>CP106727.1:63034024-63614900 GCA_025506655.1 Gossypium rotundifolium | reverse complement strand
ATGCTTAAATTGTTTATGTGTAAACTTACTAAGCTCAAGGCTTACTCCTTTTCTTTTTCCTTATCTTATAGAGAAAGAGGGTTGAATCGAGATACATGGATTAATCGAAAGATCACCCACACTATCAACTCACTCCCGCACATTAGACTAAATGTTTTGTATATGGCATGTATAGGGGCTAGACAAGTTAGTGAATTTTGTTATAAATGGCTAAGATATGTTAGCCTATAGATGGATAACCTATTTTGTATAATGTCATAGTTGTTGGCTACTTTATTATATGAAAAGATGTAGTTATCCATGTGAGATTGTGTTTGAATTTGAATTGATTATTGATGTGTTGTCTGAGTATATGTTATAAGAACTTGAGGGGTGAGAAGAGCTTATGTAACACCCCAAACCCGGTCAATACACCACAATAAATCTGGTATGTTACAGGGAAAAAGGTTTTTGAGAGGTTTAGGTTTCTATTTAAAAGTTGGAGAAAACACTTGCTAGGTTGTGCATTTGAAGAAAAACTTGAGTAGGTTTGATTGAAATTTGATGATGTATTTGAAAACCCGAAAATTTTAAAAACTTACTCGATGGGTAGACAAAGCAGTTTATCCGTTAAGAAGTTTGAGTTGTTTATCATTGTTACAAAACATTCTGCCTTAGTGGAAAATCGTGTTTAAGTTAGAAAACATTTGAGTTCTTCTTTATTCCAAATCTTAGTGTGATACCCGATGGTATAGTTTAAAATGTCGCTTTTGTAGTTTTGAAATCGTTATCTTCCAAATTTTAGCACATTTTAACCCAACTAATTTGTTAAGGCATATTAAACATTTACTTTAAGTATAAACAAGCAAACCATAATTTTTAAAAGGCCTTTTACAACCCAAAATAAAACCACATAGAAATAAATAACTAATGTACCAAATTTTATAAAGTCTCAGCAAATCTTTATTTGAGCATGGCATGAACACCTCGAGTCCATCCCGGCTCCATGTCCGCGTCTAAGTGTCACCTGAAAAAAAGTCAAAGGAGAGAGTGAGTCGCAAGACTCAATGTATAATTCCCTCTCCGGATAACATGCCAACACACATATCATAATGAATAATGCAAGTAATGCACGGTCCCAACCAACCATATCACCTTTTCTACCCCGTGGTACCAAACCACCGGTGGTGCTAAACCACCGTGACCCAAAGTCACGATATCCATCTTGTGGTACCAAACCACTTTGGTGACCAAGTCACAATAATCCAATGATGGGGCCAACCCATCGTGTGATACCAAATCACTAGCGACGATCCCATATCTCATAAGTGGGCCAACCCACGGTGGTGTCAAACCACGTGGACGAGTCGCAATGAGGTGCCAAACCTCCGTGTCCCAAAGACACAATGTGATACCAAATCACCGGTGACCGTAGTCACAAATCCGATGATGGGGCCAACCCATCGTGTGATACCAAATCACCGTGTCAATCCCAGATAATCAATCAGGGGGCCAACCCACCGTGGTACTAAGCCAACTCGACGAGACATTGAGGTGCCAAACCTCTGGTGACCCAAAGTCACAAAATATCATTGTGGTACCAAACCACTGGAGGTGCCAAACCTCTGGTGTCCCAAAGACACGGATATCATACTCCCCCTCCTCTCATATCACCCAATCACATATCATACTAGATGCAAAATCGTGCAATCATGCTATCATGCTCACATGCTCAATATGGCATCTCAATGAATATACACCCATAATCATGATATCGTAGATCATCACATATTTCATAATGAAACAGACTTACCCGAATCCGTATCCATACCTCAATGGGTATCAAAATAGTCAACCACACTATTTCATTTACACAAACAGGTTATCACATTACTTAGTTAAGATAGTGTGTTGGTTTACACACCTGAATAGCGAAGATGTTAATCCTAAGAACCAGTCACAATCTTTTGATCACCTCAACAGTCTTAATCCTACAATCGGCCAATCAAGGGATTAACACTATACGATTCGCCAAAATAGGTAACCCAAAGGGGTTGCGTTACTCTACCTTCATGAATGGTTCGGTTTCCAACCAAACCCGAACCAATAATGCTTCTTTACCAAACGATCACACCCTAGAAAAGAATAACAGTTAATCTCCTAATGACTTAACTTAAAGAAAACTAAACGAAATCGGATCCAAACACCCATTCTTACCACCACTTACCGATTGCTTAACGTAGTAGTGAAGCCTCTCCTTGCTTGATTTCTAACCCAAGGACCCTATCTGAAACGATTACCATAATAAGAAGTTAACACCTTTTAACAGATAATCAAATCGGCCCTTAAACATACTAAAAATCGGCAAGGTGCAAGAAAGAAGAGAAATGGCCATACGGCCAAGAACTTACCCCAACACCAACCACTAATCGACCAACCAACCACCACTAGAGAGAAGAAAGATTCGCCAGACCCTTTAATCAAGATGGAAAGGAGGTTCACCTTGAAGAAATGGGAAGAACGATTGGGAACAAAAGCTAAGGGGTTTGGAGAAGAGAAAAGAATAAGAAATTAGAATGGTGAATGGGGTGCTTTGGTTTACGTAAAAAGAAGATGGAGGATGTAGGTTTTGGTGAAGTGTGTTACGGTCAAGAAGGAGAGAAGAAGGCTAGTTTGGTTTACAAGCAAAAGGAGAAGAAAGGGAGAGGGATGCACATTCGGCTACCAAGGCTTTTCAAAAGAGAAAAGATGAAAGCAAAAGTGGAGAAGAGAGTGTTGTGGTTTCGCAAGTGTAGGTGTTTTGAAGAACAACTTTGCTAACAAGGTTTCAAAGAAAGAAGAAATATGAGAGTAAAGGAGAATACAAGTTTCGCTTAGTGAAAATGGAAAAGAACGAGAGAGATAGGAGGGTATATGGTTCTGCCAAAGTTAGCAAAGAAATAATAGCTTGAGCACTCCAAGAACATTTGGCTACTATGAAAGAAGGACCAAGCAAGCTCAAGAAGGTATATGTTGCACAGGGTTCGGTTTCAAGAAGCAAAACAAATGGTTTCGCTTAGGCTATTTGCAAGTGAAGAGAGTTTTGTTAGCTTTGACTAAACTAAAATCGCTTAACCAAAGAGAATTTAGACCTAAAACACACATGCCAAAGGAAATTTGGCACCCTCCAATTACCAACCTACCACACATTCCCTCCCCAAACTCTCACCATATCCGCCAAACTCCCCCATTCACTCCCAAACCACAAATTCAAATAACTATGACCAAGTCTTCCTCCTATTTTCACTCTCCACCCACCGCTTGAAAGAGTTGACAAAGTCCAAGGTAGAGTTCAAACTTCCTACAACTCTTCCCTTCATGCCATCAAAATGGATGCAAAAGTGTGGGATTTTCACAGCTTGAACTCAGGACCTCTTCCTCCTACAGTTGACGCCAATCACACTCTCCATGTGGCGCATGCCTTGCCACTCCACCAATTCCTTTGTTATGCCACAATTCAACAAATAAAATATATAACCCCTAACTCCTTCAGCTCCTATCACCTAAAGCCCAAAAACTAAAATTTTTCCACCCACTCAGGCTCACTCCTAGCCTACAACTAAGCCCCGAAACTACACAAACAACATCATAGCAAGCCATTAACATGCAACAATGCCAAAAAATAAAATAGCCCTTAACCCGGGATATTACAGTTCTACCCCCCTTAAAATAATTTTGACCTCGAAATTACCTGGTCAGAAGAGTTGCGGGTATTGCTGTCTCATCGTATCCTCGGGTTCCCACGTTGCTTCTTCCATGCCATGATTCCGCCAAAGAACCTTAACCAAGGGCACAGACTTCTTACGCAGAACCTTCACATCCCGATCTAAAATCTGTACAGGCTCTTCCTCTATGGTCATATCTGGGTTTACCTCAATTTCTTCCACTGTCACCACGTGCGATGGATTTGAGCGATAACGCCGAAGCATCGAAATGTGGAACACGTCGTGAATTTGACTTAGTTCTGCCGCAACTCGAGTGATATGCAATCGGTCCCACTCGCCTCAATACCTTATATGGCCCAATAAACCTCGGACTTAGCTTGCCTTTCCTCCCGAACCTTAATACTTTCTTCCACAAGTGAGACCTTGGGAGAAACCCGATCTCCCACAAGAAATTCAATATCTCTCCGCTTAAGATCGGCATAGGACTTACAGTCGGTTCAAGCTTCTTTCAATCGAGTCTCAATCGATAACCTTGTCTTGGTCTCAAGAACCAACTTTGGTCCCAACAACTAATGTTCACTTAACTCCGTCCAACAAGTAGGTGAGCGACACTTCCTACCGTACAACGCCTCATATGGTGCCATCTTGATACTTGCTTGGTAATCGTTATTGTAGGCGAATTCGCTTAACGGTAGATACTCCTCCCAACTACCCCGAAATCCAACACACCTACGCAACATGTCCTCCAAAATCAGATAACCCTTTTCGATTTGCCTGTCTGTTGCGGATGAAATGCCGTCTTTGAAATCTAACCGTGTACCCAGAGCTCGATGCAACGCCTTCCGTAACCTCGACGTGAATCTGGATCCCTATCCGAGATGATCGACATCGCACCCCTGCAGCCTCACTATCTCGACACATACGCTTTGCCAACCTCTGCAGTGAGTAATCCACCTCACCGAATAAAGTGAGTCGATTTAGTTAGCCGATCCACAATTACCTGCATCAATCCTTCTTGCTCGGTGTAGCGAAGAATCCACCGAAAATCCATAGTTATCCTTTCCCACTTCGGTGTGGGATCTTCACCGGGTCAAGTAACCAGACGACAATCGATGCTCGACCTTGACTGACCGGGCATGTCGACACTTCCCACAAACTCGGTCACCTCCTTTTTCAGACCCGGCCACCAGAACTGTTCTCTGAGGTCCCTATACATTTTGCTACCTCCAGGATGCATAGCGTAGGGGCTGCTATGTGCATCCTGAAGAATCTTTTGCCTTAACTCAGAATCTCTCGGCATACAAGCCTTCCCCTGAAAACACAGCACCCCATCACTAGACAAGCTATAACCCTTCAAACCATCATTCTGCACTTGTGTCCTCTGCGCTTTCGAACCTCATCCAACAACTGCTTTCACCGATCCGCTCAACCCAAGTAGGCTTAACTCCGCAGCTCGCTGAATACTCCGTCGCCATACAAACTCAAGTGGGCAAACAAAGACTCTTAAATCCAAACAACCTTATGGCTCAACGCGTACGCCACAACATTAGCCTTGCCCGGATGATACTCAATTGAGCAATCGTAGTCTTTGAGTAGCTCAATCCATCTGCGCTACCTCAGATTCAGGTCTTTCTGAGTCAGAAGGTACTTCAGACTCTTATGATCTGTGTAGACTATCGATCTCTCTCCGTACAAGTAATGCCTCCATATCTTTAAGGCAAATACTATAGCCGCTAACTCCAGATCATGCGTTGGATAATTTACCTCATGTGGCCTCAAGCGTCGAGATGCGTAAGCCACAACCTTCCCTTCTTGCATCAGCACACAACCCAATCCCGTATGTGATGCATCGCAGTACACTGTGAATTCCTTACCGACCTCGGTTGAATCGTAACCGAGCTTCACAAAATCTTCTTCAACTTATCAAAGCTCTCTTCTTCGCTTCTCACCCAAATAAATGGAACCCTTTTCTCAATAATTTAGTCATCGGTGTCATGATCAATGAGAAACCTCTACAAATCTTCGGTAGTATCCTGCCAAGCCAGAAAACTCGAATCTCCGCTCTCGACTTAGGCGGCTTCCAATCCAACACGCCTCTATCTTACGGGGTCCACTCTAATCCCTCAAATTTACACTACATGACCCAAGAACGCCACCTCCTAAGCCGTAACTTACATTTATGAACTTTGCATGAAATGCTTTCTCCTTAGAATCAGAATACCACCCATAAATGGGCATCATGTTCCTCCCGGTCCTTGAATATACCAAGACGTCGTCGATAAAAACCACTACGAATCGATCTAGAATCGTTGGAACACCCTATTCATCGATCCATGAAGCTCACGGCATGTTAGTCAATCCAAACAAAGATAACTAAGAACTCAAAGTGCCCATACCGAGTACAAAATGCCGTCTTACAGATATCCGCCTCCTTTACCCTTAACTGGTGATACCCAGACCTTAAGTCGATCTTCGAGAAAACCGACGCCCCCTTCAACTGATCAAACAAGTCATCTATCCGAGGCAGGGATACTTGTTTTTGATCGTCACCTATTCATTGGCGGTAGTCTATACACATCCGCATAGTACCGCTTCTTCTTCTTTACAAAGAGTACCGGCGCTCCCCATGGTGAAATACTTGGCCTGATAAAGCCTCGGTCCAATAACTCCTAGATCTGAGCCTTAAGCTCCACTAGCTCTTTAGGTGCCATCCTCAGACGGAACAATAGATACGCGTAGCTCCGTAACAGTCTATCCCGAACTCTACCTCCGATCCGGTGGCAAACCCTAAGCTCCTCGAAACACATCAAGAAATTCCTAACTGTCCAACTGCCTCCACAATGACTCCTTAGCCTCCAAGGCATACACATGAACCACATATGCTTCACACCCTTTCGACCATCTTCTCGGCTTTCGGAGGATACCACATTTGATGATAATTCCTCCTATTACCGATCGAACTACCTCATCACCTCACTGTAGCTCGAGAACCATGCGCTTAGCCATGCGATCGACTTCGCACCGGTACTTAACCACCAGTCTATCCCCGTAATCGATCGAACTCCCCAAACGGCGCTTCCATCAGATCCGCCAAAAACTACCCCTTGAGTTCTAGAGGTATGCGTCTCTATACAGTTCATCTACCACTACTGAGTGACCTAGAGGGCTTATTACGGTCATCCGCCTAGAAGATATTTCGAGTCTAGATCCATGGTCTTCACTATGCTACTTGCAACATATGAATGTGTTGAACCCATATCAATCAAAGCAATAATAGAGAACCAAAGATTAAAACGTCTGGTAATGTCGTCCCGGTCGTCCGCCCTCCTCTCTACCCTCAAAGATACACTAGCCCCTACCGTCGGCCTCGAACTACTGCACCTCTTCCGGTGCTCCACGGCCCCGACCAGACCCATTACCTCCTTTGCCATTACCTCGGCCCCTCTGCGGTGGTGGTCCGTTATTTCTGTATTGATTACGGCCCTGACTCTCTGACTGAATCCTAGCCAACTTGCGCGGATAGTCCCTCACACAGTGGTCCAAATGAGCTACACTCAAAATGCCTCTACCATCAGGTCCAACATCCTCCTCAATGAGCCTTCCCACAACGGTTACAACTGCGGTGGTCCCCGCTTAGCAAACAACAAACCTACCCGACCGATTCGCCCACTCGGTCTAGCCCTTTTCTCATTGACACTGATGACCCGAAGATCCAAAACTCCTCTTGTGTTTGTTCCTATCCATACCCCGCCTCACAGATTCCTTAATGCCCTCGGCTACCTTCGCTTTTCAACTAGGACAAAAATTCACGCCTCACTGCTAGGCGCAATTATCAACCTTAATTCGCCTCGCAGCCATCCTCAAACGAACATACCTCTCGTGTTCGGAGCCACCATACCCTCGCATACCGATCGACCTCGTAAATTTCGCCTCATCTCGACACGGATTTGCTCCTCAACTAACCCTTAAATGCTTTCCACTGCTCATTAATGTAATTAGCCCCCACGTACTTTTTTTGATAAGCAGCGGAAATAGTCCCAAGTCAGATCTTCAAATGCAGTATTGTTCTCAACAAAGGAGCCACCACCGGTATGACTCATCTCGAGAAGTGATACGATCCCTTTAATTTCTCGCTTCCATGATCCGCTCGTCGCTTCCACCAATATTCAGCGGTAAGGAGCAACACCCGAGACACCCGAAAGAATTCACCCGTTTGTTCAAGTCGCCAGTACGATTTCCTAGCTCCCACACCTCCACCTACTCCAGCTACCCTTTCTAACACTCGCAAAGATCGCTCAGTGACATCGTCATCGATGCATTCTTGTTTGAACTCACCACCTCCATTGGTGGCGGGCAGATCTTATTCTCTCGAACCTCGACGAAACCTCACGGGCTCGAAACTATCATCCTATCATGACCACGCCCACGACCACGCCCACCTCGGTACTCATGACTAAATCTCGTCGATTAAAGAATTTTATGTATCACCATTATTCCACTGCTTAAAAGCAAAGTCTTATGAATATTGCTTATTAAAGAAATTCCGTTTTCGCGAGTCCACAGAGTCCTATCAGTTTCAGTCTCTAAGGTAGTCTTACTTATCACTAGCCATTCAATCACATCTCATCAATATCATTATCACAACAATAGTACGGGGCACTTACCTGGGCGGATTGGTGCCGGTGACTCGGTGTCATGCCTTTCAAACCATACTTTAAAACAAAACACTTAAAATAGACTTTTGAAAACAGTTTGGGCCTCGGCCCACAGCCGAGCCTTTGAACTTGGCTCTGATACCACAATTGTAACACCCTAAACCCGGTCAATACACCACGACCGAATCTGGTATGTTATAGGGAAAAAGGTTTTTGAGAGGTTTAGGTTTCTATTTAAAAGTTGGAGAAAAACACTTCGTTAGGTTGTGCATTTGAAGAAAAACTTGAGTAGGTTTGATTGAAATTTGATGATGTATTTGAAAACCCAAAAATTTTAAAAACTTACTCCGATGGGTAGACAAAACAGGTTTATCCCGTTAAGAAGTTTGAGTTGTTTATCATTGTTACAAAAACATTCTGTCTTAGTGGAAAATCGTGTTTAAGTTAGAAAACGTTTGAGCTCTTCTTTATTCCAAATCTTAGTGTGATACCCGATGGTATAGTTTAAAATGTCGCTTTTGTAGTTTTGAAATCGTTATCTTTCCAAATTTTAGCACATTTTAACCCAACTAATTTGTTAAGGCATATTAAACATTTACTTTAAGTATAAACAAGCAAACCATAATTTTTAAAAGGCCTTTTTACAACCCAAAATAAAACCACATAGAAATAAATAACTAATGTACCAAATTTTATAAAGTCTCAAAGAAATCTTTATTTGAGCATGCCATGAGCACCTCGAGTCCATCCCGGCTCCATGTCCGCGTCTAAGTGTCACCTGAAAAAAAGTCAAAGGAGAGAGTGAGTCGCAAGACTCAGTGTATAATTCCTCTCCCAGATAACATGCCAACACACATATCATAATGAGAATAATGCAAGTAATGCACCCGGTCCTAACCAACCATATCACCTTTTCTACCCGTGTGGTACCAAACCACCGGTGGTGCCAAACCACAGTGACCCAAAGTCACGATATCCATACTTGTGGTACCAAACCACTTTGGTGACCAAGTCACAAATAATCCAATGATGGGGCCAACCCATCGTGTGATACTAAATCACTAGCGACGATCCCATATCTCATAAGTGGGGCCAACCCACGGTGGTGTCAAACCACGGGGGCGAGTCGCAATGAGGTGCCAAACCTCACGTGTCCCAAAGACACAATGTGATACCAAATCACCGTGGCCGTAGTCACAAATCCGATGATGGGGCCAACCTATCGTGTGATACCAAATCACCGGCGTCAATCTCAGATAATCAATCGTGGGGCCAACCCATTGTGGTACTAAGCCACTGGACGACGACGCCGAGGTGCCAAACCTCCGTGACCCAAAGTCACAAAATATCATTGTGGTACCAAACCACCGGAGGTGCCAAACCTCCGGTGTCCCAAAGACACAAGGTCCCAAAGACACGGATATCATACTCCCCTCCTCTCATATCACCCAATCACATATCATACTAGATGCAAAATCGTGCAATCATGCTATCATGCTCACATGCTTAATATGGCATCTCAATGAATATACACCCATAATCATGATATCGTAGATCATCACATATTTCATAATGAAACGGACTTACCCGAATCCATATCTATACCTCAATGGGTATCAAAATAGTCAACCACACTGTTTCATTTACACAAACAGGTTATCACATTACTTAGTTAAGATAGTGTGTTGGTTTACACACCTGAATAGCGAAGATGTTAATCCTAAGAATCGGTCACAATCTTTTGATCACCTCAACAGTCTTTATCCTACAATCGGCCAATCAAGGGATTAACACTATACCATTCGTCCAAAAATAGGTAACCCAAAGGGGTTCGTTACTCTACCTTTATGTAATGGTTCGGTTTCCAACCAAACCCGAACCAATAATGCTTCTTTACCAAACGATCACACCTAGAAAAGAATAACGGTTAATCTCCTAATGACTTAACTTAAAGAAAACTAAACGAAATCGAATCCAAACACCCATTCTTACCACCACTTACCGATTGCTTAACAGAGTAAGAAGCCTCTCCTTGCTTGATTTGAACCCAAGGACCCTATCTGAAAATGATTACCATAACAAGAAGTTAACACCTTTTAACAGATACCAAAATCGGCCTTAAACATACTAAAAATCGGCAAGGTGCAAGAAAGAAGAAAATGGCCATACGGCCAAGAACTTACCCCAACACCAACCACTAATCGACCAACCAACCACCACTAGGAGAGAAGAAAGATTCGCCAAGACCCTTTAATCAAGATGGAAAGGAGGTTCTACCTTGAAGAAATGGGAAGAACGATTGGGAACAAAAGCTAAGGGGTTTGGAGAAGAGAGAAAGAATAAGAAATTAGAATGGTGAATGGGGTGCTTTTCGGTTCTGAAAAAAGAAGATGGAGGATGTAGGTTTTGGTGAAGTGTGTTACGGTCAAGAAGGGAGAGAAGAAGGCTAGTTTCGGTTTACAAGCAAAAGGAGAAGAAAGGGAGAGGGATGCACATTCAGCTACCAAGGCTTTTCAAAAGAGAAAAAGATGAAAGCAAAAGTGGAGAAGAGAGTGTTGTGGTTTCGGCAAGTGTAGGTGTTTTGAAGAACAACTTTCGGCTAACAAGGTTTCAAAGAAAGAAGAAATATGAGAGTAAAGGAGAATACAAGTTTTGGCTTAGTGAAAATGGAAAAAGAACGAGAGAGATAGGAGGGTATATGGTTCGGCCAAAGTTAGCAAAGAAATAATAGCTTGAGCACTCCAAGAACATTCGGCTACTATGAAAGAAGGACCAAGCATGCTCAGCAAGGTATATGTTGCCTGGGGTTCGGTTTCAAGAAGTAAAACAAATGGTTTCGGCTTAGGCTATTTGCAAGTGAAGAGAGTTTTTGTTAACTTTTGACTAAACTAAAATCAACAACCAAAGAGAATTTGTGACCGAAAACACACATGCCAAAGGAAATTTGGCACCTCCAATTACCAACCGCCACACATTCCCTCCCCCAAACTCTCACCAAATCCGCCAAACTCCCCATTCACTCCCAAACCACAAATTCAAATAACTATGACCAAGTCTTCCTCCTATTTTCACTCTCCACCCACCGCTTGAAAGAGTTGACAAAGTCCAAGGTGAGTTTAAACTTCCTACAACTCTTCCCTTCATGCCGCCAAATGGATGCAAAAGTGTGGGATTTTCGCACTTGAACTCGGGACCTCTTCCTCCTGCAGTTGACGCCAACCACACTCTCCATGTGGCGCATGCCTTGCCACTCCACCAACTCCTTTGTTATGCCACAATTCAACAAATAAAATATATAACCCCCAACTCCTTCAGCTCCTATCACCAAAAGCCCAAAAACTAAAATTTTTCCACCCACTCAGGCTCACTCCTAGCCTACAACTAAGCCCCGAAACTACACAAACAACATCATAGCAAGCCATTAACATGCAACAATGCCAAAAAAATAAAATATCCCTTAACCCGGGATATTACAGCTTAGTACGTAGCTTTGTTCTTGTCCATGCGGATAGACACGTGGGGATGTGTTTAGGCCATGTGTTACACACGGCTAGCCCACGGGCGTGTGCCTTGGCTGTGTCTCTTTGATAGATTTGAGCAATATAGGCTACGGGCTAGCCACACGAGCGCAGTCTAGACTTCAAGCCATGTGGTGTAGTCAGTGTTCACCACGGTGGTGAGCACGGGTGTGTGCCCTAGTCGTGGGGCATTGGTAGAATGCTTGGGTTTTCAAACACAGGTTGAGGGCATGGGCGTGTGTGACCCTACACAGGTGTGTCTCACCTTACACGGGCGTGTAGTCCCTGTTTAGGTGGAAAATTTTTAAAATTACAAATGTTTTCAATAGGGTCTCGAGAGCCCTTATGAGTTTGAGTGAGGCTTCGTAAGTTGAGAATGAGGTTGTTGAGGTGACTTAAGAGAGTAGTCATGATGAGCCTAATTGGCGATCACGTGGTTTTACTATGGTAACGCCTCAGGCCTGGTTTCGACATGGATTACGGGTAAGGGGTGTTACAGTACTGGTAGCTTTGCTACGAATACTGTTTAGTGCCACAACCGGTGCTAATTTTGGAGTGCAGGGATGGATGAGTGATTTTATCCTCACATGGAGTGTTGGGATAGATGGATGGAGTGTAGAAACTGGTTGGGTAGGATTTCTGATTGCATGACTAAATTCTGTTATCCTTTGAAATGGGCTAAGGCCCAACTGAACTGAACTGTTATTGGTTTGGGCTTAAGCCCAGACTGTAATTGCATTGGCTATTTGCTTACATAAGGTTACACACTGAGTTTTCATAAAATCACCCCTCTATTTATCTGTACAGGTAATCCCCATTCTTAGGCGAATCGGTGTTGTGAGGGATTTGGAGGTGGCCACACAACCGCATCTACTTTTATATTTGAGTTTATTTCCAATAAATTTAATTTGGATTTTTGTTATGTAATAAGGCCTCTTTAAATTTTAACTTTTAATTTGGGATTTTAGTTATTTAATTCATATCTAAAGGAAGTAGGATGCAGATTTTCAAAAGATAAATGTTTTTCAAAACATCACGTTTTCGTAACATTCGATAAAAGCTTCCACGTCAAACATTGTTTTAAACATAGCAACAAACTAATATGATCGACAAACTGCTAAAAACAACTTGAGTTTTAAATGAACAAGATACCCTTAAATTTCCATTATGATCATAAACGAGGTTTAATATAGCACGGGTTTTTACAATTAAAGTATATTTTCGAAAAACACTTCAATGTGATATCGCCAGATTCAGCCATAACGTCTAGGCCGAGTTTGGAGTGTTACATTCTTGGGGACTCATCCATGGAAATATAGAAAAAGGTCAAGGACTAAATTGGAAATTGAAATAATTTAATTAATTAAAATATGGTCAAAAGAATTATCATCTTATTTTTTCATCTTCAACCTGAAAAATACATGAAAACCCTAAGAGAGAGAGAGAGAATAAACTTTCAGGCCTAATTGGGTAAGTTTTCTTGTCCCATTTTTTTGTAATTTTGATATCTTTAAAACCGAGATAGTCTAATCTATCTTTTTGGGGGATTAATTTGAAAAGTTCTCAAAGTATGAAAAATGGGCCATGGATGTATATGCTGAAAATTAGAAATCTATGGTAGAAATTGAAAGGTTGTTGATAGATAAACAACTTTTACAAAGTGATTTTTGATGAAAACATGAGTTAGGGACTAAAATGTAAAGTTGTAAAATTTTATGAAAAATTCCAAATTTTTATAAATACATGTACTGTAAGTTTTGTAATAGGGCTTTGGTTAGGCTTGGAATAGAGAGTAATTTGCACAAGTTTCATTTTCCGAGCCTAGGGATAAAAATGAAATTCATGGAAAAGTTAGGGGTAAAATGTTAATTTTGCCTAGGATGTAAATTGAGTCCAAATGAGTATGAAATATGAGAAAATGATGATTAAAGCTATTTATATAGATCCAGGCAACTCACATTCGAGGTTAGATCGAGGAAAAGAAAAGGTTTCGGATTAGTAGATTACTTACGAAGAAGTGTCGAGGTAAGTTCGTAACTTAATCGGCATGTAAATATGTTTAGTTGAACGTTGTGTTTGTATGAAATGTGACCTATATTGATGTGCATTACTTGAATGCTATAATGAGAAATTTAATACATCCTTGAATGGTGAAAAGAGGTTAAGTCCCAATTGAACATTGAATTCTGATGAATATATGTGCTTTCCCTGTAACAGCTCGATTTTAGGTCTAGTCGAAATAATGGTTTCAGGACCACAACCGACATAGTAAAATTTATTTTATCATATTTTTATAATCTATAGTTTTATGGAATGATTTCGTGAAAATTTGGTTAGAGAAACCAAAGAAAAAGTAAAAGTAATTCGTGATTGTTTGAAAGCAACTTCAGATAGACAGAAGTCGTATGTGGATCTAAAATAAAAGGAGATTGAATTTCAAGTCGGTGATAAAGTATTTCTGAAAGTATCTCTGTGGAAGAAAATTCTGAGATTTGGTCTCAAAGGCAAATTGAGTCTGCGTTTCATTGGGCCGTATGAGGTTATTGAAAGAATAGGGCCGGTGGCATATCGGTTGGCTTTACCAGAAGAGTTGGAAAAGATCCACAATGTGTTTGATGTGTCTATGTTGTGCCGTTATCAATCAAATCCTTCGCATATAATTTCACCGACAGAGGTCGAGATTCAACCCGACATGACTTTTGGTGAGAAACCGATAAAGATTTTGGCTTGGGAGGTCAAACAGTTGAGAAATAAAAGTATAGCTCTAGTGAAAGTTTTATGGAAACGATACAGGGTCGAAGAGGCTACGTGGGAACCCAAGGAAGCTATGAGAAAATAGTACCCAAACCTCTTTTCTGGCTAGATTTTTCGGGACGAAAATCCCTAAGGGGGAGAATTGTAACAATCCTATTTTGGGTCTAGTCAGAACAGTGGTTTCGGGACCACAAATCCAACATAGTAAAATTTAGTTTTATCATATTTTTATGGTCTACAGTTTTATGGAATGATTTCGTGAAAATTTCGTACGAAAATTTTGACGCTTGGGCACTCAATTTAGTTAAAAAGGACTAAATTGCAAAAGGTGCAAAATGTGTGTTCCAGAAGCTAGAGATGTCTAATTGCTATGAAATTTTAAATTGGAGGCCCTTAAATGATAATCAGACCATTATGCTTTAGTATGGACAAAAATGGACACGATTAGTGTAAAATTTCAAAGTTTAGGTGAAGGGTATTTTGGCAATCTAGTAAATAAAGCCAATATAACTAAATAAAAGTCTTCATCTTATTCAATTTAGTCGTCATGGCTGAAATTCACAAGAGGAGTCCATAACTAGGGTTTGTTCATCTTCAAAGCTCGATTGTAGGTCCGTTCTTATCCCGTTTTTAACGATTTTTGTATTTTTGAAATTGTTGTAACTTGATTTAGTTATTTAAAGGACTAATTTGAGAGAAATGTAAAGTTTAAAATTTTACCCATGTTATGAATTTGTGTATTTTGATGTTTGATGGTAGAAAATGCATGTTTTTTGTGTGTTAAATGACTTTTGCTAAGTGATTTTTGGTAAAAATGTCAAAAATGACTTATTTGTAAAAGTTATAAAATGAGTATAAAATGTGAATAAATGGGAAATGTAGGATCTTATAAGTATGAAAATGGTTAACTGGGCTTGGTTTTTGTGAAATTGAATGAAATTCATTTTACGAGCCTAAGGACTAAAGTGTAAAATGTTAAAAGTTTAGGGGAAAAAATATAATTTTCCATAATGTGACTCTTGGTCTGAAATGAATAATGTGATGATTAAATGAGATGATTTTGGTATTATAGATCAAGAAAAATGAAGTTTGGGTTTAGATCGGTGGAAAACCAAAGTGTTTTACGATTAGGTCCGTTTCTGCTATTTTTGTATCGAGGTAAGTTTGTATGTAAATAATTCAATGTTACAATTATATTTATAATGTTTTGATATTGTATGAATTGTCTGATTGACTCTATGGATGAAATTAATGAAGTTTCGACAAGCGAGAAAATCTTGATTGAACCTTAGGAATATATTAGGACACAAGTGACATGTCATTAGTAACCCATGTGATTATCTGATTTATGAGCCCCAGGTGTTGGTCCTATATGTCCTACCGGTGGCCGGGTATACTGGCATATGTTGTGGATACCTGAAAGCTTGTGTCAGCAGCACTACGGAGCTACGTCTCGACTGACAGCTTGTGTGAGCAAGCACGCAAATAGCTCGAGAGTGAGCCTATATGTGTTATGAGATATGAGGTAGCATTGGCTACATATGCGACATTTATGTGCAAGATTTTTCATGTATCCGATACATTCCAAGTGGTTCGACAAGAAATTCAACGAGTATGTCAAAGATGAAAAAGTATGTGATTATGTTACGAGCTGGTACAGGTTTGTACGAAAAACTCAAAGAAAATGGATTCGGTATATGATGAGTTGTAGGCAAGAATGTGATTGAGTAGATTATACTCATGAAGTTTAATGACATTTATGTTGATATATGTTACGTTATTCATATGATGAGCTATTGGTAAGAATGTAATTGAGTAAGTTGTGTTTATGAAGTCTTAATGATATTTATGTTAATATATGTTAGGTTATTTATATGTCAAATGTATGAATAATATTTTATATTATTTGCATATGAACTTACTAAGCTATATAGCTTACCCCCTTCATTTCCCATGTTTTATAGTGTCATTAAGCTAGATCGGATCAGAGATCGCCGAAGATCCTATCACACTATCAAGTTATCAACAATTATTTGGTATTAATGAATTCAACATTTTGAGTTATGGCATGTGTAGGGGACTTGGTCATTTTGTTATGTGTCATAATTGATTTGGCCAAATATGTTGGCTTATATTCGTTGAATGTTCATTTTGTAAAAGGCTATTTGAAATTGGCTAATATTGGTATAAGAATATTCATATGATGATGCCTTTCATGAATGTGGAAACCTGCATGATTTATGTTGTAAAAGCATGTGGAAGTGATGTTAATACCTTGGTTGTGGATGTTTTGGTTGTCTAAGTATGCTTGAATTGGTGTTATATGATGTTGTATAGGTATGTGCATGGAAGGGTGGCAAAAAGGCTTGGGAAATAGCCTTATTTTTGTTCACACAGGTAGACACACGGGCGTGTTTACCCCACAGATATGTGTTTCAGCCGTGTGTCCCCTGCACCTTAATTTTGAGAAATAGAATGCTCAGAATTGAGCACATGGGCTTAGACACGGGGGTGTGTCTCAGCCGTGTGAGGGGCACGACCTCAGGCATGGTCGTGTGTCCCGGGCGTGTGAAGTCTGCACCTATTTTTATGAAAAATCATGAAAACTAAATCAACCACACGGCTTAGCACATGGGCGTGTGACTTGGCCATGTGACTTCAATTTGCTCATGACTTATAAATAGAGAGTTACACGGGGTCGGGACATAGGCGTGTGTGACCACACGGCCTTCTCACATGGGCGTGTCCTATATCCACACGGGTGTGTGACCCTTGTAACATGAAAAATTTTCTATGTTTTGCAAAATTTTCTAAAGTTCTCGATTTAGTCCCGAACCACTTCCAAAGCATGTTTTGGGCCTCGTAGGCTCGTATTAGGGATATTATGATTGATTATGAATGGTTTTATTTGGACGCAAATTTATGACTCAAAAATGTGTGAATGCTTGTGTTATAAGTCTGGTAATGCCTCGAGCCCTATTCCAGCGTTGAATACGGGTAAGGGGTGTTACATTTAGTGGTATTAGAGATACGGTTTAGTCGATTCTTGGACTAACGTAGCGTGTGTAAGAGTCTAGCTATACATGCCATAAATGAGTCGTGATAGTGTGATGACTCCTGACAACTTTAATTTGTGTTTTTATATAGTAAATGACTCCCAATCGAGCTAAAACTGTTGACGTAGAAATTAATGCGCTAGCTTCTGCTCAAGGGACCGCGCCATCTGAAAGTAGACCAGTGACAATTGGTCAAGGAGAAGAGGCTAGGGAAGCCTTCCTCCACATGATGAGCGAGTGGTACAAGGAGTTTGTTCGGACAAATCTGACTGCTCAACCCCGTCCACCCCTACCTATTCCTCAGCAGGTTCCCGTAGCTCCACAAGGTATGGAATTTGTAAGATTGGGTAAGCCTCCGGTTCATAAGATCCGAAAGTATAGGACTGGAGATTTCAGAGCTAATGTAGATGATGACCCTGAGAGAGCTGAGTTCTGGCTTGAGAATACTATCAGAGTATTTGATGAGTTATCATGTACACCTGAAAAATGCTTGAAATGTGCTATATCATTATTGAGGGACACATCATATCACTACTGGAAGACACTAGTATCTGTGATACTAAGAGAGAGAGGGTTACATGGGAATTCTTTCAAGAGGAATTTCGAAAGAAATATATCAGTCAGCAGTTCATTGATCAGAAATGTAAAGAATTTCTTGAGCTAAAATAGGGCCGAATGTTAGTGACAGAGTATGAGCGAGAATTTGTCAGGCTCAGCAAGTATGCTTGAGAGTGTGTTTCCTCCGAGACTCTTATGTGTAAAAGGTTCAAAGATGGGTTGAATGAGGACATCCGACTGTTAGTTGGAATCTTGGAACTAAAATAATTTGTTGTATTGGTTGAACGAGCTTGCAAAGTCGAATAGCTAACAAAAGAGAAAAAAAGGTCGTGAGTGAGGCTAGAGATGCAAGAAAAAGGTCGATGAGTAAGTCATTTCAATCTCAGTCAAATAAGTCCAGAGAAATGAATTCTCATTCAAATGTATCACCGGTATTCCACGAGACCACAGGAAGCAATATTTGATTTTTAAATCTCAAGCTACTTCAATGGAAAGTGTGGGTAATGTTAGGTCTAACAGACCCAAATGTCAGCATTGTGGAAGAAGACATCCCGGTGAGTGTAGGATGAATGATCGACCTTGTTTCAAGTGTGGTTCACAACAGCATTCCATCCGAGATTTTCCTGAGATGGCTGAGAAAGAACAATTTCAGAGTGCGAGGCCGAGTAATACTATTAATAGGGGTAGGCCACCGAGAAATACCGCGAATGGAACTAGCAGTAAAGGTGTGACGAAAGATAGAGTCGTAAGATCTGAGGCCAGAGCACCTGCTAGAGCGTATGTCATTCGTGCTCGTGAGGATGCGTCATCTCTCGATGTGATTACTGGTACATTTTGTCTTCATGATAATAATGTTATTGCATTGATTGAACTTGGATCGACTCATTCTTATGTTTGTGTGAATTTGGTATCTAGTAAGAGTTTTCCTATTGAGTCTACTAAATTTGTGAATAAAGTTTCAAACCCCTTAGGCAAATATGTGCTAGTTGATAAAGTTTGCAAGAATTATCCTCTGATGATTCGAGGTCACTTTTTTTCCGGCTACTTAATGTTGTTTCCATTTGATGAATTCGATGTTATTTTGGGTATGGACTGGTTGACACTGCATGATGCCATAGTAAATTGTAGACAAAAAATTATTGAATTGAAATGTGAAAATTGTGAAATTCTTCGAATTAATTCAGATGAGTCAGGTGAGTTACCTATTGTGATCTCTTCAATGTCTGCCAAGAGATATGTAAAAAAAGGTGTGAAGCTTATCTAGCTTATGTGTTGAATACAAAAGCGTCATAATTGAAAATTGAATCAGTGCCGGTAGTTTGTGAATATCTTGATGTTTTTCCAGAAGAGTTGCCTGGGTTGCCACTGATTAGGGAAGTTGAGTTTTGTATTGATTTAGTACCAGGAACTTCACCGATATCGATTGCTCCGTATGGACAGGCTCCGACCGAATTGAAAGAATTAAAAGCTCAGCTGCAAGAGTTGACAGATAAGGGTTTTGTGAGACCGAGTTTTTCTCCCTAGGGTGCACTAGTGTTATTTGTAAAGAAAAAAGACGGATCTATGAGACTATGTATTGATTACCGACAGCTCAACAAGGTGACTATAAAGAACAAGTATCCTTTGCCAAGGATTGATGACCTGTTTGATTAGTTGAAAGGAGCAACGGTATTCTTAAAGATTGATTTGAGATTTGGATACTATCAGTTGAGAGTTAAAGAGTCGGATGTGCCAAAAACTACTTTCAAGACAAGATATGGCCTTTATGAATTTCCTGTTATGCCTTTCAAACTAACTAATGCTCCTGTCATTTTTATGGATTTGATGAATAGAATTTTTCGACCTTATTTAGATAAGTCCTGACATTCTGATTTATTCTCAAGATGAGTCCAAGCATGTCAAACACTTGAGAATTATCTTCAGACATTGAGAGATAATAAATTATTTGCTAAATTTATTAAAAGTGAGTTTTGGCTCCGAGAAGTCAGATTTTTGGGACATATTATTTCAGGAGATGGTATTCGGGTTGATCCGAGTAAGATTTCGGCAATTGTTGATTAGAAGCCGGCGAGAAATGTATCAGAGGTTAGAAGCTTTTTGGACTTAGCTGGCTATTATCGGTGATTTGTTAAGGGTTTTTCGATGATCGCTACTCCTATGACTAAGTTGTTGAAAAAAATGTTAAGTTTGAATGGTCCGCAAAATGTCAGCAAAGTTTCGAGAAGTTGAAGGCATTATTGACTGAGGCACCGATTTTAGTGCAACCTAAACCGGGAAAGGAATTTGTGATTTATAGTGATGCGTCACTAAATGGATTAGGATGTGTATTGATTCAAGAGGGCAAAGTGATAGCCTATGCCTCGAGATAGTTGAAACCGCATGAGAAGAATTACCTGACGCATGATCTAGAATTGGCTGCCATAGTGTTTACTTTGAATATTTGGAGACATTCTTTGTACGGTGAGAAGTGTCGTATCTTTACTGATCATAAGAGTTTAAAGTACTTGATGACTCAAAAGGATTTAAATTTACGACAATAGAGATGGCTCGATTTGCTAAAATATTATGAGTTGGTAATTGACTACCATCCCAGAAAGGCAAATGTAGTCGCAGACGCTTTGAGAAGAAAGTCATTGTTTGCCTTGAGAGCTATGAATACAACGTTGACTTTATCTGAGAATGGTTTGATTCTAGCTGAGTTGAGAGCTAGACCGATGATTCTTCAGCAACTTCACGAAGCTTAGAGGAATGACAAAGAGCTTCAAGCTAAAAGAGCTCGGTTCGAATCGACTAGTGATTCGGACTATCAAATTGGGACCGATGATTGTTTGATGTTCCGAGGTAGGATTTGTGTACCGAAAGATACCGAGCTTATTCAAAAAATACTTTATGAGGCACATAATGGTTGTTTATATGTTCATCCGGGCAGTACAAAAATGTATAATGATTTGAAGAAATTTTGTTGGTGGTCGAGTATGAAGCGAGATATTTTAGAGTTTGTTTCTAGATGTTTGATTTGTCAACAAGTAAAAGCCGAACACCATGTACCTTCGGGTTTACCTCAGCCAGTGATGGTACCCGAATGGAAATGGGACAGATTACGATGGATTTCAAAATTGGATTACCTCTGACTCCAAAAAAGAAAGATGTCGTTTGGGTCGTCATTGATAAATTAGCGAAATCGACTTATTTTATTCTGGTACGTACCGACTATTCACTTGATAAGCTAGCTAAACTATATGTTGTTGAAATGGTTAGATTACACGGATTGCTTATTTCTATTATTTCGGATAGAGATCCGAGATTTACGTCGAGATTTTGGAAAATTTTCCAAGAAGCTTTGGGTACGAAGTTGAACTTTAGTACTGCTTTTCATCCACAAACTGACGGTCAATCCAAAAGAAAGATTCAGGTTCTCAAAAATATGCTCCGATGTTGTGTTTTAGAATTCAAAGGTAGTTGGTAAAAATATTTACCTTTAGTCGAATTTGCATATAACAATAGTTTTCAATCGAGTATAAAGATGGCACCATATGAGGCATTGTATGGCCGCAAGTGTCGAACTCCATTGTATTGGAGAGAGCTTAGTGATTGTTTGAAAGCAACTTCAGATAGACAGAAATTGTACGCGGATCTGAAACAGAAGGAGATTGAATTTCAAGTCGGTGATATTTCTAAAAGTATCTTCGTGGAAGAAAATTCTGAGATTTGGTCGCCAAGGCAAATTGAGTCCGCGTTTCATTGGGTCGTATGAGGTTATTGAAAGAATAGGGACAATGGCATATCGGTTGGCTTTACCAGTAGAGTTAGAAAAGATCCACAATGTGTTTCATGTGTCTATGTTGTGCCATTATCAATCATATCCTTCACACATAATTTCACCGACAGAGGTCGAGATTCAACCCAATATGACTTATGGTGAGGAACCTATAAAGATTTTGGCTAGAGAGGTCAAACAGTTGAGAAATAAAAATATAGCTCTAGTGAAAGTTTTATGGAAATGACATGGGGTCAAAGAGGCTATGTGGGAACCCGATGAAGCTATGAGAAAATAGTGCCCAAACCTCTTTTCTGGTAAGATTTTCGGGGACGAAAATCCCTAAGGGAGGAGAGTTGTAACAGCCCAATTTTGGGTCTAGTCGGAACAATGGTTTCAGGACCACAAATCTGACACAGTAAAATTTATTTTTATCATATTTTTATGGTCTACAGTTTTATGGAATGATTTAGTGAAAATTTCGTTAAAAAATTTTGACGTTTGGGCACTCAATTTAGTTGAAAAGGACTAAAATACAAAATGTACAAAATGTGCAAAATGTGTCTTCTAGAAGCTAGAGGTGTCTAATTGCTATGATATTTTAAATTGGATGTCCTTAGATGATAATTATACCATTATGCTTTAGTATGGACAAAAATGGACATGGTTAGTGAAAAATTTCAAAGTTTAGGTGAATGGCATTTTGGTAATCTAGTAAATAAAGCTAAAATAACTAAATAAAATTCTTCACCTTCATCAATTTAGTCCCTATGGCTGAAATCCACAAGAGGAGTCTATAGCTAGGGTTCGTTCATCTTCCAAGCTTGTTTGTAAGTCCGTTCTTGTCCCGTTTTTAACGATTTTTGTATTTTTGAGATCGTTGTAGCTTGATTTAGCTATTTCAAGGACTAATTTGAAAGAAAGGTGAAGTTTAAAATTTTACCCATGTTATGTATTTGTGTATTTTGATGTTTAATGGTAGAAAATGCATGTTTTTTGTGTGTTAAATGACTTTTGCTAAGTGATTTTCAGTAAAAATGTCAAAAATGACTTTTTTGTAAAAGTTATAAAATGAGTATCAAAATGTGAATAAATGGGAAATGTGGGCTCTTATTAGTATGAAAATGGTTTGGCTAGGCTTGGGTTTTTAAGAAATTGAATGAAATTCATTTTACGAGCCTAGAGACTAAAGTGTAAAATGTCAAAAGTTTAGGGGCAAACATGTAATTTTCCCATAATGTGACTTTTGGGTGAAATGAATAATATGATGATTAAATGAGATGAATATGGTATTATAGATCAAGAAAATGAAGTGCAGGTCTAGATCGGGAAAACCAAAGGGTTTGACTGGTTAGGTCCATTTTCACTATTTTTGTATCGAGGTAAGTTTGTATGTAAATAATTCAATGTTACAATTATATTTGTAATGTTTTGATATTGTATGAATTGTATGATTGACTCTATGGATGAAATTAACGAATTTTCGACAAGCGAGAAAATGCCAATTGAACTTTCGGAAGAGATTAGGATACAAGTGAGATGTCACTAGTAACCCATGTGATTATCTAATTTATGAGCCCCAGGTGCTGGTCCTGTACGTCCTACAGGTGGCTGGGTATACCGACATATGTTACGGATACCTGACAGCTTGTGTGAGTAGCACCACGTAGCTACGTCTCGACTAACAGCTTGTGTGAGCAGGCCCGCGGATAGCTCGAGAGCGAACCTATATGTGTTATGAGATATGAGGTAGCATTGGCTACATATGTGGCATTTATGTGCAAGATTTTTTGTGTATCCAATAGTATTCCAAGTGGTTCGATGGGAGATTCAAAGGGTATGTCAAGGATGAGAAAGTATGTGATTATGTTACGAGTTGGTACAGGTATGTACGAAAAACTCAATGGAATGGATTCGGTATATAATGAGCTATAGGCAAGAATGTGATTGAGTAGATTATACTCATGAAGTTTAATGACATTTATGTTGATATATGTTACGTTATTCATATGATGAGCTATTGGTAAGAATGTAATTGAGTAAGTTTTGTTTATGAAGTCTTAATGATATTTATGTTAATATATGTTAGGTTATTTATATGTCAAATGTATGAATAATGTTTTGTATTATTTGCATATGAACTTACTAAGCTATATAGCTTACCCCCTTCCTTTCTCATGTTTTATAGTGTCATTAAGCTAGTTCGGATCGGAGATCGCCAGAGATCCTATCACACTATCAAGCTATCAGCAATTATTTGGTCTCAATGAATTCAACATTTTGAGTTATGGCATGTATTGGGGACTTGGTCATTTTTTATGTGTCATAATTGATTTGGTGAAATATGTTGGCTTATATTGGTTGAAAGTTCATTTTGTAAAAGGCTACTTGGAATTGGCTAATATTGGTATAAGGATATTCATATGATGATGCATTTCATGAATGTGGAAACTTGCCTTATTTATGTTGTTAAAGCATGTGGATGTGATGTTAATACCTTGGTTGTGGATGTTTTGGTTGCCTAAGTATGCTTGAATTGGTGTTATATGATGTTGTGTATGTATATGCATGGAAGGGTGGCAAAAGGCTTGGTAAATAGCCTTATTTTTGTTCACACGGGTAGACACACGGGCGTGTGTCTAGGACGTGTGCAACACACGGCCTACCCCACGGGCATGTGTTTCAACCGTGTGTCCTCTGCACCTTAATTTTGAGAAATAGAATGCTCAGAATTGAGCTCATAGGCTGAGACACAGGTGTGTGTCTCGGCCGTGTGAGGGGCACGACCTCAGGCCTGGGCGTGTAAAGTCTACACCTATTTTGTGAAAAATCATGAAAATTAATCAACCACACGGCCTAGCACACGTGTGTGTGGCTTGGCCGTGTGACTTCAATTTTCTCATGAGTTACAAACAGAGAGTTACACGAGGTCGGGACATGGGCGTGTGTGACCACACGGCCTTCCCGCACAGGCGTGTCTCATATCCACACGGGCGTGGGACCCTGTAACATGAAAAATTTTTTAAAGTTCTCGGTTTAGTCCAAAACCACTTCCAAAGCATGTTTTGGGCCTCATAGGCTCGTATTAGGGACATTATAATTGATTATGAATGGTTTTAATTTGTATGCAAATTTATGACTCGAAAATGTATGAATGCTTGTGTTATAAGTTTGATAATACCTCGAGCCCTGTTCCGGCGTTGAATATGGATGAGGTCCTGCATTTGTTGTGGACGGGATTTAGCTCTGACGAGTAATCCTATTTACCTCATTATAGAAAGCATTTAGCCTAGACGGGTATTCTTGATATAATACCTCTTGAGTATACGTTATGATTAGGGTTTAGCCTGGACTGGTAATCCCAATCGAGCTCCTTTGGGCATATGTTATATAAAGGATTTTGCCTGGACTGGTAATCTTGTTATACGATATGTGGCTCAAGAGTGTGTTCCTTGGTTAAGTGCCTTAATGGGTACCCTGGAATAAGATTTGACGGACTATTGAATCGTACACCTTGAGTGTACTACTTGAGTATCCATCGAAATCTCAATGATTCAACGGGCACAACTCTTGACCTAGCATGAGAATTTTGAGATGAAATGATAATGACTTGGAAGAACATTGCTTGATGAGCTCATCTATGTTTACTTGATTGGTATGAAGATTTTTGTGACTAACATGTTTGATTGAATGCATGTGTTTAGGAAATTTCGCTAATGGATGGAAAACATGATATTGTATGCTTAGATTAATAAACGGAATTGGTAAGTTTAGTTTTCATTATATGAACTTACTAAGCATGTAATGCTTACTCCGTTTATTTTCCCCTGTTTTATAGTGCTCGGAAGCTCGCGAAGGTTGGAGATCATTGGAGCATCGCCATACTATCAACTGGTCATTTTGGGTATACTTAGTAAAATCATTTTGGTATAATGGCATATATAGGACAACTTGGCCAATAGTGGTTTAAAAATGATGCTTGGTAACCTAGCCATTGGAGTGGCTAGTAATGGTTTATTTTAGTATGATTAAGTAGGCTATTATGATATATTCAGATGTGTTATGTTAAGTACATGTGATCAAATGATGTTAAAGCCTAAGTTAATCCAAGGTAAGCTTATAAACACATATGCATGAAATGATATGCCTTGTTGAATGATGGAGTTTGCTTAATTTAAATGCTTGAAATGGTTGGTAATTGATCTAAGTTTTAAGTGCAGTCCTTTGATGTGATTTTGGGTGATAAATGAAGCTAGAAATGGCTTCATTTTGTCCACACTGGCAGGTTCAGATCATGCGTCGACACTACGGCCCGGTACATGGGTGTGTAGTTAGGCAGTGTCCTCGTGCACTTTAATTTTGAGAAAGAATGCTCAAAATTGGGCACATGGGAAGAGACACGAGCGTGTGTCTCGATCGTGTGGTTGACATGGCCTTGGACACGGACGTGTTACACGCCGTGTGAAAACTGCACCTAAATTTCGAAAATAAAATTTGCCACAGACGCGTGTGACTTGGCCGTGTGATTTCAATTTCTTCATGGCTTATATGTAACAACCCAGTTTATACCCTAGTCAGAATAGTGATTTTGGGACCACAAATCTAAGGTCAGAGAAATAATTTAATTTTATTTTTGATGTTTATGGCATATGATAAAGTATGTGTGAAAGTTCTATGTGAAAATTTTATCATTTCTGTGCCGATTTGTGAAAAAGGACCAAATCGCATAAAAATGCAAAAGCTGTGTGCTAGTAGCTAAAAGTGCTAAATGGTATGTATTATTAAATGAGAGGTCCTTATGTTGTTATTAGACCATTAATAGCTTGGATGGACAAAAATGGGTTTATATTAGTGTATTTTTAATGTGTTGATGAAAGGTTAATTTTGGTAATTGATAAATCATGATAGTATTATTAAAACAAAGCCAAATACTCATCTTTTTCATGCATTCATCACCGAAAATTTGAAGAAATAGATAGGGTTTATGAGCTTTGAGCATTCGACACTTGTTGAGCATGCATGAGGTGTATTTTGAGCTCGATTTTTGATTATTTTTATGTTTTTGTGATCATTGCTTTGAGTACTAGCTAGTCTGTACCTTGATTTTTAGAATTGATGATGATTTTGTGGAGTACCATTGTTGAATAATTAATTTTTGTAAGGTTTGATGATGAAAACTAAGTGTTTGATGGTTGATATACATGTTTTGTATAATGATTTTTGATGAAATTGCCTATTAAGGATTAAATTGTGAAAATGAGAAATTGAGGGACTAAAATGTGAAATAAATGAAAGTTATGGGCTGCTAGTAGTATGTGATAAATTCGGCTAGCATGGGTTGCTAAGAAATTTATTGAATTTATGATTTTATGCAAAAGGACTAAATTGATAAAAATATGAAATTAGGGGGCTAATGTGTAAAATGTCCTAATTATGTGTTGTGGACTAAATTGAGTGAAAATGTGCTTGAATGAGTTGAATTTCATATTATATAGATCAAGAAAGGAGAGATTTGGACCTAGATCGAGGCAAAAACAAAGTCCTCGATTGATCGGCTAATCTCGTCGTTTCTAAGTTTGAGGTAAGTTCGTGTATAATACGTATTGTTTTAATAATGTTTATATGTAATGAAATGAACGGAAATTTGATTGTGAAGCTTGATTATATGAAATGTGGATTCGAGAATATGTGTAACACCCCAAACCCGGCCCATGAGTCCTGACCGGATCTGGTGTGTCACGGAGTAGAATAGTTTGAGTCATTTTGAAAGTTTGGTGAAAACTTGGTAAAATTGGGCTAAGGTATGAAAACGGGGTTTGAAAATTTAGTTGGGCTTTTATAAACATAGTTCGGTTGATAGACCCTTTTTAAAAACATTGATCATGTATCATTGTGAAATCATCAAATTGATAGTTGACTTAGTGAATATTGTTACCCGATGGTAACTCCTTTGAAAACCCGTTAAATTTTATTAAGTTTGAAAAGGTTACTTTTAACCGGTTCAATTAATATTTATAAATTTCCATTTGTAACATAACATAAGTAAAATAAAAATACATCCACATAATAAATAGCGGCCTTATTACAATCTCAAAATAAAAATACTTAGGAAATAAAATAATTAAACTTGACGAAAATAAATTTAACTCCAACAATAAGCATGGCCGCCTCGAGTCCTCTCCGGCTCCATCTCCGCGATCTATTCATCTGTAAAATGTTAAGGGAAAGGGGGTGAGTCACCAAGACTCAGTGTGTAATCCCCCACCCGGTAAAGCAACTCATACACAAGTCATTAATAAACATGCACATGCAACCCAACCTAACCATCCATACTGCTTGACTACCCCGTGTGGTCAAAACCACTAATGACTTAGAGTCACAAATCAAATGATGGGGCCAACCCATCGTGTGGTCAAAACCACTGATGACCATAGGTCACAAATAATCAAGTGTGGTCAAAACCACTGGTGGTACCAAACCACTGGGACTTAGTCGCAAATATTCAATTGTTGTGGTCAAAACCACTGATGACCATAGGTTACAAATAATCTGATGGGGCCAACCCATCTTGTGGTCAAAACCACTGACGACAGTCCATAATTCATCCCCCTCCTCTCATCAATCCCACCATCACATGCTTTTATATCAATTATCATATATCATGTCATAGTATTAAACATCATGTGATGGCATGCAAACATATATCAAAATTACAAGTTAGGGACTTACTCAAATCCATGATTATGCCACAAGCTAATCATAACCAAAAGATTAAGGCAAACATTAAAGTCATGTGAATTAATAAAGTGTGTAGAGAGATCTTACACACCTGTTACTATCGTAATTCCTAGATCTCAAAACTCCGATCTACAACGCTAGATCTTGACCCTACATTCGGCCAATCATCTTTGTTAGTATCAAAGGCCTATTCGGCCAAACCAAGGTTGTACCAAAGGGTTTCACACGAACCCGAAACCTTACCTACACGTCCTTTGAACACTAACCACCTCACTATATGTAAATCTATTTCACTTCCCTACAATCGGCAACCATACATATTAGTAGCCTTCGGCTTTTCGATCACTAAAAATATTGTCTATTAAAATCGATCCTTACCACCACTTACCTTAGGGGAAATAAATCCTGAAAGCTTTCCTTAATGGCTATGTCTTCCCACACTTATTGAAAATTGGCAGCACCCTTTTCCTCAAGGGAGATTCACCTAAGCACAATTGGAAGGCTAAAATTTTAGAGAAGAGGAGAAGGGTAGGTTCACTAGTGGAGGAAGAAAAGAAAAGAAAAGATGTAGGGAGAGGGGGTGGTTTCGCTTGAAAAGGAGAAGAGAAGCTGGAATTTTTAATAATTTGGGCAATGCACAAAGGGATTTCGGCAAAGACAATGAAGAGAGGAAGAAGAAAAGAATTTGCTGGAAATTTTCTCTTAAAGAGGGGTATATTCACCTAAAGGAGCAAGATAAAGCTGGAAGTTTTGAATAGTTTTGGCTAGTAAACAATTGAGAATTAAGTGACAGCAAAATTTGGGAGAAGAAAAGAAAATTGTTTGAACCTTTACACTTCTTTCTTGTACAAAAATGATATGGACAGCCTTTAAGGTCTCCAATTTTCGCAAACACTCCTATTTTGTGATAATTTTCAGCCTTGAATTATATCAATTAAATCTAATTTTATCTTACTTCCTATCCCTTAATCCCTCTTTATCAAATTAAATGAAAATAAAACACTAAAATTCCTTCTTCCAATTAAATTAAGAGTCCAAAATTGAACCAACACTCTCCTATTCGCCAAAGAAGAAAAAGAAAAAAAATAAAATCAAGGTGCTACTTACTTGATTCGAACCAATGACCTCTCTAATGCAGCCCCCTACAACGCCCCTTGCCATCTCTTCCAACCCGACTTTCATGTCATGCACCCTCACCTTTTAATTTTTAAAGCTTCCCTACTTGAGCTCACATCACGCATATAAAAATTAAATCGCAAAACGCTCCTCTAGCCACTCGAACCTGAGACCTCATACCAAGGCCCTTAAGCCACGACCCATGCCACTCCACCGCACCTAACTTTTATGTCACAAACCTCCTTTATTTAATTATAAGGCCTCCCTAGCCCTAACGCCCAAAAAGCCCACAAGGGAAAAATATTTCCTCCTTGTATCTCCCATGGATCGAACCCAAGTCCCCTTTTTAAACCCCTAGGCACACCAAGCCAATGTGCCAATTACTTTCTTGTGTCATGCTTCCCCAATTTTATTTAAACCCTATCTCCACCTAGCTCCTTCTTTAAGTACTTTAAAAGAGATTTTTAATCTTGGGTCGGCCTAGCTCAAGTTATTTTTAGACCCTTAAACATGTCAAATAAATCCTAGAATTTAATTCTTCAAGCACACACATGGGAAAATATTTAAATTACAATTAACCCCCAATTGAGGATGTTACAATATGAGGCATTAAGTGTGGAAAAAATGAGATAGCTACGGTTACAAAAATGGCACTAAGTGTGCGAGATCAAAACAGCGTTGGCTGAATAATGCAAACTAAGTGTACGATACCGAGGCTATTTTGGTTTATTGTAGTGGCACTAAGTGTGTGATATCATTATAGCTTTGGGTAATTAATTGGCACTAAGTGTGTGAGTATATTGAACGTTTAAAGATGATCGAATGGATTAATGTATCAAGCATTGTGGTGGTAAACGTGATAGATAAATACGTGATGTACGGTATGTCTGAAACCTATGTGGTTGATGGTATTGAGTATGAATGAGATGAAAGGTTATGAGAATGAATAATGAAAAGAGTTGGAATGAGTAGCATTATGAATGCTTGTTTATAAGCCTAAATGAATGATATGAAAGTAAAAATAGTATGGATGAGATTGAATAGTGATATGAGTTGAACCATATGTTAGTTAATTTGGCATATGGCATATGAATTATTGAGTTAACTGTGTTTTATTACTTAACTTACTAAGCTTTAAAGCTTCATCGTGAAGCTTTCTTTGTTTTACATGTCATTAAAGCTAGTTCGAATCCGGGGACCGTCAGTGACCTAGTCACACTATCGAAAATCTATCTTGGTACCATTTTTAGAGTTGTATATATGGTATATGGCATGTATAGGCTAGTGTCTTGTATATGTTTTAAGTTATGGATAAAGTCGTGTGAGTTGGCTTGTAAAGAATGGAAATGATGAATGAATTTTGAGATGGTGATATGTGCTTGTAAATGTGTTTTTGGTATGTGTTCATATATGTATTACAAGGCATGTGGTATGTTTTATAAAGTGGTCATTTTGGTATGAAATTGGTTCATGAAATTGACATGTTTGAGTTAAAATTTTGTATGGAAATAGTTGATGATGTTGTAGTTTAAAATGTGCATGAATTGGTATTATTTTGGCTGAAAACTATATGTCATTTGATGTTGGATTTGAGCATGTAGGGATGACCGCAAATAGGTGGCAATTTGGCCTTGTAAATGGCCTATAATTGTCCACACGATAGAGCACACGGGTGTGTGTCTCGATCGTGTCCTTCAATGTCTCAATTCAAAGCAAGTCAGACTTGCACATGGGCCAGAGACACGGGCGTATGATAGGCCGTGTGCCTCAAGTCAATGTTGCACATTGGCCAGACACACGGGCGTGTGACAGGCCGTGTAACTCAAGTCAAGTTACCACATGGGGTAAAGCATGGTCTAGGGCATGGCCGTGTGAGGTACACGTCCTAGCCACACGGACGTTTCCCTATTTTAAAAGAAATCTTTTCTAAGTTCTGTAAAGTTTTCGTATGATATCGGTTTAGTCCCGAACCTTGTTTAAAGAATATTTAAGGTTTCGTAGACCTTCTAAAAGGACTTTGTATTATTGATTAACTATGATATGCTGATGTGTGAGCAATGGTTGTTTAAATGTTATGATTCGATCGGTAATACCTCGTAACCCTAGTCCGGCAATGGATACGGGTTAGGGGTGTTACATTTTATTGGTATCAAAGATACAATTTAGTCGATTCTAGGACTAACGTAGCTTGTGAGAGTTTAGCTATACATGCCATATATATAATTGTGATAGTATGATGATTCCTGACAGTTAAAAATGTGTTTTTGTATAGCAAACAGATCGTGATTGAGCTGTAGCTGATGATATTGAGAGTAATACGCTTGCTCCCGCTCAAGGGACGGCACTGTCTAATTTTAGACCTGCTACGAGTAGCCACGAGAGAGAGGCTAAGAAAGCCTTCTTCCAAATGATGAACAAGTGGTTCACGGAGTTCGTTTGAACGAATCTGGCTGCTCAACAACCTCCATCCTCATAAGTTCCTGTAGCTCAACAAGTTATAGACCCGATTCGATTGAGTAAATCTCCAGTTGATAAGCTTTGTAAGTATAAGGCCGAATAATTCAGAGCCACAGTTGATGATGATGCCGAGTGGGCTAAATTCTGGCTTGAGAAGACCATTAGAGTGTTTGATGAATTATCATGTACTCCTGATGAATGTCTTAAGTGTGTTGTTTCACTGTTAAGAGATACGGCATATCATTGGAGGAAAACATTGATATCTATGGTTCCGAGAGAACGAATCACTTGGGATTTCTTCAAAACTGAATTTCGGAAGAAATATATCTGTCAACGATTTATAGATCAGAAACGCAAAGAGTTCCTTGAGCTGAAACAGGGTCATATGTCTGTTACAGAATACAAGCGAGAATTTGTGAGATTGAGCAAGTATGCACGAGAATCTATTTTGACATAAACTACTATGTGTAAGCAATTCATTGAAGGGTTGAATGAAGATATTAAACTTCTAGTCGGAATTCTTGACTTGACTGAATTTGTAGTATTGGTTGAAAGAGCTTGTAAAGCCGAGGAGCTTAGTAAAGAAAAGAAGAAAGCAGACTCAGAGGCTAGATACGAGAGAAAAAGGTCGATGAGTAAGCTGTATCACTTTTCGTCAAAGAGATTCAGAGATACAACCAACTGCTCAAATGCTTCAATTGGACGTTCGAGTAGAGATCATGTGAAATAATAAACGAGTCCTAAAGCTCAAGTTCTAGTGGAATCAAGTGTTGCCAGTTCCAGAAACAATAAGCCTGAGTATAGACAGTGTGGGAGATGTCATATTGGTGAATGTTGGGGCAAGTATAACAATAGAGTTTGTTATAAATGTGGATCATGAGATCACTTCATTCGAGATTGCCCGGAGTTGGCTGAGAAAGATAATGCTTAGATTGCGAGGCCAAGTAACACGGCAGCTAGGGGTAGACCACCTAGAAACACAAGAATTGTGAGTGTTAGTCAGAGAGGAACAACGGATACAGTTGTGATACCTGAGGTGAGAACACCTGCCAAAGCTTACTCTATTCACACTCGTGAAGAAGTGTCATCTCCATACGTCATTAGTGGTACTTTCACTCTTTCTCGACATCGATGTGATTGCATTGATAGATCCGGGATCTACTCATTCATATGTCGTATGAACTTAGTATCTAGTAAGACTCTTTTGTCGAGTCTCATCAATTTGTAATTAGAGTATCGAACCCCTTAGGAAAGTGTGTTCTAGTTGACAAAGTGTGCAAAAATTGTCTGTTGATGTTTCGAGATATCTGTTTCCCGGCTAATCTAATGCTACTACCCTTTGATGAATTTGATATAATTCTAGGTATGGATTGGCTAACTTTGCATAATACTATTGTGAATTGCAAACGGAAGACTATTGATTTGAGAAGTCAGAATGACGAGATAGTCTCAATTGAATCCAGTGATTTGAATGGGCTACCGGCCATAATATCTTCGATGAAAGCTCTGAATTATGTGAAAAAGGGATGTGACACTTATCTTGTGTATGTAATTGATACGAAAGTGAAAGAAAAGAAAGTTGAATTTGTGCCTATGGTTTGTGAGTTCCCTGATGTGTTTCCTGAAGAATTACCGGGATCACCTTCGATACGAGAAGTAGAGTTTGGCATTGAGTTAGTGCCGGGGACGACCCCTATCTCAATAGCCCCGTATAGAATGGCTCCGACAGAATTGAAAGAATTGAAGCCTCAGTTGTAAGAATTGATAGATAGAGGTTTTGCATAATCGAGCTTTTCTCCTTAGGGCGCTCCCGTTTTGTTTGTGAAAAAGAAAGATGGCACGATGAGAATGTGCATTGATTACCGTCAATTAAACAAAGTGACTATTAAGAACAAATGCCCTCTGCCCAAAATCGATGATTTGTTTGATCAGCTGAAAGGAACTACTGTGTTTTCAAAGATAGATCTGAGATCGGGATACTATCAGTTGTGAGTAAAAGATTCAGACATTTCGAAAACTACTTTCAGAATGAGGTACATGCATTATGAATTTATAGTTATGCCTTTTGGACTAACGAATGCCCCTGCGGTATTTATGGACTTGATGAACCGGATATTCAGACCGTATTTGGATCAATTTATCGCTGTGTTTATTGATGATATTTTGATTTATTCTGGTGATGAGACGGAACATGCCGAGCACCTGAGAATTGTGTTACAGACCCTGCGTGATAAGCAATTGTATGCAAAGTTCACTAAACATGAGTTCTGGTTGCAGGAGGTTGGTTTTCTGGGACATATAATGTCAGTTGCGGGGATACGAGTTGATCCGAGTAAGATTTCAGCAATTTTAGATTGGAAACTTCTGAGAAATGTGTCCAAGTCCGTAGTTTTCGGGACTAGCGGGATATTATAGATGGCTTGTGAAAGGCTTCGATGATTGCAACCGATGACGAAATTGCTACGTGAAAGATGTTAAATTTGAGTGGTCAAAAAGTGTCGTGATTTTGAGCAGCTTGAAAGCATTTTTGACGAGAGGCACCAGTGTTAGTTCAACCTGAATTTGGTAAAGAATTCATAGTTTATAGTGATACACCGTTGATTGGTTTAGGCTATGTGTTGATGCAAGAAGGCAAGTTATAGCCTATGCTTCGAGACAATTAAAACCACATGAAAAGAACTACCCGATGCACGATCTTGAATTAGCAGCTACTGTATTTGCATTGAAGATTTGGCGTCACTATTTATTTGGTGAGAAATGTCACATTTATACTGGTCACAAGAGCTTGAAATATCTAATGACTCAAAAAGAATTGAATTTACGATAGCGGAGATGGTTAGAATTGCTAAAAGACTATGAATTAGTAATTGACTATCATCCGGGAAAAGCTAATGTTGTTGCTGACGCTTTAAGCCAAAAGTCTTTATTCGTTCTACGAGCAATGAATACTTAGACAGATTTGTCTGATGATGGTATGATTGTAGCTGAGATGTAAGTGAGGCCATTGTTTTTACAACAAATTTGTGATGCCCAAAAAATTGATACCGAGATGATGGAAAAATGAGCTCAATGTGATTTGAATCCTGATTTAGAATTTCGAGTTGATGATGATGATTGTTTGAGATTCTGAGATAGAATTTGTATTCCGAGAAATCTAGAGTTAATTCAGATGATTTTGAGTGAATCGCATAACAGTCGTTTATCAATTCATCTGGGAAGTACGAAAATGTACAATGATCTGAAACAGTTTTATTGGTAGCCTGGTACGAAACGGGATATCTTAAAGTTTGTTTCGAGATGTTTATTTTGTCAGCAAGTCAAAGCTGAACATCAGGTACCTTCGGGCTTATTACAGTCGATCATGATTCCTGAGTGGAAATGGGAGAGAATCACGATGGACTTTGTGTCGAGATTGCCCCTATCTCTGAGAAAGAAAGATGCAATCTGGGTGATAGTTGACAGATTAACGAAATCAGCTCATTTTATTCCAGTAAGAATGAATTACTCGCTTGATAAGTTAGCTAAATTGTATGTTTCTGAGGTTGTGTGATTGCACGGGGTGCCTAATTCTATAGTGTCGGATAGAGATCCGAAGTTTACATCGCAATTTTGGAAGAAATTACAAGATGCATTGGGTACAATATTACACTTCAGTACGACATTTCATCCGCAAATGGATGGTCAATTCGAGCGAACCATTTAGATTCTCGAGGATATGTTGAGATCTTGTATTCTTGAGTTTGAAGGTAGGTGTAAAAGTACCTGCCGTTGATTGAATTTGCGTATAATAATAGCTTTCAATCAAGCATTAAAATGGCACCATATGAGGCTATTTACGGTCGTAAATGCAAAACACCATTGTACTAGACTGAACTTAGTGAAAATAAGATTTACGATGTAGATTTGATCAGAGAGACTGAGCAAAAAGTGAAAGTGATTCGAAACAATTTGAAAGTGGCATCAGATCGTCAGAAGTCTTACACAGATTTGAAATGAAAAGATATTGATTTTGAGATCGGTGATAAAGTGTTTTTGAAAGTGTCTCCGTGGAAGAAAATACTTCGATTCGGCAAAAAAGGCAAATTGAGCACGAGGTTTATAGGGCCGTATGAGATTTCTGAGCGTATTGGACCGGTAGCTTATAGATTGTTATTGCCCCTTAAGTTAGAAAGATTCAGAATCGCGCTTATGTATCGATGCTTCGACGATACATATCAGATCCCTTGCATGTAATTTCTCCTTCTAAGATAGAGATTCAATCCGATATAACTTATGAAGAAGAATCGATCTGTATCTTAGCTCGTGAGGTTAAAGAGTTGAGAAATAAGAAAAGTGCTTTAGTGAAAGTGCTGAGGCACAGACACGGGGTTGAAGAGGCTACGTGGGAGCCTGATGATGTTATGAGAGAGCAATACCCTAATCTATTCACTGGTAAGATTTTCGGGGATGAAAATCCCTAAGGGAGGAGTTGTAACAGCCCGGTTTATATCCTAGTCGAAATAGTGGTTTCATGTAACACCCCTATCCCGTGTCTGATCATCAGATTAGGGTTAAAGGCGTTACCAGACAGATCGAAAACATTTATAAAATTAATCGTTCAACCTTTTATCAATATCAATCACAATGTCCCTTAAGTAGGTTATCGAGACCTTAAGCATGCTTATAAACCGAGTCGGGACTAAACCGAAACACATAAGCAATTTCATAAAAATTTAAAACTTTTCTAACATACAAGGGACACACGGCCGTGGGGGTAGGCCGTGCCTCACCCACGGCTACATGACACACCCGTGCGACCTCCCCGTGGTAGTATTCTGCAAAAATCAACACAGTCACCAAGCACGCCTGTGTGCTAAGGTCGTGTACTACTAGATCACATACTGCCATTTCTCGCATGACCTGTAGGCATGCCCATGCCAAGGCCGTGTGCAGTTTAAGCCGCATTCTGCCAATTTACCCACGGTGACATTATAGGTCATTTTATAAGGCCAATATGCCACCCACTTTGGGTCTCACCTACAAGCAATACATACCAAAACATAATATGCATATATGGCAACCAAACATATCAAATGGTTCATTTCATCCATACATTCAATAACAATTCCATTCATACCAAATTGCAAACTAAATCCTACATCATTTCAAACATGTATCATCCATTTGCTTAACCAAAACTTAACCATTCCATATGCACCAAAACATACTAAATATATGCTTTATAACTCATTCATTCAAACATTTATCAACTCAAAAGCTTGCCAATACACATGGCCATGGTCACTTCATAAACATATACACCTATCTAGCCTATACATGCCATAATTAGCCATATACATTTTCAAAAGGGTACCAAAATAAGTTTTTGTAGTGTGATGACGATCCTTGACAATCCCGAGCCTTTAGTAGCTTCGACGACCTATAAAATAAAGAAAACACGCACACAGAGTAAGCTTTCCGAAAGCTTAGTAAGTCATATACAAATAAACACATTGGCACATATATATTGATCACTTAGAAACTATCACATATATAACTTGGTTCATAAACTTATGGCCACATTTGCCATATTCAACATTTTAAGATTCACATTCTCATTTTCAATCATACTCCTCTTCATATCAAAGCCATATAGGTACTTACCTTTTATACACACTTAATGTGCACTCAACGTACCTGAAACGAATAATCGCTCACTTATTGCTCATAGCTCTGATATACCATTCGTATTGTAGACTTGCCCGTTGAACCAATAGGAACCTAGTAGGATACTCAAAAATCTCGGAATAGTAGTACAATGCCAACATCCCAGACGAGGTCTTACATGCACTCGTATATCGATGCCACTGTCCCAGACAGGGTCTTACACATTTCAATACGATGCCGATGTCCCAAACATGGTCTTACACGTACAGATCATAACGATGCCAACGTCCCAGATGTGGTCTTATATGTAAAGTTCATATTGATGCCAACGTCCCAGACGTTGTCTTACACGAATCTTAAAATCAATGCTGACGTCCCAGACGTGGTCTTACATGATAAAATAGAACAGATACCTATGTCATGACATGGCTAATCTTATCTATTCCTAGGTTCGTATGGGACTTCTCGGCTTTATCACTATATCAAACTTATTTCAGAATTCACGTACTTAGCATCTCATACTCATTCATTTTCATCGATAGACACATGAATACATATATTCAATTCAATACAAATAAGTTTATTTGCATAGTGACTTACCTCAGGTTCGATTTAATGAAACGAAAATGGCTACTCTGTCACTTTCACTTTCTTGCGATCTAAATCCATTTTCCTCGGTTCTTGATCTAAACATATTCAGATTGAACTCTTTTATTCACCATTCCATTCAATTCAATCCATAGACACACATTTAGGGCTATTTACAACTTGGCCCTCACATTTGCCCATTTTATCAATTTAGTCCATTTTACTCAAAACATCAAATTCACAAAAACCCACACACGCACATGCTTGGTCGAACCTCTCTAGGGACTATATAAGTCCAAATATTTCATCAAATTTACAATTTAGTCTCTCAAATTACTATTTTCTCAATTTAGCCCTATTTAGCTAAATTCATCAAAACTTCAAGAACATAACATGTTCATTTAGCTCAAATCTTTCATATATCATCCTCAAACATCACAAAGCCTGTAAAATCATCAATGGCACATTTCACATACATTATCAAAATACAAAATCAAGGCAGGGTTTTGTAGCTCTCAAAGCAACGATTGCAAAAATGTAGAAATTATCAAAAACCGAAGTCAAAACTTACCTTAATCTTGCTTAAAGCTAGCTGAAACATCCAAGCTCAAAACCCTTGTTCTTTTTCTCTTATTCGGTCATCAATAATGATGAACATGGCTTTTTCAATTGATTTTGGTTTATTAGCCTTTACTTAATCAAATTACTCATTTAACCCTTCCATATTAATTCAAACAAACATACATCAAGGGCACATTTGTCCTTCTAATGTCCACTATCATAAAAGTGGTCTATTTGTCACTTAAGGTGACAACTTACAAAGCCACATCACTTAAGTACTTTAACAATTAACAAGCAACTTTCACATTTAATGCAATTTAGTCCTTTTGTCAAATTAAACACGCAAATAGACAAATTCGCTTACGAAAATTTACCACATGCTAATTCACATATCAGCAGCACGAAAATAATATTAAAATATTATTCGACTCGATATGTTGTCCGAAACCACTATTCCGACTAGGGTATAAATCGATCATTTACAATTCTCCCCCTTAGGGATTTTTGTCCCCAAAAATCTTACCGCTTAATGATTAGGATGTTCTGTCTCATTGAATCCTCAGGCTCCCACGTAATATCTACTAATCCGTGTCGATTCCACAATACTTTCACTAATGGAATTTTCTTGTTTCTTAACTCTTTCACTTCACGAGCTAAGATATGGATCGGTTCCTCTTCATATGTCATATCAGATCAGATTTCAATTTTCAGATGGGGTAATCAAATGTGACAGATCATACTGATATCTACGGAGCATCGAAACGTGAAATACATTGTGAATCTTTTCTAATTCAGATGGTAACTTCAATCTATATGCAACAGGCTCAACACGTTCAACGATCTCATACGGTCCGATGAATCCTGGACTTAACTTGCCTTTACATCTGAATCGGAGCACTTTCTTCCACGGAGACACTTTCAGAAATACTTTGTCGCCGATCTAAAATTCTATATGTTTTTGTTTTAAGTCTGCATAAGACCTCTAACGATCAGATGCTACTTTCAAACAATCTCGAATCAGTTTCACTTTCTATTCGGTATCTTTTATCAAATCGACCCCGTGTAACTTATTCTCACTGATTTGAGTCCAATATAGAGGTGTACGACATTTATGTTCGTACAAAGCTTCATATGGAGCCATTTTAATGCTCGTTTGAAAACTATTGTTATACGCAAATTCGATCAATGGCAGGTATTGTTCCCATGAACCATTAAACTCAAGTACATAGCATCTTAACATATCTTTGAGAATCTAAATAATTTGCTCGGATTGACCATCCGTTTGTAGATGAAAAGCTATACTGAAATGTAATTTAATACCCAAAACGTCTTGCAATTTCTTCCAGAACCGCGATGTGAATCTCAGATCCCCATCTGACACAATAGATAGTGCTACCCCGTGCAATCTCACAATCTCGAAAATATAAAGCTCAGCTAATCTTTCAAGTGAGTAGTCAGATCTTACCGAAATAAAATGGGTTGATTTAGTTAATCGGTCAACTACGACCCATATCGCATCCTTCTTTCTCGGAGTCAGAGCAACCCAGAAACAATGTCCATAGATACTCTATCCCATTTCCATTCAGGAATCAGAATCGGCTATAACAACCCAGACGGAACTTGATGTTCTGCTTTCACTTGCTAACAAACTAAACATTTTGAAACAAAGTTAGAAATGTCACGTTTCATGCCAGACCACCAATAGTGTTGCTTCAAATCATGATACATCTTTGTACTTCCTGGATGGACAGATAAACGACTATTATGGGCTTCATTTAAAATCAACTGAATCAACTCCGAATTTCTCGAAACACAAATACGATCTCGAAATCTCAAACAATCATTAACAATTCGAAATTCAAATTCAGAACTTGATTCACATTGAGTTCATTTTGCTAGCAATTCATTATCAACCCTCTGAGCATCACATATTTGTTGTACAAATAACGGTTTCGCTCTCAATTCAGCTATCGCAGAACTATCATCAGGCAAATCTAACTGAGCATTCAAAGCACGTAGTGCAAACAATGACTTTCTACTCAACGCATCAGCAACCATGTTTGCTTTACCCGGATGATAATCTATCACAAGCTCGTAATCTTTTAACAGTTCTAACCATCATCTTTGACGCAGGTTCAAATCTTTCTGGGTTATTAGATATTTTAGACTTTTATGATCCGAAAACACATGACATTTCTCACCGCATACAAATCGGCGCCAAATTTTAAGTGCAAACACAATCGCAATGAGCTCAAGGTCGTGTGTCGATAATTCTTTTCATGAGGCTTTAATTGTCTCGAAGCATAAGCTGCCACTTTGCCCTCTTGCATCAAAACACATCCCAGACCGTTTAACAAAGCTTCACTGTAAATAACAAATTCCTTATCGATTCTGGTTGTACTAATACTAGAGCTTCTGTTAACAGAGTTTTCAACCGATCAAAACTTCTCTAACATTTATCCGACCATTCAAATCTGATATCTTTCTGAAGTAATCTTGTAAATGGAGTAGCTATAGTCGAGAAGCCTTTAAAAAATTTGAAGTAATAACCAGCTAAACCCAGAAAACTACGAACTTCAGACACGTTCTTCAGAGGTTTCCAATTCAGAATAGCAAAAATCTTGCTCGGATCAACACGAATCCCAGAAGCTAACACAATATGCCCTAGAAAACTGGCCTCATTCAACCAGAATTCACATTTGCTAAATTTTGAGTACAATTGCTTTTCTCTCAAAGTTTGCAACGCAATTTTCAAATATTATGCATGCTCATTCTCAGTACGTGAGTAAATCAAAATGTCGTCAATGAATACAAAAACAAATTGATCCAAATGCAGTCTAAAAATTTTGTTCATCAAGTCTACAAAGACAGCAGGAGCATTGGTTAGTCCGAATGGCATAACTAAAAACTTATAATGCCCGTATCTCGTTCTAAAAGTAGTTTTCAGAATATCTAAATCTTTAACTCTCAATTGGTAGTATCCCGATCTCAAATCAATCTTGGAAACCACAGTAGCTCCTTTTAACTGATCAAACAAATCATCAATTCTGGGCAATGGATATTTGTTCTTTATAGTCACCTTATTCAACTGACGGTAATCGATACACATTCTCATCATGCCATCTTTCTTTTTCACGAATAGAACAGGAGCACCCCAAGGCGAAAAACTCGGTCTAGCAAACCCTCTATCACCAATTCTTGTAGTCATGACTTTAACTCTTTCAACTCTGTTGGTGCCATTCTATACGGAGCTATCGAAATAGGTGTTGTACTAGGCAACAATTCAATACCAAATTCAACTTCACGAATCAGAGGTAAACCCGGTAACTCTTCAGAGAACACATTAGAAAAATCACAAACAATGGGTACTGATTCAACTTTCTTCTAGGATGCTTTTGAATCGATCACATAGGCAAAACATGATTCATACCCCCTTTTCACATAACTCTGAGCTTTCAAAATGGATATCGCAGTAGGCAATCCATTTAAATCACTAGATTCAATTCGTATAATCTCATCATTCGGACCTCATAAATCTATAGTCTTTCTTTTACAGTTTACAACGGCATCATGCATAAACAACCAATCCATTCCCAAAATAATATCAAATTCATCAAATGGCAAGAGCATCAGATCAGCGAGAAAATAGATATCTCGAAATATTAATGGACAGTTCTTGCATACTTTGTCAACCAGGACGCTTTTATCTAAAGGGTTCGATACTTTTATAGCAAATTCAGTAGACTCTACAGGCAAAGTCTTACCATATACTAAATTCATGTAGATGTACGAATGCGTAGAACCAAGGTCTATTAAAGCTATCACAGAAGCATCATAAAGAGTAAAAGTACCCATTATAACATCAGGTGATGAAGCTTCTTCACGAGCTCGGATAGCATATGCTCTGGCAAGCGCTCTAGCTTCAGTTCTTACCACAGTGTCTCTCGTGTATCTCTGACTACCACTAACATTTCTTGTATTCTTTGAAGGTCTACCCCTTCCAGATGCATTTTCAAGTCTCAGATTCTAAATAGTCTTTGGCTTAACAGACTCAAGACAATCACGAATAAAATGATCAAATGATCCACATTTGAAGCAAGCCTTATCATTTAATTTGTAGCTTCCCGGATGCCTCTTTCCGCAATGTTTACATTCAGGTCTCTCAGATCGAACATTACCAACACTGGCCACAGAAGTTGCTAGGATTTTGGAACTCATTTGCAATCTATCTCAGGTCCTGTTCAAATGTCTCGCATTATCCTTGGAACAACTTTGATCATCTCTAAATCTCTTCGGAGTAGATTGAAATGATTTGTTCTGAAATATCTTTCTCATAACTCGGGCTTCAGTTTCAGCTTTTCTTTTATCTTGTCCAAGTGCTTCAGCTTTGCATGCGCGATCAACGAGTGTCATGAACTCTTTTTTTTTCTAATATCCCTACTAGCAAATGGATATCATTATTAAGACCATCTTTGAATCTTTTGCACATTATAGCTTCGGAAGATATATACTCTCAGGCATGTTGACTTAGTCGCATGAACTCTCGTTCATATTCAGAAACAGTCATTCGACCCTGTTTTAGTTCCAAAAATTCCTTCCATTTTTTATCAATGAATCTCTCACTAATATATTTCTTCCTAAACTCAGTCTGAAAGAAATCCCATGTGACTCATTCTCTCGGAATAACGGAAATTAAGGTTTTCCACCATCGATAAGCTGCATTTTGGAGCAATGATACCACACACTTAATACTTTCTTCTAGAGTCAGAGACATTTTATCAAATACTCGGATCGTGTTTTCTAACCAAGTGTTTTCTAACCAAAACACAGCTTTTTCAGCATCATCGTCATTAGTAGCTTGAAATTCTTCAGCCCCATACTTACGAATCTTGTCAACCGAAGGCTTACTCAACAGATTTAGATTTGCAGACGGAGGTATATTGGATGTCTGAGGGGGATTAACCGGGGGCGAGGGTTGTGAAACAGTCGAGTTATTTCTCATGAATTGAGTGAACCACTCCCTCATCATCTGGAAGAAAGCTTGTTTAACTTCTCCCTCATGACAACTCGCAGCCGGTCTCAAATCAGAGGGCAGGCGCATTACTTTCTACGTCTTCAGCTACGGCACTTTCGGGATCCATTGCTATACAGAACTTACATTTTACATGTTAGGATTCATAACACTATCACAGTTCAAATATATGGCATGTATAGCTAGACTTTGACATGCTATATTAGTCCAAGAATAGACTAAATCGTTCTCTAATACCAACAAAATGTAACACCCCTATCCTGTGTTCGATCATCAGATTAGGGTTAAAGGCATTACCAGACAGATCAGAAACATTTACAGAATTAATCGTTCAACCATTCATCAATATCAATCATAATGTCCCTTAAGTAGGTCATTGAAACCTTAAGCATGCTTGTAAACCAAGTCAGGACTAAACTGAAATACATAAGTAATTTCATAAACAATTGAAACTTTTCTAACATACAGGGGACACACGGCCGTGGGGGTAGGCTGTGCCTCACCCACGGCTACATGACACACCCGTGCGACCTCCCTGTGGTAGTATTCTGCCAAAATCAACACGGTCACCAAGCATGCCCGTGTGCTGAGGCCGTGTACTATTAGATCACATACTGCCATTTCTCGCACGACTTGTAGGCATGCCCGTGCCAAGGTCGTGTGCAATTTAAGCCAGATTCTACCAATTTACCCACGGTTTTAGGCACGCCCGTGTGCCTCAACCGTGTGACATTATAGGTCATTTTACAAGACCAATATGCCACCCATTTTGGGTCTCACCTACAAGCAGTACATACCAAAACATAATATGCATATATGGAAGCCAAACATATCAAATGGTTCATTTCATCCATACATTCAATAACAAATTGCAAACTAAATCCTACATCATTTCAAACATGTATCATCCATTTGCTTAACCAAAAATTAACCATTCCATATGCATCAAAACATACAAAATATATGCTTCATAACTCATTCATTCAAACATTTATCAACTCAAAAGCTTGCCACTACACATAGCCAAGCTCACTTCATAAACATATGCACCTATCTAGCCTATACATGCCATAATTAGCCATATACATTTTCAAAAGGGTACCAAAATAAGTTTTTGTAGTGTGATGATGATCCTTGACAATCCTGAGCCTTCAACAGCTTCGACGACCTATAAAACAGAGAAAATGCACACACAGAGTAAGCTTTCTGAAAGCTTAGTAAGTCATATACAAATAAACACATTGGCACATATATATTGATCACTTAGCAACTATCACATATATAACTTGGTTCATAAACTTATGGCCACATTTGCCACATTCAACATTTTAAGATTCACATTCTCATTTTCAATCATACTCTTCTTCATATCAAAGTCATATAGGTACTTACCTTTTATACACACTTAATGTGCATTCAACATACCTGAAACGAATAATCTCTCACTTATTGCTCATAGCTCGGATATACCATTCGTATTGTAGACTTGCCCGTTGAACTAATAGGAACTTTGTAGGATACTCAAAAAGCTTGAAATAGTAGTACAATGCCAACATCCCAGATGAGGTCTTACATGCACTCGTATATCGATGCCACTGTCCCAGACCGGGTCTTACACATTTCAATACGATGTCGATGTCCCAGACATGGTCTTACACGTACAGATCATAACGATGCCAATGTCCCAAACGTGGTCTTATACGTAAAGTTCATATTGATGCCAACGTCCCAGACGTGGTCTTACACGAATCTTAAAATCAACGCCGACATCCCAGACGTGGTCTTACATGATAAAACAAAATAGATACCTATGTCATGACATGGCTAATCCTATCTATTCCTAGATTCGTACGGGACTTCTTGGCTTTATCACTATATCGAACTTGTTTCAGAATTCACGCACTTAGCATCTCATACTCATTCATTTTCATCAATAGACTCATGAATACGTATATTCAATTCAATATAGATAAGTTTATTTTCATAGTCACTTACCTTAGGTTCAGTTTAACGAAACGAAAATGGCTACTCTGTCACTTTCTCTTTCCCGCAATCTAAATTTGTTCTCTTCGGTTCTTGATCTAAACATATTTAGATTTCACCCTTTTATTCACCATTCCATTCAATTCAATCCATAAACACACATTTAGGGCTATTTACACTTAGCCCTCACATTTGCCCATTTTATCAATTTAGTCCATTTTACTCAAAACATCAAATTCACAAAACCCCCCACACACAAATGCTTGGTTGAACCTCTCTAGGGACTATATAAGTCCAAATATTTCATCAAATTTGCAATTTAGTCTCTTAAATTACTATTTTCTCAATTTAGCCCTATTTAGCTTAATTCATCAAAACTTCAAGAACATAACATGTTCATTTAGCTCAAATCTTTCATATATCATCCTCAAACATCACAAATCTTGTAAAATCATCAATGGTACATTTCCCATACATTATCAAAATACAAAATCGAGGCATGGGTTTTGTAGCTCTTAAAGCAACGATTGCAAAAACGTAGAAATTATCAAAAACTGAAGTCAAAACTTACCTTAATCTTACTTAAAGCTAGCCGAAACATCCAAAGCTCAAAACCCTTATTCTTTTTCTCTTATTCGGTCATCAATAAGGATGAACATGGCTTTTTCAATTGATTTTGGTTTATTAGCCTTTACTTAATCAAATTACTCATTTAACCCTTCCATAATAATTCAAACAAAATTACATCAAGGGCACATTTGTCCTTCTAATGGCCACTATCTTAAAAGTGGTCTATTTTCCACTTAAGGCCACAACTTACAAAGCCACATCACTTAAGTACTTTAACAATTAACAAGCAACTTTCACGTTTAATGCAATTCAGTCCTTTTGTTAAATTAAACATGTGAACAGACAAATTCGCTTACGAAAATTTACCAGATGCTAATTCACATATCAACGGCACAGAAAATAATATTAAAATATGAAAGTTTCTTGTTAATTCTTAAATGAGAGGTCCTTATTAAATGAGATGTCCTTATGTTGTTATTAGACCGTTAGTAGCTTGGATGGACAAAAATGGGTTTATATTAGTGGATTTTTATTGTGTTGATGAAAGGTTAATTTTGGTAATTGATAAATCATGATATTATTATTAAAATAAAGCCAAAAACTCATCTTTTTTCATACATTCATCGTCAAAAATTTGAAGAAATAGATAAGGTTTATGAGCTTTGAGCATTCGGCACTTGTTGAGCTTGTTTTTTGATGATTTTTATGTTTTTTTTTATCGTTGCTTTGAGTACTAGCAAGCCCATGCCTTGATTTTCAGAATTGATGATGATTTTGTGAGCTACCATTGTTGAATAATTGAGTTTTGTAATGTTTGTTGGTGAAAACTAAGTGTTGGATGGTTGATATACATGTTTTGTATAATGATTTTTAATGAAATTGCTTATTAACGATTAAATTGTGAAAATGAGAAATTGAGGAGATAAATTATGAAATAAATGAAAGTTATAGGAAGCTAGTAGTATATGATAAATTCGGATAGCATGGGTTGCTAAGAAATTTAATGAATTTATGATTTTATGCAAAAAGGACTAAATTGATAAAAATATAAAATTAAGGGGCTAATGTGTAAAATGCTTTAATTATGTGTTGTGGACTAAATTGAGTGAAAATGTGATTGAATGAGTTGGATTTGATATTATATAGATCAAGAAAGGAGAGATTTAGACCTAGATCGAGGCAAGAACAAAGTGCTCGATTGATCGACTAATCTCGTCGTTTCTAAGTCCGAGGTAAGTTCGTGTATAATACGTATTGTTTAACTAATGTTTATATGTAATGAAATGAATGGAAATGTGATTATGAAGCATGATTATATGAAATGTGAATTCGATAATATGAGGCATTAAGGTTGGAAAAATGAGATAGCTACGGCCACAAAAATGACACTAAGTGTGCGAGATCGAAACAACGTTGGCTAAATAATGGGCACTAAGTGTTAGATACCGAGACCATTTTGGTTTAATGTAGTGGCACTAAGTGTGCGATATCATTATAGCTTTGTTTAATTGATTGGAACTAAGTGTGTGAGTATATTGAACGTTTAAAGATGATTGGATGGATTAATGTATCGAGCATTATGGTGGTAAACGTGATAGATAATTACGTGGTGTATAGGTATGTGCGGAACCTATGTGGTTGATGATATTGAGTATGAATGAGATGAAAGTTTATAAGAATAAATAATGAAAAGAGTTGGAATGAGTAGCATTATGAATGTTTGTTTATAAGCCTAAATGAATGATTGAGTAGTGATATGAGTTGAACTATGTGTTAGTTAATTTGGCATATTACATAGGAATTATTAAGTTAACTGTGTTATATTACGAACTTACTAAGCTTTAAAGCTTACTGTATGAAGCTTTCTCTATTTTACAGTGTCATTAAAGTTAGCTCAGAATCGAGGATCGTCAGCGACTCAGTCACACTATCGAACATCTATCTTGGTACCATTTTGAGATTTGTATATATGGTATATGGAATGTATAGGCTAGTGTCTTGTATATGTTTTGAGTTATGGATAAAGCCATGTGAGTTGGCTTGTAAAGAATGGAAATGATGAATGATTTTTGAGATGGTGATATGTGCTTGTAAATATGTTTTGGTTTGTGTTCATATAAGTATTATAAGGCATGTGGTATGTTTTATGAAGTGGTCATTTTGGTATGAAATTGGTTCATGAAATGGACATGTTTGAGTTGAAATTTTGTATGGAAATAGTTGATGATGTTGTAGTTTAAAATGTGCATGAATTGGTATTATTTTGGCTGAAAACTATATGTCATTTGATTTTGGATTTGAGCTTGTAGGCATGACCCCAAATGGGTGGCAATTTAGCCTTGTAAATGGCCTATAATTGTCCACACGGCAAAGCACAAGGGCGTGTGTCTCGATCGTGTCTTTCAATGTCTCAATTCGAAACAAGTCAGACTTGCACACGGGCTAGACACACGGGCGTGTGATAGGCCGTGTGACTCAAGTCAGTGTTGCACATAGGCCAGACACACGGGTGTGTGACAGGCCGTGTAACTCAAGTCAGGTTACCACATGGGGTAAAGAATTGTCTAAGGCATAGCCGTGTGAGGTACATGGCCTAGCCACACAGGAGTGTACCCTGTTTTAAAAGAAAAATTTTCTAAGTTCTACAAAGTTTTCATATGAGATCAGTTTAGTCCCGATCCTTCTTTAAAGCATGTTTAAGGTTTCATAGACCTTCTAAAGGGACTTTGTATTATTGGTTACCTATGATATGCTGATGTGTGAGCAATGGTTGTTTAAATGTTATGATTCGATCGGTAATACCTTGTAACCCTAGTCTAGCGATGGATACGGGTTAAGGGTGTTACATTATAAGTCAGAGAGTTACATGGGTTAGGGACACGGGCGTGTGTAGTCACACGGCTTGACCACACTGGTGTGTCCCTAGACCACCCGGGCATGTGAGCCCTGCAACTTAGAAAATTTTTGTAATTTCGCGAAAAAATCTTAGAGGTTCTGATTAAGTTTCGACTCAATTCCAAAGTTCATATTGGGACTCGAGAGTCCATTTAAGGGACATTAGGAATTGTAACACCCTTACTCGTGTCCGGCGACGGGACCGAATACAAGGCAATACCATATTTAACCTTTACTTGAGCGTGTAATCACAGGTATAAAATTTCATTCAAAACCCATTCCTTGCCCATTCTTAGCCTACGTGGCCCTAAACTTACCTCCGAGAGTTTCTGAGATTTAACCGGGGACTTTTACGAACTTGAAAATTTTTTATCAAAATAGGGGCCACACACCCGTGTGCCTCTAAGACATGTCTGTGTCGTCCACCTGTGGTTGACAATGACTAATTTCACACGACCTTGACATGCCTATGGCCCTGGCCCTTATGCCAAACCTTGGTTTTCTAACTTATCCACACGGCCTATGCACACGCCCTTGTGCTTCAGCCATGTGGCAATTTAAATTCAAAGTGCAAGGTGCAGACTTCACACGGCCTAGGCACACACTCATGTGCTAGTCGTGTCTCTCACACGGTCTAGACACACGCCCGTGTGTCTACCCATGTGGACAATTAGCAGGCTATCTACCAAGCCCTTTAGCCACCCTCACTTGCATACATTCATACACCGTCACATAAACTTCTATTTTATCAAACATAACTATTGACTTATCGCATTTAAACTATAAAAGGAAGTTTTCATCTCATACACGAGGGAGAACTATTTCTGGTATAATTACAAACGACTTAAGCCATCATCTATGGCTAAACACAATCGAACCATAAACTCTCTTAGGCCAACACATTTTACTATATCAACTATGACTTAATCAACTTCAAATACTATCTCTATACATGCCATAACTCATAAGGACTTGAAACCTCATACCAAGTGTCTGCTCGATAGTGTGAAAACATCTCCGGTGATCTTCAACTCGAGCTAGTTAAGCAAACCTATAAGAGATGGGAAAATAAAAGGAGTAAGCAATAATTCTTAGTAAGTTCATATGCAAATACTAATCAATTATTGACACTTATTGTTTATACACCATCTCAAGGTATTATAATGAGTTTTACTCGTAAACTCATGGTTACCAATTCAATCATTCATAATGCTTACTCATTTTGTCTCTTACCACGTTCTAACCATACCTTGAGCTTAAGGCTCACATTCATTAACTTACATTTCGGCACTTAACACTATATAGTCACATGACGCAACACATTGTAACTTCTCAATGACTCATTCATACTACCAGTCACTCGGTGGTTTCGCACTTAGCCTACCATCAATCTCTAGTAGGGTGATATCGCACATAGCCCACCATCAATTTCTAATAGGGTGGTATCGCACATAGCCTACCATTAATCAATAAACTCGATGGTACTGCACACAACCCATCGGTAACAAAGGATAAGGTAGTAACGCACACAGCCCACCATTAATAATATTTTTTATGGTATGGCACACAGCCCATCACTAACAATAAATAAGGTGGTATCACACATAGCCCACCATTATTATATATTCACGGATATTTATCCACATGCATTTCTCTATTTCAAATGTTTATCCGGGAACATCCTCACACACTATCATTCCTACTTAGATTTCTACAATAATCATTTGCTTTCACGCAATGTATTTATAGATACAACATATGCAATTTGGATGCATCATTTACACATGACCCACTATGGGTTCATCATATACCAAATTTACTTCAATTTAGCTCTAACGCATACCTATACCTCTCGTGGTATAACCACATACTTTCTCATTTTTAACATATATGTTGAATCACTCAAATTGTTAGATAACACTCTTGAGTCGCATACACATAACATCACATCGACATGACGCCCCTGATGGGGTCATACACTAATTATCATATAGATTCCATTTCCCTAGCATGGTCTTATTCAATATCACACATCGAGGCCATATTCCAATATGGTCTTACACGGGACCTTAACTATCATCATATCATGCTATTTGATTTTCCCATTATTCTTAGATTTAATTCTCTTCATATCTCGTCAAAACATATTTAATACATTCATAAAGTAAATATACATTCCATACAACATTATAATGTTAAATAACTCGCACATAATTGCAACATTTACACATGTGCTTACCTCGATATCGGAAAGGGTAGAAAGGGACCTATTTGTCCATATGTCTCTTTTCTCTCGTTCTAGGTCCGACTCTCATTTTATTTGATCTAGAACAATAGAATTTACTCATGTAATCACTTATAAATCATAATTCTTCATAATCTACACTTAGGAAAAAATGACTATTTTGCCTTCATATATTGGCAAAATTATGATTTTGCCCCTAGGCTCGTAAATCACTTTTCATCAAATTTTCTCATTAAACAAGCCCAGCTGAACATTTAATCCTCTAACAACTATCCATAATTCCAACTATTTCATGCATTAATGAACAAACTACAACATTTGCATCTTAGTCCCAATTAGGTGTTTTCATGACAACACCTTTCATAAAAGTTGTTTCTCATCTTCTCAACATTCATTTTATTCCATAAAAACTCAGCAACCAACTTAAACTCTCTCATGGAAAGTCCCTAGACTCTCAACCATATTTCAAATTTGTAACACTCCAAACTTGGCCCAGAAGTTAGGTCCGAATCTGGTGTGTCACAATGAAGAAAACGTATAAAGGATCTTATGATTCATACTAAAATAGGTGTAATTGAAGAAAACAAGTTTGATTAGAAATATTTGATAAAAATACTACTAATTTCTAAGGTTGATTGATAAATCGATAATTGAAATAGTGAGTTTTAAAATCGTGACTTTTGAAAATATCGTTGATAATTTGTTAATCAATTTAGAAAAACCTTTATTTAGAATTTTTAGAAAATTCCCACTTAAAGTATCTCAAGCAGAATAATAAGCACGACAAAACATAAGTAAAATAAAAATATCCCAGAGGCCTTATTACAACTTTAAAAACCCAAAATAATAAAAGTAACGAAATAGAGCAGAATATTAATTTACTAAAGTTCAAAAAATTTATTTCTGAAGTATGGCCTCCACCGAGTCATCCATGGGCCTAAGTTCTTGTCACCGAGCATTACCTACAAAAATTAAGAAAGAAGGGGGTGAGTTACAAGAACTCAGTGTATAATCCCCTTACCGTTGTCCACTGGGCTTGAACCCATTTAGCAATAACTTGGGCCGAAGCCCATTTAGCATAATCTTGGGCTGAAACCCATTTACAAAACAAACTGGGCCTTAGGCCTATAAACATGATAATGCAGATAATGTAATGCAATCCCAAACCAATCTTAATAATCCATCCGCTACACACCACCCGTACCATCCATCACACCTGTGGGGATCAAGTCAACCCACCCCGCCAAACACACCAATCGCAGACATTATGCCATTTATAACAAACTTTGATTTGGCCAGAATCATATTAACAAACATTTTTGTGGCAGTGCCACCGGAACTTCTTTTCATCGTATTTTCCCATCCCATGCAAAATCATGTAAAGGCATCATACATAGCAAATCATGATATTAACAAATATAAACAACAATAATTAATTCAGAGATTCATTTCACAAATTCTGGCCATTATAACACTTTGCAAATCGGCCCATTAAGGCAATCTATCAAATTGGCCCATTAGGGGAATTTTCGTAATTCGACCCATTAGGGTCAATTTCGTAATTCGGCCCATAAGAGCATTTTCGTAATTTGGCCCATAGGGGCATTTCGGTAAATTTCACAAACTAAAGGTATTTCTGTAATTTTTACCCATCAAGGGTATTTTCATAATTTCGCAACACCGGACTTAACTACTAATTTGGGCCATAAAAATTGAAATTGTCCATCTGCGTCATATTGACTAAATTGACTATAACTTGCTTTAGGAAACTCGAAATTTAGATCCGTAAATTTTACCTGAAACTATACTCATATATATTCTTACCACAATTTTTCCAGAATTTTTGGCTTTTCTATTTAGTAAATTTTATTCATTAAAGATTCTATTGCTTCACTGACCAATAGTTCTGACCTCTCTTATCTTAAATCCAAATATCTCATTGCACAATTTTCATATGTTGCTCCCACTTGTTTCTATTGAAAAATAGACTCATCAAGGAATTTGTACATATAAATTATAACTCATAATTAAATTTGTACAATTTTGAATGATTTTTCCAAAACAGAACAGGGAACCAAGAAGTTAACCAGAACCAGTCTCACTAAACTTTAAAAATCTCAAAATATACTAATCATTTGCTTGATCTGTTTCTTTTATAAGAAAATAGACTCAATTAGATTTCAATCCATATCCCCTTAACTTTCTAATTCCCTTTACCCAATTTTTCATGATTTTTCTAAATCACGTCACTGCTGCTAACCAAAATCTGTTTTATTGCAAAATATGGTTACCACTACGAACATACACACGCCCGAGTAATCACATATGCCGATTTCTGATTTTTCGATCTTTCGATCGAATCAAAAAACATTTCATGCAAATATTCAGAGAGATGTGAGATTACACACCATTTCAAACATGTATTCGGAAGGGTACGGAATTACACACCTTATTCAGATTTCCTAAAGAACCACTCTTCGTTGCCCCTAGAACAATATCAACCAAAAGTTAGCCTCGGATTTCCAAAAGATTTCATACCATGTATTACTTACACTTGAATCACTTACCACTATATCCGAAAGATTAGCAAATAGAATATATCGAGTGATTTCGTCCCTAAAACATAACCGATTAATCGAAACTTCAATCCGATTTGCAACATAGCCAAATAAAGTTATAACGAAAAATCCAAAAATGAACCCTTTACCTTAATGATGATAGATCCAACTTCAAGCGATTGACTTAAGACTAGAGAGGAATCGGCAAGAATGTGCTTTATGACCACACACTAGAACACGATTCGATTAAAGAAGATGTGTTCAACTCGCAAGATGGAGAAGAGAAGATGATTGAAATTTGGCTATAGATGAGAAAAGAATTAAGAAGATTTCGGCCAAAACAAAAGAGAAAAATGGACAAATGGGCTAGGAGATTTCGGCCAAAGCAAAAGAGAAAAATGGATAAATGGACTAGGAGATTTCAGCCAAAGCAAAAGAGAAAAGAGTTTGGAAAAGAGACACAAATTGCTCAAAGAGAAAAATACCTCTCATGCACTAAAACTTAGCAAAATGATCTTAGCAAAATCGGCTCCCTCTCCCAAACCATGTATCATCTTTACTAAAAGATGAACATTGACCCATTAAAAACTTTCCAAAACATCTTCCCCCTTAAAGGCCAACATGTTCCCTTATCTTTCCTTTTTCTTTTGATTTCTTTCCTTACCTTCACCCTTGCCTTATTTCCTTAGCCACCTTGCCAAAATTAAAAAGTCCACCTTGCCATATATACCATCTTGGCCGACACTTAGGGAAAGAATACAAAAAAAAAAAAAATTAGTCAAAAATTTGCACTTGATGGGATTTGAACCTCTTCTCTCCATGTCCTCCACTTGATGCCATAACCTCCTTGCCATATGCTCATTTATGCTAGCACATTACTCACCTATTTCCATAAGCCTTGATGCCACTTACTATCTCTCCTTAATAGGCTTAAACACAAAATTTTACTAAGGCCCAACTTAAACCCGGAACTTCCTAGAAACCTCGTAACTTTCCAAAATCACCCTCCCAATAAGTTCAACTTGAAATAAAGTCATTCTTTTGTCTCCAAAAATTTTAAATGCTTCTGTGCTCAAGGCCCAATGGGCCCAATCCTACTAGGCCCAATTTCGGGATGTTACAAAACTAGTCCCCTCATTAGCTAGCTTAAGCTTTGGAGACTTCAAAAGTACAAAAATTATCAACTAAAACCATCAAAATCACTTACTTGCAAGAGGATTGCTTGGCTAAATGTTTGAGTTTCAAGAACCCCCATTCTAGCTTGTATTTCCGGTGGGAGAAGAGAAGAAAATAAAAAGATGATAGCCTTTTGCTTATATCATCTTATTTTATTCTTTTATTCAACTAATATCACCAACTTTTGACCAAAAATAAATGTTCTCGTCTCCCTTGTCCGCATGGCCGGCCAACCCTTTATTATTGGTCTAATTTCACTTTAAACACCTCCACTTTAACATTCTATGGCTATTAGGTACCTATACCTTGTATAATAGAACTTTTGCACTTTATGCGATTTAGTCCTTTTTCGCGATTAAGCATGAGATCTCTAAAACTAAAACACTAAAATTCTTATGCCTCTTTATAAACATTTTAAAACACGTAAAATAACATGGAATAAATTTCTCCAACCTCGGATTAGTGATCTCGAGATCACTATTCTGACTACCCCCTAAATCGGGCCATTACACGAATGATCTCGGTTAATGAATAGTAATTGGTGTGAATTATCTGAAAAATGTTCTGAAAGTCCAGGTAATGCTCCGTAACCCTGTTCCGACGATGGATACGGGTTAGGGGTGTTACCTTATTTTAGAAACAAGAATGAATTGTAACACCCCTAGCCCATCTTCGTCGCCAAATTAGAGTTACAGAGCATTACTGAACAAACAGAACAACATTTAACATCAAAACCTTTTAATAGAATCATTTTACATTAATTAAATAAATCTCATTAAAAACCTATCAAGCATATGCATTTGGGCCTTAACTCGAGCCTTTGAAGCCCTAAAAATAGTTTAGAATCAATTCGATATTAATTTGAAACAAATCAGAAGATTTGGGAAAAAGTTACAAAATTTGAAAACAGGGGTCACACGGCCATGTCCCAGCCCGTGTCTCAACCTGTGTAATTCACTGATTTGGGTCACATGGCCGTGTCGCAGGCTGAGTGCCAGACCGTGTAACTCTCTAACTTATGACACACGATTGTGTCGCAAGTTGTGTGCATGACCTTGTCACCCTTATCACCCATGGTTGATAATATCTAGTGGAATTCCCTCCAATGGATGTGAAAGTCGTAGTATAATAAACATTTCACTAAATAATTTTGAATTGATTCTATTTTTGTGAAATAAAAAATAAATATTTGAATAATAAAAACTCCTGAAATCTATAGATAGAAGATTTTGGTGAAAAGATGTTGAGTCATGTTGACATTATTAGTATTGTATTTTGGGTATATTTATATTAATTATTTTTATTAGATTTCTTTGGTAGTATTTTTATTAGATTTAATAATTTGTACATGTATATTTGATACTATAAGTTTTGGAAAAATTAGAAGCATATACCAATTTTAGAAAAAAATAGGGATATAAGCTGAAATTATGATTATTTAGGGAACTAGGCTATTTTTTCATAGATGTGGCAAAAACGTGTCATGCAAAGCACTTTTTGAAAAACGCTTTCTACAAAAAGCACTTTTTGAAAAAATGTTTTCTACAAAAAACCACTTTTTTTTAACATGCTGGCTTCTCATCCTTAAGTCTTAAGGTTGATTCCTATCTCAAACACATTTTTTATTTTTTTTATTTCATGTTGTTTCAAGTTTTTTTTGTTAATTTTTAATATTTAGTTAATGTTTTTAATTAATAAACATGTTATTTTCAAATGTTTTTCTTTTATTTTTGTTATGAATATCTTATTAAAAGGATGCCCATCATGATCAAGATAAAGTTTTGATGTACTTTAAATTTTAATAGTTATTAGAATTAGATCTCTACTTCTTTTATACTTCTTATGCCTAAAATAAAGATTCGATGAAGCATTGTAATCATCCCTTTTATCAATAAAGTACATTCTCTATTGCTTTCATATTTTCTTTATTCTTTATTCTCTCCATCCCTTTTTATTTTATAACACGTTATCAAATTCTCTATTTTTTTCAAAATCTTTCAAAGTTGTCTCACAAATCAAATTCCTTTTCACCTTAAACTTTCACCCTTACAACTTCATCTTCAAGATGTTGAAATATTTAATCTCAGAATGGACTATGGTTCTTATTCTTGATCTTTGACTTATAATTGTACAAGCATGGGTAAAGAATAGATTTGGTGAGAAACTTTTATATTTTGACCATATTTTCTTTTTCAATTAAGGTATGACTACTAATTTTTATTTAACATAAATTTCACATTCGATGGTATTTGATTTTTGTCTTTCTATGTTAATTTTTTATATAAAAGATATAATTGTTTATTAGATATGTTTACTATTAATATGGGTTTTTATGTTTTTTAATTAAGTTATATTATGCATAATATTTCTATGTTTAAATTTTTTCTTGTTATTTATTCTTGAATTTCATTAAAATTATGGTGAAAAGTGTTATTAACCTTCCATTTTTATTAAAGAGAAATTTGATAGGATCCATTTTGTCTTATTAACTTGCTAATATTTAATGATTGTATTATATCTTTTAAATTGAATTTATAAATATTTTATTAAGAGCAACATAAGATTTTATAATATATATGTGGTATTGAAATTTAGTACAATGTGTATCGAATAATTTTCAAGCATCAATCAACGAAAATTTTGATTGTTTATTAAATGATTTTTACTATTATATTATAAATGTTATTATGAAAACCAAGTTGTTTTCCTACTTGTAATAGTGCTCGTGATAATAGTCCGGTGATGACGATGATGTTAAAGATCTTTAGGTATATTTTACTATGTTTTATTTATTATATCATATTTATTATAATTGGAGAATAATCGTGACAACATGAATGGATAGATTCTGATTTAAAATTCACGTATGTTTACGATGTTGATTATGAAATAAAAAATCAATAGAGGTGTTTAGAAGTCTTCCCTACTAGATTTGTCACATTCCCTGAAGTGAGTACAAACATAAAGAAAATAAAAGATATAATTATGGACCACTAAGTGGGAACATAGTAATAAATAAGAGAATAAAAAGAGTTTTCAAGATAACTCTTCAAAAGGTAAATATAACTTATGTTATTAATGTGATATGAAATATTACTGGCCACATATGTGGCGTATGCTCAAATATTTTGTTTCTGTTAATATTCTTTAAGGAAGGATATGAAAATGTAATAATGAATTCTATCATTACAGATAGAAAATATTCATCTTATTTTGTAACAACCTAAAATTTGAGTATTGATATGATGCGTGTTTTGGTGCTTAACTTGGGTATAATTAAAATTTTGCATGTTTAATATAGTCTTGAGAAGACGTGAGAACTATTCGAAATTTGAATAAATTTTAGTAAGGAGTATTTAATTGAAGTGGAGCAAGTGACTTTGAGGTTTAAGTATATTTAAGTGATAAAAACTAGCATAAGATGAGCTAATAGCAAGGTGGAGTTGGTGCATGCATGTTTGCTTGAGGGAAGAGGTTCGAATCTCCTAGCATGCATTTTGAAAGCTTTTATTTTTGCTTTCCTTAGCAAGTGTCGATCATGGATAAGGTTAAGGGATGAGTTGGATATCATTTTTGGTAAAAAGACCAAAGGAAAAAGGTAAGTAAAGGTTTAAGGAAAAGAATCTCGTGAAGTAAGGTGATAAGGGGACATAAGGCATGAATCAAGGGCTTTGTTTTGGAAAGCTTTGAATGGCTAATTGTCCATGAACTTGGACAGTTTTGGGGGCTAGGGAGGTTGGCCGAATTTTGTTAGTAGTTTGATATGGATTAGGAGCTAGTTTAGTCATTTGGTGTTTTTTCTCAAAGCTTGTTTCTCTCTAATTTTCTCCTCTTAGCCGAATGTTTATTGGACAAAAGGTAAACCATTTTTTTCTCTTTTCTTTTGGCCATTTGAGTTTTGACCATTTTGGTCTTATTTTGTCTATTCTCTCAAACCATTCCTCCTAGTGCCGAAATCACCAAGGCATTGGAAGGCCATCTTCTTTTTCTTTTCACCCTTGCCGAATGCATACAAGCCTCAAATTCAATTCTTTGTTCATCTTCCATTCCTGAAAAGAATCGAAACATAAACACCCTCTCTTTATTCTTTTTGTTCTTCTTTCTTTCTTTTTGTTAAGAACACTCAAACATCACCATTTTCCAAAACCTTTCATCGTGGCCGAATGTTGATGGTAAAACCTTAGCCGAATCTTTCTTTTATTTTTAATCTTTTCTCCTTCAATCAAATCCTTCTTTCTTTGTAGTGGTATAGTGGAGTGCCGATTTCTTTTCTACATCTTAAGTTGATCATAGCTATTATAGATCGGTGAAAAAGGAGATTTCATCGATTAAGGTAAGGGATTATTTGAAAAGGATTCTATTTTTTATCCTTCTATTTTGATAAGATTGTATTGATTAAATCGATTTTATCATAGGGACTCTATCAATGACTTCCACTTTTTGAACGAAAGAATCTTGTGGTAAGCCAATCTCACTCTTAAAATCAATTGGTGGTAATAAGGAAATATTAATTTGACTAACAATTATTTGTCAATGGAGGCAATCAAAATAGGGATGAAAAGGGCAGTAAATAGTGTTCGGAAGAGGGGTTGTTCCGTTATTCCCCCTAAGTTTAAGAGAAGGACTGTTTTGGGAATTTGAGATTTTCCACTGAGTTGTGGACCCTCATCCGGCGAAAATCAATTATTCAAAGACGTACATACCCCCGAACCATTGTTTACTCGTGGTACTGAACCTTTGATCGGAGAGAAATCGCAAATAGTGGTTGTTCGAGATTCTGAGGGTAAGATCTAGATCGCTCAATATTAGAATAGTTTAATATTAAATTTTAGTGTTCTAATCCTTCGTAATGTGTGTTTAGATATCGACGAGTGGGAGAGTGTAGTTTTCACCGTAATCAGGTGTGTAATCTCACACTGTATCTCATGGGTTAGATGACTATACATTAGTAAAAGTTGGATTAAAAATAACAAAGTTGGTGAAGTCAGAAAATATGGTATTATCGATACTTTAGTGTTAAGATCATGAAATCGGTATTAAGTTCGTGAAAATTTTGAAATCGCCCTTAATGGGCTAAAACGATAATAAGTGATATTTGGGCCATATGTGATATTTGATAAATTTGGGCCATATGTGATATTTGATAAATTTGGGCCATATGTGATATTTGACAAATTTGGGCCATATGTGATATTTGACAAATTTGGGCCATATGTGATATTTGATAAATTTGGGCCATATGTGATATTTGACAAATTTGGGCCATATGTGATATTTGATAAATTTGGGTCATATGTTATATTTGACAAATTTGGGCCATATGTGATATTTGATAAATTTGTGATGTTTGATAAATTTGTGATATTTGACAATTTGGGCCATATGTGATATTTGACAATTTGGGCCATATGTGATATTTGACAAATTGGGCCATATGTGATATTTGACAATTTGGGCCATATGTTATAATCGATAAATGGGCCATAAGTGAAATTTGATAATTGGGCCATTTATGATAATTGATAAATGGGTTATATGTGATATGTGATTTTAATGGGCCAAAATTGATAAATTATAATATGGTTTTCTTTACAAATATTTTGTTATGCATAAACATGATTGCATGGGTTGGGATCATCGATGAAGAGAAGAAAGGCTGATGCCAAAATTCTAGATAGGTGACTCATCACGATGGCGTTTCAAATCTAGATCGGTGGTTCTACCACAATTATTTAAATGGCCGTTGTCACAAATATTATATTGGGCTTAAAGCCTACTTTGGGGTGTTGGCGGGGTGGGTGATAAAGCTCCCCACAGTGTCTTTGATTGAGTGCGAGGGTGTGTAGCGGATGGAAATCTAGGTTTGGTTTTGGGAATTGCATATCATTTGCATTTTTTATGCTAAATTATTATATTTGAAATGGGCTTAGGCCCAAATAAATGCTTAAATGGTCTTGGCCGGTGGAGTATGGTAAGTGAGTTACACTTTGAGTTCTAAGTAACTCACCCCATTTTTTTCCCTCTCGGGTAATAACAATTGATGGAGACTTGGGTCGGAGATGACTTCGTGGGGAGGCTATACTACAAATGGTGGTTTATAAAACTTTAAGACTTCTTTTATAACTTTTATTAAGTACTATTTTTAATGAAAATGTAATAAGGCCTTTTTAATTATGGATTTTATTATGTGGATGGATTTGTTATGTTTTAGTTTTATTAAGTTGGATTGATTTAGTTTTTCATAAATGTTTTTCTAAAACTTTCATATAAAATAAAGGTTTTTCTTAAATATCTTTGAAACTCAGAAATCCTTTAACTCTTCGTTAGAATATTTTGATTAAATAAATTTCAAAATTTTAATCAAATACTACTCTATAGATCCAATGATAATCTCTTGTGTTTTTAATCAAGAATTTCAAATAAACCTCGATTTTTCGATAAAGTCATTCTCTTAATTGTTTTGGAATTTGATTTCTACTTCGTTAAATGATTTGAATGTACGTTAAATTTGTGTGGCATGCCAAAATTCGGGCTTAATGCATAGGCCGAATTTGGGGTGTTACATTTTATGGTATTAGAGCCCAGTTTCAAAACTAGGCTGTGGTTTGAGTTCAACAATGATTTTGTTTAAAAAACCACTTAAATTTCTAGACTTTATGTTTTAAAGGTAGTATGGCACCACGAGCATCCGACACCAAGTCAAGTAAGTATGTTCAGTAAGTATTTGTTTATTAAATGTTTATTATTGTGATGAGACCTTAAGAACACTCTAGAACTTCTAATTTTAGGTGCTGAAAACGATAGAGATCGAGACTATAGGATGTGATTGCGAAAACAACCCTATCTTTTATATCTCATAAAATATCGTTAATAAACACTGAAATAATATTCTGATTCATAAAACTGGTAATCAGATTAAAGTGAATTAGCCAATATGAGCACTAGAGGACGTGGTCGTGGACGCGGTAGATGTAGCCGTGGTAGAGGATGAGGTACTGCGTCTGAAGCGCCGAATCATATACCAGAAATGAATGCACCTGCGTCATTTGAGAGCGAAGCTGGATCTCATGATCATGCGAATGAGGATAATGCTTTGAATCAAGCAATGTTGCGAGTCTTAGAAAGAGTAGCTGGAGCCAGAACTGGGCCAGTAACTCGCGGATCAATATCGAAATGACTCAAGTCTAGTGGTGCAAAAGTTTTTAGAGGTGTCGCTGGTGTAGCTCCGAATGTGGCAGGATATTGGCTTGAGGCTGTAGAATGAATTATGGATGATTTGGAGTGCACCGTCGAGCAGAAACTGAGAGGAGCCGTGTCTTTGCTAAGAGACGAGGCATATCAATAGTGGCTTACTGTTCAAGAAGGCACCAAGGCTGCATTGGTTAATTGGGATTTCTTTAAAGCTACTTTCAAAGGGAAGTATGTCGGAACAAGTCATGTAGATGCCCGAAGGAGAGAATTCCTGAATTTGGTTCAAGGAAGTAAGACTGTGGCAACCTACAAGGTAGAATTTCTTCGTTTGAGTCGTTATACTCGTACTATAGTGCAGATTGATCATGAGCGCTATGTACGCTTTGAGGATGGACTGAATGATGAGTTGCGGGTACTGATAGCCCCACAACAAGTATGAACTTTTACCTCGCTTGTAGAGAAAGCTAAGATAGCCGAAGAGGCTAAGAATTCAGAACGCCAGAATCGGGAAAAAAGTAAGAGGCAAGACGGATTTTAAGTATTCTAGTTCTTCTAAAAGGTTTCAAAAGAGGCCATGAAATGATGAGCCAGTTCAAGTTAGGGACCTGTGACTACCAATCAAATTCGAGAATGTGCCGATTGTGGAAGACAACATCTCGGAGAATGTTGGAGGAAAACTAGAGCCTGTTTTAAATGTGGATCCAAGGATCATTAGTTTAAGAATTGTCCTCGATGGACTGAAATGACTCAGGAAGCTTGTAAACTTGAGGCTCAGCCAGTTAGAGGTCCTCAGCAACCACCAAGAGGTCGTGGACCCGATCGTGGTGGTAATGGTAATGGACGTGGACAAGGTGCATCGGGTCGAGGTAATGGTGTTAGAGGTAACACAGAGGCAAGATAGCCAGGATTGGTCTCTGCTATCAGGCGTCATGAGGATGGTGATGCACCTGATGTGATAACAGGTACGTTCTTCATTTCTGATGTACCTATTACTACTTTGATATATATCGGGTCTACCCACTCGTATGTTTCTAGTGTTAAATCTGGAAACCTAAATATTAGATCTGAGATTCCCGATAGAGAGATGACGGTAATTAGTCCTTTAGGACAGTCGGTAATAGTGAATAAATTATTTAGAGATGTGCCCTTAGAGATTCAAAGAGAGGTATTTCTAGCGGACTTGATGAAATTACCTTTCAGCGAGTTTGATCTTATTTTGGGCATGGATTGGTTGGAGAAGCATCGGGCGCAATTGGATTGTGCCAAAAAGCGGATGTCAATTAGGACTGTGGATGACAAGGAGATAATAATGATAGGCGAGCAAAGAAACTTTTTGGCAAATGTGGTATCTGCTTTGAAGGCAGAAAAGTTGGTGCGGAAAGGGAATAGAGCATTCCTAGCATTCATCAGTGCTTTGGATGCCAAGGATTTATTAGTAGAAGGTGTGAGAATGGTGAAAGAATTTTCAGATGCCTTTCCCGAAGAACTTTTGGGTCTACCTCCAGATCGGAAAGTAGAATTTGGCATTGAGCTTTTGCCTGGAACTACTCCGGTGTCCATTGCTCCTTATAGAATGGCACCGAAGGAGTTAGTGGAGCTTAAAGCTCAAATTCAAGAACTGTTAGATCGGGGATTTATTCGACCAAGTGTGTCTCCGTGGGGAGCACCGATTTTGTTCGTCAAGAAGAAGGATGGGTCGATGCGTATGTGCATTGATTATAGGTAGTTGAATAAATTGACGATCAAGAATAGGTATCCATTTCGAGAATCGATGACCTGTTTGATCAATTAAGAGGAGCTTCACTCTTCTCCAAGATTGATTTGAGATCGGGTTATCATCAACTCAAGGTGAAAGAGGCAGATATTCATAAGACGGCATTTCGAACTCGTTATGGACATTATGAGTTTTTAGTGATGCCGTTTGGTTTGACTAATGCACCAGCTGCATTTATTGACATGATGAACCGAGTCTTTCAACCTTATTTAGACCGATTCGTAGTAGTGTTCATAGATGACATTTTGGTATATTCAAGGAATGAAGAAGAGCATGACTCTCATCTCTGCACTGTGTTACAAATTTTGTGAGATAAGCAACTTTATGCCAAATTCAGTAAGTGTGAATTTTGGTTGAAGGAAGTGACTTTCTTGGGTCATGTAGTGTCACCTGAAGGAATAAGAGTTGATCCTCGAAAGGTAGAGGTCATGTTGGATTGGAAACCGCCAAAGTCGATGAGTGAGATCCAAGTTTCTTAGGTTTGGCTAGTTATTATAGACGCTTTGTTGAGGGGTTTTCGTTGATTGCTGCACCCCTAACTAAGTTGTTGCAGAAGAAAGTATCGTATGCATGGACCGATAAACAACAAGAAAGTTTTGAGAAATTGAAGAAGATTCTAACGGAAGTGCCAGTACTGATTCAACCAGAGGCCAAAAAATAATTTATCATTTACTGTGATACGTCACACACTGGTTTAGGATGTGTACTGATGCAAAGTGGAAAAGTGGTAGCTTATGCTTCTCGACAGTTGAGGCCGCATGAAGTCAATTATCCTACTCATGATTTGGAGTTGGCTGCGGTAGTGTTTGCATTAAAGATTTGGAGACATTATCTTTATTGTGAGAAGTCAATCATTTATACGGACCATAAGAGTCTTAAGTATCTCCTTACCCAAAAGGAATTAAATTTAAGACAACGAAGATGGGTGGAGCTGTTAAAGGATTATGATTTCTCAATCGAGTATCATCCTGGAAAGGCTAACGTTGTGGCAGACGCTTTAAGTCGAAAGGTTGTATCGGAGCTAAGAGCAATGTTTGCTCATCTCAGTTTGTATGAGGATAGCAGTTTGCTAGCAGAACTTCGGGTGAAACCTCTGTGGTTGGAACAAATCAAAGAAAAGCAATTATCCAATGAAAAGTTGGGTCCTTTAATACAACAAGTTGGATGTGGCGTAATAGGAGATTTTGGTTTGAACAAAGATGTTGTAGTGTTTTCGTGGAAGGGTTTGTATGCCCGAGGATTCAGATTTGAGGCAAATGATTCTTCTAGAGGTGCATAGTAGCCCTTATACTATGCACCTCGGAGGAAATAAGATGTATTGGGATCTCCGTGAACAATATTTGTGGCCAAATTTAAAATAGGAAGTTACTGATTTTGTGGGAAAGTGTTTGACTTCTCAACAAGTAAAGGTGGAACATCAATTACCGTCGGGATTGTTGCAACCAGTAAAGATTCCATTATGGAAATGGGAGCGAATAACGATGGAATTTGTTAGTGGGTTACTCTTAACACCTACTAAGAAAGATTACATGCAGGTGGTAGTAGATCTATTAACGAAGATCGCTCATTTTCTACCGTTAAATACGGATTACTCATTACAAAAGTTGGCTAAACTGTATGTATCTGAAATCGTGAGGTTGCATGGGGTACCAGTGTCTATCATATTGGACAGGGATCCTCGGTTTACATCACGGTTTTGGAAAGCTTTGTATGAGGATCTGGGTACAAAGTTAAACTTAAGTACGGCTTTTCACCCTCAGTCAGATGGTCAGTCGAAAAGAGTAATCCAGATTTTGGAAGACATGTTAAGAGGCTGTGTGATTGATTTCAAAGGTAGTTGGGAGGATTTTCTACCGTTGGCAGAGTTTGCGTATAACAACAATTATCAATCTAGTATTCAGATGGCACCCTATGAAGCATTATACGGTCGTAGGTGTCATACTCCTGCTTGTTGGACTGAATTAGGGGAACGATAACTTTTGGGTCCTGGATTGATATCAGAGACGGAAGAAAAAGTAAAGGTAATTCGAGCGTGGTTAAAGGAAGCTTTGGATAGACAAAAGTCATACGTGGATCTGAAGCGTAAAGATATCGAGTTTGCGGTGGGAGATCAGGTCTTTTTGAAAGTTTCACCGTGGAAAAAGATTTTCAGATTCGAGAGGAAAGGCAAGTTGAGCCCTAGGTTCATTAGGCCGTCTGATTGTGTTGAAGCGTGTAGGACCAATGGCCTATCAACTTGATTTACCTCCAAATTAAGTCGATTCATAGTGTTTTCCATGTTTCTATGCTGAGACACTATAGATCGGATCCATCGCACATAGTACCGGTAGAAGAAGTAGAATTAAGGCTAGATTTGTCTTTCAAGGAGGAACCAATGAGAATCTTAGACCGAGATGTTAAGGTGTTAAGAAAGAAGACTGTACTGTTGGCTAAGTCTCTTTGGCGTAATCACGGAGTGGAGGAAGCTACATGGGAGCCTGAGGATGTGATTTGACAACAATATCTTCATCTCTTTTAGCCAGGTAAATTTTGAGGATGAAATTTTCTTTAAGGAGGGTAGAGTTGTAACAACCTAAAATTTGAGTATTGATATGATGCGTGTTTTGGTGCTTAACTTGTGTATAATTAAAATTTTGCATGTTTAGTATAGTCTTGAGAAGACTTGAGAACTATTTAGAATTTGAATAAATTTTAGTAAGGAGTTTTTAATTGAAGTGGAGCAAGTGACTTTGAGGTTTAAGTAGATTTAAGTGATAAAAACTAGCATAAGATGAGCTAGCAGCAAGGTGGAGTTGGCGCATGCATGTTTGCTTGAGGGGAGAGGTTCGAATCTCCTAGCATGCATTTTGAAAGCTTTTATTTTTGCTTTCCTTAGCAACTGTTGGTCATGGATAAGGTTAAGGGATGAGTTGGATATCATTTTTGGTAAGAAGATTAAAGGAAAAAGGTAAGTAAAGGTTTAAGGAAAAGAATCTCATGAATTAAGGTGATAAGGGGACAAAAGGCATGAATCAAGGGCTTTGTTTTGGAAAGCTTTGAATGGCTAATTGTCCATGAACTTGGACGATTTTTGGGGCTAGGGAGGTTGGATGAATTTTGTTAGTAGTTTGATAGGGATTAGGAGCTAGTTTAGTCATTTGGTGTTTTTTCTCAAAGCTTGTTTCTCTCTAATTTTCTCCTCTTAGCCGAATGTTTATTGGACAAAAGGTAAACTATTTTTTTCTCTTTTCTTTTGGCCATTTGAGTTTTGACCATTTTGGTCTTATTTTGTCTGTTCTCTCAAACCATTCCTCCTAATGCCAAAATCACCAAGGCATTGGAAGGCCATCTTCTTTTTCTTTTCACCCTTCTTGAATCCACACAAGCCTCAAATTCAATTCTTTGTTCATCTTCCATTCTTCAAAAGAACCGAAACATAAACACCCTCTCCTTATTCTTTTTGTTCTTCTTTCTTTCTTTTTGTTAAGAACACTCAAACATCACCATTTTCCAAAACCTTTCATCCTGGCCGAATGTTGATGGTAAAACCTTAGTCGAATCTTTCTTTTATTTTTAATCTTTTCTCCTTCAATCAAATCCTTCTTTCTTTGTAGTGGTATAGTGGAGTGCCGATTTCTTTTCTACATCTTAAGTTGATCATAACTATTATAGATCGGGTGAAAAGGAGATTTCATCGATCAAGGTAAGGAATTATTTGAAAAGGATTCTATTTTTTATCATTCTATTTTGATAAGATTGTGTTGATAAAATCGATTTTATCATAGGGACTCTATCAATCGACTTCCACCTTTTGAATGAAAGAATCTTGTGGTAAGCCAATCTCACTCTTAAAATCAATTAGTGGTGATAAGGAAATATTAGTTTGACTAACAATTATTTGTCAATGGAGGCAATCAAAATAGGGATGAAAAGGGCAGTAAATAGTGTTCGGAAGAGGGGTGGTTCCGTTATTCCCCCTAAGTTTAAGAGAAGGACTGTTTCGGGAATTCAAGATTTTCCACCGAGTTGTGGACCCTCATCCGGCGAAAATCAATTATTCGAAGTCGTTCGTACCCTCGAACCATTGTTTACTCATGGTAATGAACCTTTGATCAAGAGAAATGCAAATAGTGGTTGTTCGAGATTCCGAGGGTAAGATCTAGATCGCTCAATATTAGATAGTTTAATATTAAATTTAGTGTTCTAATCCTTCGTAATGTGTGTTTAGATATCGACGAGCGGGAGAGTGTAGTTCTCACCATAATCAGGTGTGTAATCTCACACTGTATCTCATGGGTTAGATGACTATACAGTAGTAAAAGTTGGATTAAAAATTGCAAAGTTGGTGAAATCGAAAAATATGGTATTATCGACACTTTAGTGTTAAGATCATGAAATCGGCATTAAGATCATGAAAATTTTGAAATCGCCCTTAATGGGCCAAAAGATAATAAGTGATATTTGGGCCATATGTGATATTTGATAAATTTGGGCCATATGTGATATTTGATAAATTTGGGCCATATGTGATATTTGACAAATTTGGGCCATATGTGATATTTGACAAATTTGGGCCATATGTGATATTTGACAAATTTGGGCCATATGTGATATTTAATAAATTTGGGCCATATGTGATATTTGACAAATTTGGGCCATATATGATATTTGACAATTTGGCCCATATGTGATATTTGACAATTTGGGCCATATGTGATATTTGACAATTTGGGCCATATGTGATATTTGAGAATTTGGGCCATATGTGATAATCGATAAATGGGCCATAAGTGAAATTTGATAATTGGGCCATTTATGATAGTTGATAAATGGGTTATCTGTGATATGTGATTTTAATGGGCCCAAATTGATAAATTATAATATGGTTTTCTTGACAAATATTTTGTTATGCATAAACATGATTGCATGGGTTGGGATCAATGATGAAGAGAAGAAAGGCCTGATGCCAAAATTCTAGATAGGTGACTCTGTCATGATGGCCGTTGCCCGAAATCTAGATCGGTGGTTCTACCAAAATTATTTAAATAGCCGTTGTCACAAATATTATATTGGGCTTAAAGCCTACTTTGGTGTGTTGGCGGGGTGGGTGACTAAAGCTCCCCACAGGTGTGCTGGTTGGTGCGAGGGTGTGTAGCGGATGGGAATCTAGGTTTGGTTTTGGGAATTGCATATCATTTGCATTTTTTATGCTAAATTATTATATTTGAAATGGGCTTAGGCCCAAATAAATGCTTAAATGGTCTTGGCCCCGTGAAGTATAGTAAGTGAGTTACACACTTGGGTTCTAAGTAACTCACCCCATTTTTTTACCCTCTCGGTAATAACAATTGATGGAGACTTGGGTGGAGATGACTTCGTGGGAGGCTATACTACAAATGGTGGTTTATAAAACTTTAAGACTTCTTTTATAATTTTTATTAAGTACTATTTTTAATGGCGATGTAATAAGGCCTTTTTAATTGTGGATTTTATTATGTGGATGGATTTGTTATGTTTTAGTTTTATTAAGTTGGATTGATTTAGTTTTTCATAAATGTTTTCTAAAACTTTCGTATAAAATAAAGGTTTTTCTTAAATATCTTTGAAACTCAGAAATCCTTTAACTCTTCGTTAGAATAATTTGATTAAATAAATTTCAAAATTTTAATCAAATACTACTCTATAGATCAATGATAATCTCTTGTGTTTTTAATCAAGGATTTCAAATAAACCTCGATTTTTCGATAAAGTCATTCTCTTAATTGTTTTGGAATTTGATTTCTACTTCGTTAAATGATTTGAATGTACGTTAAATTTGTGTGGCATGCCAAAATCCGGGCTTAATGCATAGGGCGGATTTGGGGTGTTACATATTTGGTACTGAAACAAACAAATATTATTCCAATATTTGATAGTACAAAATTAGTCGAAAGCTCCAAAAGAGCTAATTTATTAATATTTATCTTATTTGGTATTGAAACAAACAAATATTATTCCAATATTTGATAGTACAAATATTATTCCTTATATTTATTATATCATATTTATTATAATTGGAGAATAATCATGACAATATGAATGGATAGATATTTATAATGGATCATACATTGAGATTGTGAATAAGGAAAACATTATATTTAATATGAATCACTATTGCTATAAATATCTATTTTGAAAAGATGAAAAGAGAAGATTGGATTATTAATTTATATTTATTTTATAATCTTTGTGATCTTCTTTGTCATCATCCCCATTAAGGGTTGAAAGCAAAATAATTGACCGTGAAAGATTTATTTATGAGAAATAAAATATGATAATTCTATTTAAAACTCGTTATGGTTGGATGCACTGAAGCTACAAATTTTTCTTTTTATAGATATTTGAATATTTTGGCATATTCCCTAAAGCAAATATTGCATATAATTGTTTGGAAATTATATTTATTTTGTTGACTTAGTGGCATTATAATCTTCACATTGATTTAGACATTTCCATAGTAAATGTCACAATAGCACTTATATATGGATACAAAGTAAAAGGAATGATAGTAAAATTATTAATTTATTACAATTTAGTATAATTGAAATACATTTTAAAGTGAACGAAGTTTACTAATAAATATATGATGCGAAAATTAATCTAGAATTCATATGGATATTCATTAAAGAACCGTAAGATTCTTTAATTTAAAGAATTCTCATTTGTTGCTTGTTCTCAATGAAAATTTATTCTTAGAAACGCACTAGCTAAAGTTGAGATTTAATGTCTTGCATTTCTTAAATGAATATGGTCCCATTCATCCACCATGTGAATGGTTTTGATATTATATGATTTTGGTAGATGCATCTACAAAATAATCACATGCGTTATCAACTCTCAAGCGACACTTATTTAAATGATTAATTTTAGATTATGCAATTAAAACAATTCATCTTGCTAATGTTGGTAAGTTTACTTCTCAAGTTTTCAATGATTATTGCATGTCAATTGGGATAAAAGTTGAACATCTTGTAGCTCATGTTCACACACAAAATGATTTAGCTGAATTGTTTATCAAATGCCTCCAACTAACAGCTAAATCATTACTTATGAGAAAAAAAACTTTCTATTTCAGCATGAGATTGTATTGATTTACATGTTGTACACATCAAGCCAATAAATTATAAATACTCCCCCATTACAATTGATTTTTGGTCAAGAGCCAAATATTTCCCATCTTACAATTTTTGGATGTGTGGTATACGTTCCAGCTGCTCCACCACAACTCATAAAGATGGGTCATAATAAGAGATTGGGAATGTATATTTATATGAGTCTCCTTATAATATTTTTGAGATATTAATTCGATATTTAGTTATGACATGAGTTGTTCGTTTTCCAAATATTAGGGGGAGAGAATGAAAAGCTATATTAATAAAGTACTTGAAATGAATTATCAATGTCTAAGATCCTCGTACAAAGCAACGTGAACTAGAAGTTCAACAGATAATTCATTTTACAAATCAACTGCCAAATCCATTAAATCTCACATACCAGCTAAAAATGCTCCAGTATGAATTGATGTCCTAATAGGGCAAACTGTTAGTGCAGAAGAAAGTAATCCATGCCTGAAGCGTGGAAAATGGGTCGATTCCAAAGATAAAAATCCTCGTAAAAGAAAAGGATCAAACATTCAAGATTTTCATATTGTGGAGGTGGGGTTCCTGAAGAGACCCATAACATAACTAATTATAAAACTCAAGAAGAGATTCAGGTACCTAAAAGTAAAAATGGAAATGATGAAAATAAAGAGATCTCGTTAAGTTATGTCAATGCGAGAAAAAATGGGCGAAAAAAATGTAGTTGTCGACAACAATTTTGCTTATAATGTTACTATTGAAATAACAAAAGAAAATGAGGATCCTAAGCCTAAATATACTAAGGAATGTAAAAATAAAAAGGATTGGCTAAAATGGAAAAATGCAATTCAAGCAGAATTGAATTCACTTTCTAATCGTGAAGTTTTTGGATCTGTAGTCCAAACACCTAAAGGTGTAAAGCCGAGAGGATTTAAATGGGTATTTGTGCAAAAATGCAATGAAATTGATGAATTTGTAAGATATAAAACTCAACTTGTAACACAAGGATTTTCGAAAAGGCCCGACATTGATTATGACAATACATATTCTCATGTGGTGGATACGATCACATTTAGATATCTTATTTGTTTGACAGTACGTGAAAAACTTGACATGCATCTAATGGATGTTGTTATAGCATGTTTATATGGTACACTTGATGGTAAAATTTATATGAAAATCCCAAAAGGATTTAAAATTCCAGAAGGATATATAGTTTCTTAAGAAAATTGCTTCGATCAAATTAAAGAAAATTTTATATGGATTAAAACAATCTGGACATATGGGGTACAATAGTCTTAATGAATACTTGTTAAAAGAAGGTTACAAAAATGATCCAATTAGTCCATGTGTCTTTATAAAAAGGTTTGGATCAGATTTTGTGAAAATTGTTGTTTATGTTGATGATTTAAATATTATTGAAACTCCTGAAGAGCTTCAAAATATAATAAATTATTTAAAGAAAGAATTTGAGATGAAAGATCTTGGAAAAACAAAGTTTTAACTTGGCTGACAAATCAGGTATTTAAAAGATGAAATTGATGTTCATATATCAACTTATATGGAAATGATATTAAAGAAATTTTACATGGATAAAGCACATCCATTAAGTACTCCGATGGTTGTACGATCATTAGATGTAAATAAACATCAATTTCATCCTTTCAAGAATGATAAAGAGTTTCTTGGTCCTAAAGTACTATATCTAAGTGTCATAAGAGCATTGATGTATCTTGCAAACAACACAAGACCTGATATAGGTTTCACTGTCAAGAGCGTGTTTGACTAAGGTTATTGACCCAACATATCCAGAATATATGTAATTTGCCTTTACAGGAAAAGATGTCAACTATTTTATATGAAGATAATGCAGCATGTATAGCTAAATTGAAGAGTGGTTACATCAAAGGTGATAGAACAAAACATATTTCGCCAAAATTATTCCTCGTCAATGATATTAAGAAAATAAGTGATATAAATGTTCAAAAATTTTGTTCTAGAGATAATTTAGCATATATTTTTACTAAGGCATTGCAAACTTCAACATTTGAAAGACTACTACACAAGATTGGAATGCATCAACTTAAAGATGTAAAGTAATGTTGCTACTAGGGGGAGTCTAAAACAAGTTGTACTCTTTTCCTTCAACCAAGGTTTTGTCTCATTGGGTTTTCCTGGTAAAGGTTTTTAATGAGATAGCCTGTAATAGAAGATTGTGTACTCTTTTTCCTTCATTAGGTTTTTATCTCATAAGGTTTTTCCTAATAAGATTTTAACGAGTCATATTATCTACCAATGGACATCCAAGGGGGAGTGTTATGGATATCTTATTAAGTGGATGTCCATCATGATCAAGATAAAGTTTTGATGTACTTCAAATTCTAATAGTTATTAGAATTAGATCTGTACTTATTTTATACTTCTTATGCCTATAAATAGAGACTCTAATGAAGCATTGTAATCATCTATTTGACCAATAAAGTACATTCCTATTGCTTTCATATTTTCTTTGTTCTTTATTCTCTCCATCTCTCTTTATTTTATAACAATTTTAGTTTATCTTTTAATTAATAATTATTTTATTTATATAATTAAAATATTAAATAGATAATTATATAATAAAAATATATTAAATATATTTCATTATGATAAAATCAATTTTAATTAATAACTCATTTATTTTGTAAATAAAATAATAAATATGTAGTTTTATCATGAAAATATATTATATAGATCATTATTTTAAAAAGGAAAAATTAGGAATATATGCCAATTCCAAGGAAAACAATTAGGGATATAAGTCCAAATTTTGATTATTTAGGGAAATAGGTCGTTTTTCGTAGACTTGACAAGAACACATCCTAGGAAAAGTGCTTTTTTTAAAAATGATTTCTACGAAAATTTGTTTTCTTTTTATAGTCATGTAACACCCCATACTCGATCAAATCGTCGAGTTCGAGCTATGAGATACTACAATCATTGATTTAATAAATTCAAAATATCATGGAACATATCATCATTTAAATACATAAGTAATTAACATTTAAGTATATAATATATTACAAAATCATTTTTGGGTCGTACACGAGTTTTACGAGAGCCCTTTTGTTAACCCAAGCTTGAATTAGGACCAAATTGTAAAATTTTGAAAATTTAAGAGCGATGTCACAACCTTATATCCTCCATGTTGTGACGCTGCCAACATAGTAAGTCACATTATGACTTCCAGCATATTGACATCGCAACACCACTTACTGTTGGCACAAAGTTTCGACGTTAGACAGTTGTTGTCATGATGTGAACCCTATTCTTAGTTAAAAAAATGTCATTCTGAATCTCAATTCAAGATATGCCAAACAACCTATATGACTTATACAGCTTAGTACAACTAAAAACGGCCCAAACTCATAACAGTTCATACCAAACAAATCATTTAACCATTTCTAATAATAAAAAACAATTCAACATGAGTTCAACCTATTACAAATATATTCATTTCAATACATCTAATAAAATTCCAAATCTACCTATTTCAAAACACATAAACGCGTTTCATCTAACCTTAATACATATTTTTCTTTACCCTATATGCTTCAATAACTTATAGGTCTTTAATATGAATAACAAAAATCAACTTTCAAATACATATTCCTAGCATACCTTCAAATATGTCAATTCCAACCATACCTTAACTTAGTTATCTTATCTACCTCACTCTATATCATTCCACATGCCAAACATACAAGCATATATTCTCACATGATTTAGCATAAAACATAACCAATACCATGTATTTACCAAATCATGAAGGCAACACATTATACAAAATGGTTATGTCATGCTTGCTAAATAGTAAACACTTTCACATGCTAAGGCACAAACCAAAGACACTTATATACATGCCACAACACTAGACTTAAAATGATCACATAACTACCGGTGGGGTGAAATTATCGTTTTACCCCTAACCGACGAAATGACCATTATACCCCTAGTGGTAGTTAGTTGATGTGTGTATGATATCTATATGACTAGTTATGAATATGACATACTGCATACACGTAATATTTATGACACAAAATTCTGCATTGGGGTTGGGATTCTGATTTGGAGGAAGTACTATACTAGTGGCTCTGCCACATTTTTACTATTCTAGTGGCCTCGCCACGTATTCTGATTCTAGTGGCTTGGCCACGTTTACTGTTATTAGCAGCCTTGCTGCATTACTGTTAGCAACTCTGCTGCGATATTGGTGTGTTGGCTGGGTGAGTCGACTTTGTCCCCACATGGTGTGTTGGTTGGTACGGGTGGTGTGTTGGCTGGATCGGGTTGGGTTGTATCACTGTTCAGCTCTGTTATTATTTAGGCTTATAACCACACTGATACTATATTGGGCTAAGGCCCACACTATTCTGTTACTAAACAGAGCTCTAGCCTAGACTGTTACTACATGATAGGGGATTACACACTGAGTTCTCGTAACTCACGCTTTTCTTTTAACTGTACAGGAAATCCCCAGCCTTAGATGATTTAGAGCTGCGAAGGACTCGGAGGTGGCCACATGTGCGCGAGTATTTAGATTTATACTTAGTTTTTAAATATTTTATTTTGGGGTTGATATTTATGTAATAAGGCCATTGAGGTTTAACTTTGATTTGGTTTTAACTTCTTACTTTTACCTGCTAGATTAGGAAAAAAATGGGTTTGTTTAAAACAATAATTGTTTTCAAAGGAAACCATGCATTTCAAACTTAAATGGTTTTTAACTAGAAACGACTCTGGGTTTTTAATTGATTAATAAACTTGTAATAAATGATATGACCAAAATTGCCCAACATGTTTTGTTTTACAACACCAATGTTTTAACAATTTAGTTAAAAGGGACGTAAAATGTTGTCACAGACTTTCATCGTCAAGATCAGTTTTCAAATCAACACTTCGATGTGACACGTCAGATCCGATCGTAACGTCTAGGTCAGGTTTTTGGTGTTACACCATGTAACTCTCTGTTTTGGATCACACATTCGTGTCGCAGGCCATGTGAAAACTGCACCTATATTGTTTTTAAGCACGCTCTGGGCACATGCCTGTATGGGTTGCTCGTTTGCTTCACATGACCGTGTGACATCTCGTGTCCTAGGCTATGTGAGCCCAAAAATGACCAATTTTAATCTAAATTTTGACCTATTTTTTTAGGTACCTAAACACATTCAAATACGCAACTTTATGGGCCAAAAACCTTCTTCAATAATGCTCAAGCATGTTAATCAATTCAACCTATGTACGTAACCAATGTGACATTGTAACGACCCATTTTTTAATGGTGACAGAATAGTGGTTTCGGGACCCCAAATTTCCATCGTGTTGGCTTGTAAATATTATTTATAGAATATTTACATAGTTATTAAGGTCGTATTAAAGTTTGTTTAAAAAAATTTATGTTTGGTTAGCTAATTAAAGAAAAAAGACTAAATTGAAAAAGATGCAAAATGTGTTAATTATTGCATTTGGGTGTTATAATAGTTTGACTTATATGAGGAAGGTATGGTAATTAGACCATCACTAAATATGTAATGGATGGTAATGGGTAGTAATTGGCTTAAATGAAGTTTTTATTAAGCGACAAAAAGGTAAATTAATAAATGTAACTTAAGAAAAATGATAAAAATAATACTATCATCTTCCTTAGTAGATGGTTTCACAAAAATTAAGAGAAAACACCATTGTTGAGGAGCTTTGGGTTCAGCTAGCACAATTTCTTTGCATATAAACTTGTTTCAATTTCGTTTCTTGTAATTTTTATGTTTTTGATATCGTTGCAACTAGGTCCAAGCTAGTCCGTACCTCTTTTTTTGAAACTGTTAAAATTTTAGAAGTTGCCATGGGTGAATCTTTAATGTTCTTGATGATAAACAAGTGTTTGAAGCTTTGATTGGGATATTTGGTTGTTTTGTGAAGTGATTTTTATTAGATTTTGATTTCAGGATTAAATTGTTTAAATGTCAAAATTTCAAGGTTTGGTAGTGAATTTGATGTATAATAGGGACTGTTAAGAGCCTGGAGCATTCAGTTTTAATTTGGTTTTTTGAAAATGGTCAAATTTGATGAAGATCAGGTTAGAGGACTAAATTACAAAAGTTATAAAAGTTTAGGAAAAATATGTAATTAATGAAAAGTTAAGGGTCATATGCATTGAATGGAATGTGGAATATTTTTGAAATTAATGTATTGTATTTAAATATTATATATATCAAAATTTGGATTAACAAAATAATAATCAAGGAAAAGGGAAAATAACGGACTAGCCCTTACGAGTTGTTCAGAATTGAATGTTAGGTAAGTTCTTAGTGTTTCAGTATAAATGATTTTCTGTTTGTACTTTTATATTATGGTTCCTTAGTTAAAGGTCAATAGTTAATTATTGAATGATTGCACATACGTGCCCCTATTTGTACTTCGGTACCCCTAATTGCACATACGTGCCCCTATTTGTACTTCGGTATCCCTAATTGCACATGCATGCCCCTATTTGTACTTCGGTACCCCTGTTTACACATACGTAGCATGGTTTGTACTTTGGTACCCTGCCACACATCGTGCCCTGTTTGTACTTGATTTTTCGATTGCATATCGTGCCTTCTTTTGTACTTTAGTACCCCCAAACGCATTTACTTATGTTGTTTATATTCCAAGAATCCTAAACTCTAATTTGGGCTATATGTGATATTTGATAAATTTGGGCTATATGTGATATTTGACAAATTTGGGCCATATGTGATATTTGATAAATTTGGGCCATATGTGATATTTGACAAATTTGGGCTATATGTGATATTTGATAAATTTAATATATGTGATATTTGACAAATTTGGGCCATATGTGATATTTAATAAATTTGGGCCATATGTGATATTTGACAAATTTGGGCATATATATGATATTTGACAATTTGGCCCATATGTGATATTTGACAATTTAATATGTGATATTTGACAATTTGGGCCATATGTGATATTTGAGAATTTGGGCCATATGTGATAATCGATAAATGGGCCATAAGTGAAATTTGATAATTAAATATTTATGATAGTTGATAAATGGGTTATACGTGATATGTGATTTTAATGGGCCCAAATTGATAAATTATAATATGGTTTTCTTGACAAATATTTTGTTATGCATAAACATGATTGCATGGGTTGGGATCAATGATGAAGAGAAGAAAGGCTCGATGCCAAAATTCTAGATAGGTGACTTAATCATGATGGCTGTTCAAATCTAGATCGGTGGTTCTACCAAAATTATTTAAATAGCCGTTGTCACAAATATTATATTGGGCTTAAAGCCTACTTTGGTGTGTTGGCTGGTGGGTGACTAAAGCTCCCACAAAGTCTGTGGTTGGTGCGAGGGTGTAGCGGATGGGAATCTAGGTTTGGTTTTGGGAATTGCATATCATTTGCATTTTTATGCTAAATTATTATATTTGAAATGGGCTTAGGCCCAAATAAATGCTTAAATGGTCTTGGCCTGAAGTATAGTAAGTGAGTTACACACTGAGTTCTAAGTAACTCACCCCATTTTTTTTACCCTCTCGGTAATAACAATTGATGGAGACTTGGTGGAGATGACTTCGTGGGAGGCTATACTACACATGGTGGTTTATAAAACTTTAAGACTTCTTTTATAATTTTTATTAAGTACTATTTTTAATGGCTATGTAATAAGGCCTTTTAATTGTGGATTTTATTATGTGGATGGATTTGTTATGTTTTAGTTTTATTAAGTTGGATTGATTTAGTTTTTCATAAATGTTTTTCTAAAACTTTCGATAAAATAAAGGTTTTTCTTAAATATCTTTGAAACTCAGAAACCTTTAACTCTTCGTTAGAATAATTTGATTAAATAAATTTCAAAATTTTAATCAAATACTACTCTATAGATCCAATGATAATCTCTTGTGTTTTTAATCAAGGATTTCAAATAAACCTCGATTTTTCGATAAAGTCATTCTCTTAATTGTTTTAGAATTTGATTTCTACTTCGTTAAATGATTTGAATGTACGTTAAATTTGTGTGGCATGCCAAAATCCTGCTTAATGCATAGGGCGGATTTGGGTGTTATATATTTGTATTGAAACAAACAAATATTATTCCAATATTTGATAGTACAAAATTAGTCTAAAGCTCCAAAAGAGCTAATTTATTAATATTTATCTTATTTGGTATTGAAACAAACAAATATTATTCCAATATTTGATAGTACAAATATTATTCCTTATATTTATTATATCATATTTATTATAATTGGAGAATAATCATGACAAGATGAATGGATAGATATTTATAATGGATCATACATTGAGATTGTGAATGAGGAAAACATTATATTTAATATGAATCACTATTGCTATAAATATCTATTTTGAAAAGATGAAAAGAGAAGATTGGATTATTAATTTATATTTATTTTATAATCTTTGTGATCTTCTTTTTGTCATCATCCCCATTAAGGGTTGAAAGCAAAATAATTGATCGTGAAAGATTTATTTATGAGAAATAAAATATGATAATTCTATTTAAAACTCGTTATGGTTGGATGCACCAAGCTACAAATTTTTCTTTTTATAGATATTTGAATATTTTGGCATATTCCTAGCGAATATTGCATATAATTGTTTGGAAATTATATTTATTTTGTTGACTTAGTGGCATTATAATCTTCACATTGATTTAGACATTTCCGATAGTAAATGTCACAATAGCACTTATATATGGATACAAAGTAAAAGGAATGATAGTAAAATTATTAATTTATTACAATTTCAGTATAATTGAAATACATTTTAAAGTGAACCGAAGTTTACTAATAAATATATGATGCGAAAATTAATCTAGAATTCATATGGATATTCATTAAAGAACCGTAAGATTCTTTAATTTAAAGAATTCTCATTTGTTGCTTGTTCTCAATGAAAATTTATTCTTAAAACGCACTAGCTAAAGTTGAGATTTAATGTCTTGCATTTCTTAAATGAATATGGTCCCATTCATCCACCATGTGAATGGTTTTGATATTATATGATTTTGGTAGATGCATCTACAAAATAATCACATGCTATCAACTCTCAAACGACACTTATTTAAATGATTAATTTTAGATTATGCAATTAAAACAATTCATCTTGCTAATGTTGGTAAGTTTACTTCTCAAGTTTTCAATGATTATTGCATGTCAATTGGGATAAAAGTTGAACATCTTGTAGCTCATGTTCACACACAAAATGATTTAGCTGAATTGTTTATCAAATGCCTCCAACTAACAACTAAATCATTACTTATGAGAAAAAAACTTTCTATTTCAAAGATGAGATTGTATTGATTTACATGTTGTACACATCAAGCCAATAAATTATAAATACTCCCCATTACAATTGATTTTGGTCAAGAGCCAAATATTTCCCATCTTACAATTTTTGGATGTGTGGTATCGTTCAATTGCTCCACCACAACGCCTAAAGATGGGTCATAATAAGAGTTTGGGAATGTATATTTATATGAGTCTCCTTATAATATTTTTGAGATATTAATTCGATATTTAGTTATGACATGAGTTGTTCGTTTTCCAAATATTAGGGAGAGAATAAAAAGCTATATTAATAAAGTACTTGAAATGAATTATCAATGTCTAAGATCCTCGTACAAAGCAACGTGAACTAGAAGTTCAACAAATAATTCATTTTACAAATCAACCGCCAAATCCATTAAATCTCACATACCAAATAAAAATGCTCCAAAGATGAATTGATGTCCTAATAGGGCAAACTGTTAGTGCGAAGAAAGTAATCCATGCTCAAGCGTGGAAAATGGGTCGATTCCAAAGATAAAAATCTCGTAAAAGAAAAGGATCAAACATTCAAGATTTTCATATTGTGGAGGTGGGGTTCTCAAGAGACCCATAACATAACTAATTATAAAACTCAAGAAGAGATTCGGTACCTAAATGTAAAAATGGAAATGATGAAAACAAAGAGATCTCGTTAAGTTATGTCAATGCGAGAAAAAAATGGAACTGAAAAAAAATGTAGTTGTCGACAACAATTTTGCTTATAATGTTACTATTGAAATAACAAAAAAAAATGAGGATCCTAAGCCTAAATATACTAAGGAATGTAAAAATAAAAAAGATTGGCTAAAATGGAAAAATGCAATTCAAGCAGAATTGAATTCACTTTCTAAACGTGAAGTTTTTGGATCTGTAGTCCAAACACCTAAAGGTGTAAAGCCGAGAGGATTTAAATGGGTATTTGTGCAAAAACGCAATGAAATTGATGAATTTGTAAGATATAAAACTCAACTTGTAACACAAGGATTTTCGAAAAGGCCCCACATTGATTATGACAATACATATTCTCATGTGGTGGATACGATCACATTTAGATATCTTATTTGTTTGACAAGACGTGAAAAACTTGACATGCATCTAATGGATGTTGTTATAGCATGTTTATATGGTACACTTGATGGTAAATTTATATGAAAATCCCAAAAGGATTTAAAATTCGTAGGATATATAGTTTCTTAAGAAAATTGCTTGATCAAATTAAAGAAAATTTTATATGGATTAAAACAATGCGGACATATGGGGTACAATAGTCTTAATGAATACTTGTTAAAGAAGGTTACAAAAATGATCCAATTAGTCCATGTGTCTTTATAAAAGGTTTGGATCTGATTTTGTGAAAATTGTTGTTTATGTTGATGATTTAAATATTATTGAAACTCCCAAGAGCTTCAAAATATAATAAATTGTTTAAAGAAAGAATTTGAGATGAAAGATCTTGGAAAAACAAAGTTTTAACTTGGTGACAAATCGTATTTAAAAGATGAAATTGATGTTCATATATCAACTTATATGGAAATGATATTAAAGAAATTTTACATGGATAAAGCACATCCATTAAGTAATTCGATGGTTGTACGATCATTAGATGTAAATAAACATCAATTTCATCCTTTCAAGAATGATAAAGAGTTTCTTGGTCCTCAAGTACTATATCTAAGTGTCATAAAAGCATTGATGTATCTTGCAAACAACACAAGACCTGATATAGCTTTCACTGTCAAGAGTGTGTTTGACTAAGGTTATTGACCCAACATATCCGTAATATATGTAATTTGCCTTTACAGAAAAGATGTCAACTATTTTATATGAAGATAATGCAGCATGTATAGCTAAATTGAAGAGTGGTTACATCAAAGGTGATAGAACAAAACATATTTCGCCAAAATTATTCCTCGTCAATGATCTTAAGAAAATAAGTGATATAAATGTTCAAAATTTTGTTCTAGAGATAATTTAGCATATATTTTTACTAAGGTATTGCAAACTTCAACATTTGAAAGACTACTACACAAAATTGGAATGCATCAACTTAAAGATGTAAAGTAATGTTGCTACTAGGGGGAGTCTAAAACAAGTTGTACTCTTTTCCTTCAACCAAGGTTTTGTCTCATTGGGTTTTCTCGGTAAAGGTTTTAATGAGATAGCCTGTAATAGAAGATTGTGTACTCTTTTTCCTTCATTAGGTTTTTATCTCATAAGGTTTTTCCTAATAAGATTTTAACGAGTCATATTATCTACCAATGGACATCCAAGGGGAGTGTTATGGATATCTTATTAAGTGGATGTCCATCATGATCAAGATAAAGTTTTGATGTAACGCAAATTCTAATAGTTATTAGAATTAGATCTGCATTTATTTTATACTTCTTATGCCTATAAATAGAGACTCTAATGAAGCATTGTAATCATCTATTTGACCAATAAAGTACATTCCTATTGCTTTCATATTTTCTTTGTTCTTTATTCTCTCCATCTCTTTATTTTATAACAATTTTTAGTTTATCTTTTAATTAATAATTCTTTTATTTATATAATTAAAATATTAAATAGATAATTATATAATAAAAATATATTAAATATATTTCATTATGATAAAATCAATTTTAATTAATAACTCATTTATTTTGTAAATAAAATAATAAATATGTAGTTTTATCATGAAAATATATTATATAGATCATTATTTTAAAAGGAAAAATTAGGAATATATGTCAATTCCAAGGAAAACAATTAGGATATAAGTCCAAATTTTGATTATTTAGGAAATAGGTCGTTTTTAGACTTGACAAGAACACATCCTAGGAAAAGTGTTTTTTAAAAACGATTTCTACAAAAATTTGTTTTCTTTTATAGTCATGTAACACCCCATACTCGATCAAATCGTCGAGTTCGAGCTACTTTAGATACTACAATCATTGATTTAATAAATTCAAAATATCATGGAACATATCATCATTTAAATACATAAGTAATTAACATTTAACTATATAATATATTACAAAATCATTTTTGGGTCGTATACGAGTTTTACGAGAGCCCTTTGTTAACCCAAGCTTGAATTAGGACCAAATTGTAAAATTTTGAAAATTTAAGAGCGATGTCACAACCTTATATCCTCCATGTTGTGACGCCCAACATAGTAAGTCACATTATGACTTCCAAAGATATTGACATCGCAACACCACTTCATCGCTGGCACAAAGTTTCGACGTTAGATGCTTGTTGTCATGATGTGAACCCTATTCTTAGTTAAAAAATGTCATTCAATCTCAATTCAAGATATGCCAAACAACCTATATGACTTATACAAATTTTAGTACAACTAAAACGGCCCAAACTCATAACAGTTCATACCAAACAAATCATTTAACCATTTCTAATAATAAAAAACAATTCAACATGAGTTCAACCTATTACAAATATATTCATTTCAATACATCTAATAAAATTCCAAATCTACCTATTTCAAAACACATAAACGCTGCTTTCATCTAACCTTAATACATATTTTTCTTTACCCTATATGCTTCAATAACTTATAGGTCTTTAATATGAATAACAAAATCAACTTTCAAATACATATTCCTAGCATACCTTCAAATATGTCAATTCCAACCATACCTTAACTTAGTTATCTTATCTACCTCACTCTATATCATTCCACATGCCAAACATACAAGCATATATTCTCACATGATTTAGCATAAACATAACTAATACCATGTATTTACCAAATCATGAAGGCAACACATTATACAAAATGGTTATGTCATGCTTGCTAAATAGTAAACACTTTCACATGCTAAGGCACAAACCAAAGACACTTATATACATGCCACAACACTAGACTTAAAATGATCACATAACTACCGGTGGGGTGAAGTTATCGTTTTACCCCTAACCGACGAAATGACCATTATACCCCTAGTGGTAGTTAGTTGATATGTGTATGATATCTATATGACTAGTTATGAATATGACATACTGCATACATGTAATATTTATGACACAAAATTCTGCATTGGGGTTGGGATTCTGATTAGGAGGAAGTACTATACTAGTGGCTCTGCCACATTTTTACTATTCTAGTGGCCTCGCCACGTATTCTGATTCTAGTGGCTTGGCCACGCCATCGTTATTAGCGTACTTTGTCAAGCATCATAGCAACTCTCTGCGATATTGGTGTGTTGGTGGGTGAGTCGACTTTGTCCCCACATGGTGTGTTGGTTGGTGGGTGGTGTGTTGGTCGGATCGGGTTGGGTTGTATCACCGTTTCACTCTCTATTATTTAGGCTTATAACCACACCGATACTATATTGGGCTAAGGCCCACACTATTCTCATACTAAATGTAGCTCTAGCCTGCATCACACTACATGATAGGGATTACACACCAGTTCTCGTAACTCACGCTTTTCTTTTAATCAGACAGAAATCCTCACTTTAGATGATTTAGAGTCATAAGGACTCGAGGTGGCCACATGTGCGCGAGTATTTAGATTTATACTTAGTTTTTAAATATTTTATTTTGGGGTTGATATTTATGTAATAAGGCCATTGAGGTTTAACTTTGATTTGGTTTTAACTTCTTACTTTTACCTGCTAGATTAGGAAAAAAAATGGGTTTGTTTAAAACAATAATTGTTTTCAAAGGAAACCATGCATTTCAAACTTAAACGGTTTTTAACTAGAACAGCTCTGGGGTTTTTAATTCAGATTAATAAACTTGTAATAAATGATATGACCAAAAATTGCCCAACATGTTTTGTTTTTACAACACCAATGTTTTTAACAGCATTTAGTTAAAAGGGACTTAAAATGTTGTCACGGACTTTCATCGTCAAGATCAGTTTTCAAATCAACACTTCGATGTGACAAGTCAGATCCGATCGTAACGTCTAGGTCAGGTTTTGGGTGTTACACCATGTAACTCTCTGTTTTGGATCACACATTCGTGTCGCAGGCCATGTGAAAACTGCACCTATATTGTTTTAAGCACGCCTGGCACATGCTCATGGGTTGCTCGTGTGCTTCACACGACCGTGTGACATCTCGTGTCCTAGGCTATGTGAGCCCAAAAATGACCAATTTTAATCTAAATTTTCACCCATTTTTTTAGGTACCTAAACACATTCAAATACGCAACTTTATGGGCCAAAAACCTTCTTCAATAATGCTCAAGCATGTTAATCAATTCAACCTATGTACGTAACTAATGTGACATTGTAACTAATTCCATTTTTAATGGTGATGTAATAGTGGTTTCGGACCCCAAATTTCCATCGTGTTGGCTTGTAAATATTATTTATAGAATATTTACATAGTTATTAAGGTCGATTAAAGTTTGTTTAAAAAATTTATGTTTGGTTAGCTAATTAAAGAAAAAAGACTAATTGAAAAAGATGCAAAATGTGTTAATTATTGCATTTGGGTGTTATAATAGTTTGACTTATATGAGGAAGGTATGGTAATTAGACCATCACTAAATATGTAATGGATGGTAATGGGTAGTAATTGGCTTAAATGAAGTTTTTATTAAGCAACAAAAAGGTAAATTAATAAATGTAACTTAAGAAAAATGATAAAAATAATACTATCATCTTCCTTAGTAGATGGTTTCACAAAATTAAGAGAAAACACCATTGTTGAGGAGCTTTGGGTTCAGCTAGCACAATTTCTTTGCATATAAACTTGTTTCAATTTCGTTTCTTGTAATTTTTATGTTTTTGATATCGTTGCAACTAGGTCCAAGCTAGCCCGCACTCTTTTTTTGAAACCTTAAAATTTTAGAAGTTGCCATGGGTGAATCTTTAATGTTCTTGATGATAAACAAGTGTTTGAAGCTTTGATTGGGATATTTCGATGTTTTGTGAAGTGATTTTATTAGATTTTGATTTCGTGATTAAATTGTTTAAATGTCAAAATTTCAAGGTTTGGTAGTGAATTTGATGTATAATAGGGACTATTAAGAGCCTAGAGCATTCAGTTTTAATTTGGTTTTTTGAAAATGGTCAAATTTGATGAAGATCAGGTTAGAGGACTAAATTGCAAAAGTTATAAAAGTTTAGGAAAATATGTAATTAATGAAAAGTTAAGGGTCATATGCATTGAATGGAATGTGGAATATGTTTGAAATTAATGTATTGTATTTAAATATTATATATATCAAAATTTGGATTAACAAAATAATAATCAAGGAAAAGGGAAAATAACTGACTAGCCCTTACGAGTTGTTCGTAATTGAATGTTAGGTAAGTTCTTAGTGTTTCAAAGATAAATGATTTTCTGCTTTTACTTTTATATTATGGTTCCTTAGTTAAAGGTCAATAGTTAATTATTGAATGATTGCACATACGCGCCTCTGCTTGTACTTCTAAGATTCTAATTGCACATACGCGCCCTCTATTTGTACTTCCTATCCCTAATTGCACATGCATGCCCCTATTTGTACTTGCATTCTCGCTTACACATATGTAGCATGGTTTTTACTTTGGTACCCCTCGCTACATATAATGCGTGCCCTGCTTGTACTTCAAGACTTCGATTGCATATGCGTGCTCTGCTTGTACTTTAGTACCCCGAACGCATTTACTTATGTTGTTTATATTCCAGTAATCCTAAACTCTAATAGTATATGGGTTGTATCTAATTATGTTAGATTGAATGTAATACTATGATCTTACTAAGTTATGTAAACTAACCGGTTCTTGTGGATTGTTTTGTAGAGATTTGTTGCTGACATTTTGGAAGGATCAATCAACTGGCTCACACTATCCATTTAAGTTGGTAGTTTTTGTGTCTCTTAGGGTAGTGGCATGTATATGTGGCTAAGTATGTTGGTTTGGTACAATTTGATACTTTACTAGAATAAGTTAATAGGTATTTTATGATGCTTGTAAATAGGTCTCTTTTTGGTGTAATTAGAATGGTATGAAAGTGAATAGTGGTGGTATGTTTTGATATATAATTGAACTAAGTCACTATGAAAGAAATTGATAAATGTTTATATGTTTTAGTTGTTGATGTTTTCATATAGTTGTGGTGTCTATGAATGGCAAATTGTTTGGTTGATTTTAGGACATTAAGATGGCATGTTTGTGTAGTGGTGAGTGATATTTATGCTTATTAGATGCATGTTTAAATGGTTAGATTGGTTAGTTGTGAATTGCTTATGGAATGGCTAGATTATAGGTAAATTTTGGATTCACACGGCTTGGGGCCTTGGATGAAAGTTGAAAGAGAGAAAACAAAAATTCTGCACAAGGTGCAAGGAATGACCAAAGAGAAAATGAACTTCTTAGCCAAAACTAACACAAAATTCGCTCCCTCTATACCAAGTTGCCGTCCAACACATGGTCAATTGGCCATGATTTGTTTCAAAATTTCCCTTGATATGTGCCTTATGTTCCCCCTATCTTTCTAAAGTATTTGATTCCATGCCATATGTTAACTATTTCCTTAAACCTTTGATACACTAACCAAAAATAACATGGTCAACACTTACCATATATGTTCTTGGCCGACACTTGCTATCCATGTGGAAAATTAAAATAAAAATTCATCTAGATGCTAAACAAGGGATTGAACCTCTTCCCTCTTGTGTACTCCTCCTCTTGGGACTTCAATAAGCACTAAAATAAAAGAAAGAAATTTTCCTTTAAAGTCTAAACACCAATTCATGCATTATGTAAACACTTCGGATTTTTAGGGTGTTACAACTTTACCCTCCTTAAAGAAAATTTCATCCTCGAAATTTACAGTTGAAAGAGGTGAGGTTATTGTTCTTTGAATTGCATCCTCGGGCTCCCATAGCTTCCTCCACTCGTGGTTCGCCATAAATTTTGACCAATGGTATAGTTTTCTTTCTTAGCACCTTGACATCTCGGTCTAAGATTTCCACTTAGTTCTTCTTCAACAAATCTGAATTCAGCTCAATTCTTCTCTGGGTATAATGTGAAGGATCCGATCTATAACACCTCAACATGGAAACATGAAAAACATTATGGATTTGATCCAATTAGGAGGTAACTCAATGATAATAACTGGACCAACACGTTTCAGCTACGATAAGGTCCAATGTATCTAGGACTTAGCTTGCCCTTCCTTCGAATACGAAGATCTTTTCCAAGGAGATACCTTCAAGAAACTGATCCCCACATACGTACTCCCTATCCCCTTCAGTGCTGCGTCGACTTACATCTACATCGAGGGCTTCTTTCAACAGTGCTCGAATAACTTTTACCTTATCCTCATCTGAGATATCATCTCGGGACCTAACATCATCTTTTGCCAACTCGGTCCAACAAATAGGAGAACGACACTTCGACCATACAATGCCTCGTAAGGTGCCATCCGAATGCTAGGCCGATAAACATTGTTATCTGCTGAATTACGCCGTTGGTAGATAATCTTCCCAACTACCCACGAGTCGATTACATCATCCCTATCTCTTCCAATATCTGAATTACCCTCTCCAGTGACCATCAATTTGAGGATGAAATGCCGTCATGAAATTCAACTTTGTCCCCAAGGCTTCATGCGAGCTTTCGAATCGTGATGTAAACCTAGGGTCCCTATCCGATATAATGAATACGGTACCCCTTACAACCCTCACAATTTTGGATACATACGTTCGCCAACCACGTAATGAATAATCATGCACAGATTTGGCGGAAATGGCGGTCTTCGTCAACCGATCAACAATTACCCACACGAATTTTTCTTAGTAGGTGTTAAAGGTAACCCACTAACAAAATCCATGGTTATCCGTTCCCATTTCCAAGAGGAATTTTATCGGTTGTAACAACCAGACGGTAATTGATGTTACGCCTTCACTTGCGACAAGTCAAACATTTTCCCACAAATTACGAAATCTCACGTTTCAACCACAGCCTGTCTGTTCATGGAGATCTCGATACATCTTATTTCCTCCGGATGCATAGCATAAGGGCTACTATCGCCTCCCATAGAATCGGTTGCCTCGATCTGAATCCTTAGGCATACATACTCTTCCTCAAAGCACAACACACCCTCGTGTTTATTCCAAAATCCTCAATTTCACCATTTTTCAACTTGCCAAAGTAAAGGTCCCAACTTCTCATCGATGTCTGTTTTTCCTTGATTTGTTCCAGTACGGAGGCTTCAAGAGATTACGCTAACAAGCCCATCCTCGTACAAACTCAAATGGGCAAACAAAGCTCTTGGATCTTGTGACTTAGCGCGTCGGGTGACTCAAAGTGTAAGACACATGGCCTGTGAAGGTTTGGAAGGTTTCAAAGGGTTCAAGTTAGTGAGTTACACGGCCTAACACATGGCCTAGCATACGAGCGTGTGGGGCAACTCAGAGAGTCACATGGACTGGCATACGGGCGTGTGACACGGCTATGTGACCCTAGTTAGAGAGCTATATGGGCAACGACATGGGCTGGGACATGGTTGTGTGTCCCTAGTTCAAGGTTACATGGCCTGAGACACGGCGTCTGCCTTAGCTGTGTGAGGTACACGGCTATGTGACCCCTATTTCCAAATTTTTGTGTCTTTTTCCTTGACTTTCCAAATGATTTCAATCTGGTCCCGAATCGTTTCTATGGTATTTTTAGGGCCTCGAAGGCCCGATCTAGGGATGGTATGTATGTATATAATTTGTTTATTATTTGTTTAGCTTTTTGAATGAAGTTAAGTTTAATTATTTCTATTTGTCCAGTTATGCTCCGTAACCCTAAATCGACAACGGATACGGGTTAGGGGTGTTACAGCCATCTTGACACCACAATGCATTTCATGAGATTACACCTTCAAGTTGTATATACAATTTATAGTTTACACATCAAAACATCTATTGACATTTTATACCATAGTTCATCATAGTGTCAATATTTTCATTCTTGATCAACAAGCTTATCTTAGTAAAACATGCCTAATTTTATTTGATTTCCAATCACACAACACAAGTTCTAGTAAAACTTGCTCAAAACTAAAAATCAATATCATACATACAAAAGGTCTTAATACATGCCATATGTACCAACTAAAATCAAAGTCTACCAAAGATTTCCCAAATAGTGTGATTTCTTGTGTTAACCCGATCTTTCGAGCCCTCAAAACGTAATCTACAAAATGAAACAAATACGGGTAAGCTTAAATAGAGCTAAGTAAGTTCGTTTAATAAATCGGTAAGCCTTTCCAACCAAAAATAGTAATCAATTTAAAATTAAGTAATGAAATTTCCATAAATTGTAACCTTCATCTGAGAAGTAACAATCTGTACAGTATTTTAGTATATTCAATGAGTAATGCTTGTTTGAGCAACTTTCAGTAGAATCAGTAACTATGGCTCGATAGCGCATACATTTCAGTAGATTCAGTAGGTAATGCTCATTTGAGCTTCATTCAGTATATCGATGGATATCGCTAGTTGAACTTCATCCAATATATAATATAACATTCAATAATAGTATATTAATGAAGAATATAAATATTATTAGAAGCTTAAATAAATGCACAACTTACAGGATTGATTTGCAGTAAAGGCTCATAATATCTCAATTAGTGATCGATGTCATTTCAGTTCATTATTTCCATTTCCAATCACACTCATCAATATAATCGAACATTATGCAATTAAGTTCATATAATACATATATAAATGTACTAAAATTAAAATGAATGAACTTGCCTAACTAAATTGCAATAATGATAAAGGTACGAGAACTATTCAATAATTTTCTCTTTTCCTTGGCTTTCCACTTGTTCTTGATCTAAAATAATATTTCATCCAATTAACTAATTCCAACTACAAAATTAACTCATTTTATGCAATTAAGTCCTCTTTAAAACTTTTTCGAAGTTGCCCCCAATTGTAACACCCCAAACCCGGCCTAGACGTTACGGCCGAATCTGGCGTGTCGCATTGAAGTGTTTTTTTCAAAAATCATGTTTTCATTGAAAACCCTTCTTGAAATTTTAAACTTTGTAAACCCATTCCACAGACCGAGTTTTGTAACCTGACTCTGATACCACTAAATGTAACACCCCAAACCCGGCCTAGACGTTAGGGTCAAATCTAGTGTATCACATTAAAGTGGTTTTTCGGAAACCATGTTTTCATTGAAAACCCTTCTTGAAATTTAAAACTTGTACAAAACCTCAAGCTGCGTTTATTTATTTTCAATCGTGGTTTATTAAAAAGTTATTCCCTTTTAAAAAGTTATCACCTTTAAAACCTTATTTGTCGCAGAAGCTTAAAGTACGAAAACGTGATATTTAAAAATTGAGTTGCGGAAACATAATGTTTAAAAATCATTTTTGTTTTGGAAAACCGTGTTCTACTCTAACAGATATAAATCACATTCAATAAAATCCCAATTTTAAAATCCAAAAATTATATAGGCCTTATTATAACCCGAATCAAAATCAAAGTGCTTAAGTAAATGAGCAAAACAGAATAAAATATTTGTAGTTGTGTGGCCCTCTCCGAGTCCCTCGCAGCTCTGAATTTTCTAAGGTTGTGGATTACCTGTATAGTTAAAAGAAAGGGTGAGTTTATGAAAAATCAATGTGTAATCTCCTATCAATCAGTCAATAACCATATACATAGTAATTGTCTGGGCCTTGGCCCTATTCAGTAACAGTGTAGCCATAGCCCATTTCAGTAATAATGTGGGCCTAAGCCCAATACAATATCAGTATGGTGCAAACATGCAACCCACCCCAATCCAACCAACACACCACCCGTACCAACCAACACACCATGTGGGGATAAAATCAACCCACCCAGCCAACACACCAATATTGCAGCATAGTTGCCAGTAATAATAATGTAACAGAGTCGCGATGCGATTACACAAGAAAGTCGCCAAGAACAATATATGTAGCAGAGCCACCAGTGCAGTATATATGCAGCTTTAAGCCTACAGTAATGGTCTCACAATTGGCACATAACCATCGATAACTGTAATAAGATCGGCACATAACCATCAGCTACGATAATATAACCAGCACACAGCCATGGGTAAGTATGATCGACATAAAGTCATCAATAATTACGACCGGCACATAGCCATGGATAAATATGATTGACACAAAGTCATCATCAAGATGATACAGAGCCATAATTAGGTTGGCACAAAGCTATAATTAGATTAACTGGCTTAAAGCCATCGATAGGTCCACAGTCATCACGTGCGACCCGTGCGACCTTAACAGATCATTACTGGGTCCATAGTTGTCTCGTGCGACCTGTATAACCCTATCAGAACAGTACTTCCTCCATAACCAATATCCCAACCCCATGCTGTATGTCATGTATGCAGAATGTGTAACACCCCAAACCCGGCCTAGATGTCATGGCCGGATCTAGCATGTCACATGGAAGGGTTGTTAAGAAAGTTGAGTGTTTGTAAAAGGTTCGTATTCTTTAAAACTTCGAGTTTAAGTGTTTGTTATTAAAAACCCGTTGAGTTCAATGTCCATTTCTGAAAAGTTGTGAATAGTTTGAAAACTGCTTTTATTAGGAGAATCGAGTTCGAACTGTTGGTAAAATCTTGTTTTTAACAGAAACCATCTTTAGTGAATTTCGAACATGTGATGTTTTGAAAACTGTTTTCGGCGTTAAAGAGAACCCGGTGTTCATTCAATTAAAGTTTGGAAAATCGTTCGTTAACATTTTGGTAAAACCAACAGGTATTAAGGTTTTTGAAAAATCCCGTATCGGACATTTAATAATAAGCAAAAACCAAATTAAAAGTTAAAACCAAATAAAATACCAAAGGCCTTATTACAAAACATAAACCCAATTTAAAATAAAATTTAAGGTAAAGGAAAATGGGAATTACTAAAGAAACGATGTATGGCCACCACAGAGTCCTCCTCGGCTCCAAATCCTCAATGGTGGGGATTACCTACAAAATTAAAAGCAGACGGGTGAGTTACGAGAACTCAGTGTATAATTCCCTATTCAGACAAAACTGGACCCAAGCCCATAGAAGCAAATTGGGCCTTAGCCCATGCAGAAGTACAATGGCTTGAAGCCCATACAGAAACAAACTAGGCCTTAGCCCTATTAGCGAGATAACACAGATAATACATGCAATGCAACCTAGCCCAGCCTAACGTTCCATCCGCTACACACCACCCGTATCCAGCCTAACACACCTGTAGGGATTTCTACAATCAACCCTCCATCCACTACACACCTCAATGGCAGTCACGCTACTCATCGCCAAAAATTGTGGCAGAGTCACTAGATTATCGAAATATATGTGGCATAGCGACCGGACAAAATGTGACAGAGTCACCAAAATATGTGGCAGAGCCACCGAAATACACTTCCCCAATCATCAAAATTATCCCGATCCCATGCAATATACTATGGCATAATATTTAATGCATGTATGAACGTATCAATATCGTAGATAAACAGATTACATAGTCATGCCAAATCTACCCAAAGGGTATAATCGTAAATTTACTCACCTGGCTATTTCCAAACTTGCCCGTTAAGTATACCTCGTGATCTTACCCACTAAGGGTATTTCAGTTTTTAGCCAATACATAGAATAATACATTGAAAAGGCGAATAAAGGTGTGAGATTACACACTTGATTACGTGAAGAACTAAACACTCCTGTTTGCCATCACCCTCACTAGCGCGAACCACCACGATCTACCTATCCGAAACCGATGTCAACTCCCTTCCACAACCCGATAGGAAATCCTGAATGGCTGACACCCTTCTCCGTTTGAACCTGGGAGCAGGGGCTATGAGTCCACTCCCCTTAGGCTCCCTAATCGACACCCCTTAGATCGGTTATCACTTGCCTCCATAAAGAAAACTCGATCAGTAAGGTACCACAGTGAAAATGGCGGCTGTCTAACAAGGGGTTTCGGCTCTTACCACGACTTCGTGAAATCTGAATATTTAATGAACAGATAAGAGAGTTGTTTGATCCTAAACACAATCGACCTAGGCAGAGATGCAGGTTTGGTTAAAGTAAAGAGAATGAAAAGAGAATAAATGTACAAAAATCAGTGAGAAAATTCCCTACCTTGATCAATGGAGAACTGAACAAAGATAGATTCAGCTATGGCATGTTGAAAGAAGAAGAGAGGGGATTAGTCGAGATCTAGAGTTAAGAGAAATAACCACTTCGGCTATGAGCAGCATAAGACCGAAAAGAAAAGAAAAGAGTGAAATAATTACTAGTACCTTGTGATTGCAGATGATTCGAACAACTAAGATGGATTCGACGATCACTAGGACGCCCCACTTGTAGCTACTAGCATTTGGTTAAAGGCAAATATAAAGACAACTCGACTTAGTTGGAATGAAAGGGGAGTAATCGGCTTAAGGAAAAAGAAATAGAAGACAGTGAAGGAGAAGCAAAGTTTCAGCTATGCTGAAAAAGAGAGAAGAGAAGACGAATGTTGGAGAGAAAAGATGAAAAGAAAAGCACAAGTGGTCAACCTCTAAGGGTTCGACTTCTACACACTATGAGGAGAAAATATGAAGAAAAAGGGTTGAGGGATTCGGCACTAGCAAGAAAAGAAATGAAAAGAAAAGGCTTCAAATGTTTGAATAATCAAACCAAAGAAATGCCAAAAAAATGCTTAACACTTTCAGAGAATTTTGGCACACCCACCTTAAGAGGTTTCGGTTATTCTCTAAATTTCCTAACCAAAGCCGATTTTGCCACCTAACTCCCCCTACTATTCGAATTACACATCTCTCTCCCATGCACTTCCCATTTTCGGCCAACCACTAACACACCACCAAATCCCACAATTTCCTCCTTGAGTTCCTTCCCCACTCACTCTCCATCCACCATTTGAAATGGTTGACCAAGTCCCACTCATCTATCTCCTCTACACCATCCATTTAAACCCGTTGACCAATTCAACTTCTCCTTGGTAGAGTCCCACGCCTACTCCACCACCTCTCCACCTTGGACACAAAAATAAAGCTCCTTGGTGTAGCAGATGGGATTCAAAATTCTCCCCCTTCTATGCTCCCCAAGACGCCAACCACTAGGCCACCTTGCTACTTGTGACATCCAGACACAACAATTATTCTTAAGGCCTGCTTCCACTAGCTCTCTCCCCTTAAGTGCCCAAAAAGAAAAATTTTACCAATGCTTAAACTCGACCACTGGCCCCCCCAAGGCCCCAAAACACCCTGAAACAACACACAGAACTAGCATAACATGCAATGCACAAATTTTACGGACCCCTAAATTTTAAGATGTTACAAAATGTCCGCCCACAAATCATCATATCATTCATAGTTAAGTCAATCAAATCATAGTCATACAATCACTGTCAAACCATTCAAATCATAGCACAAGACGATCATTTACCCAATAGGGGCATTACGGTCATTTTACCCTACAGTCAACATGTGAATAGGCCTAAGGCCCCTTATGCATCCATATAGGCCCACATGTCTGTGTGGCCCGGTAAGCCCAGAAACGACCTTAGCCATATGAACGACATAGCCGGGTCTAATAATTTCCACATGTCCTTGAGGTTTACCCCTTTTGGGCCCATGAGCCTATTTGGCCCACACGGCCTAACGCGGCCTAAAACGGCCTAAGTCCATGAGATCGCTCATGGTGGCCTCTATAGTCAAACGCCTGTGTTTCATGGGCTCGACTCACGAAACGAGCGTTCACATGCCTATGTGGCCTCAATCGCTATATTTTTGGCTTTTTGGCTTTTGTCATGCCATAGTCAGATCAAGGTGCGTACACACCTGTACTCTTGAGCACCAACCTACATTCATCAAATTTCTCCATCAGTCCCTTTTGAACAAGACCAATACTTAATAAATCTTTTCACTATTATACTAATCAAAGAGACTCTAAACCCGTACCTTGATCAATCAAAAAAAGGCCACACTCCTATTCCGTTGCCAGAGATTATCCACTAGGCCTTAGGGAAACCCTACATAAGAATCGGATCTTATCAAACACCCATTCAAACAAATAGTTTAAGCTAAACGAGTCCTCACTTACTGACAGTGCAAATTCAATAGTTGAAGAGAAAAATAATCAGCCTACACCCCCTTTAAGGGCTGAAATTTAAAGTACTAAGAATAATGGAGATAAAATGGGGCAACAGTACTCTCTTTTTGTTAGAAGACTTTTGTAAGTTGATACGATAATACCGCTAAGAGAACAAGAAAATATTCAGCCAGGTATCCCAAAGGAGAAGGACGAAGAACAGAGTTCAGTATTCAACAAGGGTTAGAGAAAGATGTAAGAAACTATTGAAAGGGGAGGAGAATGAGAATGGAGGATAGGAAAAGAGAAGAGTAAAGATTCGGCCAGAGAATGTGGAGGGATTAAGAGCACTCGGAGTGTATACGGTTAAGGATAGACAGAGGAAGAGCAAAGTTTGGCTTTGGCACATAAAGGGATTGAAACAAAGTAAGGCCAAGAATAAAAATGCCTATTCGGCCAAAGAAGAAAAATGAAAACAAAATCGACTAGAAGAGAAAAGAATGGGCGAGAGACCACAATCCAGAAAAACCAACAGAATGCCGAATATGCACAAAGAACAGTCAACACTTTGCCCACTCCCAAAATATCCTAACTTTCCCTTCAATCGAAACTAATGCAAGATTAGAGTTTCAATTCGGCTACACAACTTCCCACATCAAATCCCTTATTATCTCTCAAATTCTCTCCACCAAATCCACACCAACCACCATCCAAATCCCCCCTTTTTCCTCCTTGAATTTCTCCATGACTCATTCAAATTCCAACATGCAGAGTTCTAGTCAAAGCCCACTTTTCATGCAACAAGGAAGTAAAATAAATACTCCCTTGCATAACAGGAGACTCGAACTCAAGCTTTCTTGCCATCTTAATCACACCACTGCCACTGGACTACAAGCTCATCTTGTGTCATAATTTAACCACAACAACTTAAAAGCCCTCTACTAGATCCCAAGGGTTTTATACTCTAAAAATAAAAATTTTGCTAAAGCCTAAGTTTGAACCCAGTACTTCTCAGACACTCCCAAACACTACTAAATCACTTAACTACTGAAGCAGACAGTCAATTGCGTTATTTCCTTGCACACATAAACTTTTATGTGTTCCTACGCTCAAGGCCTATTTCTTCTAAACCCAAATTCGGGGCGTTACACCAATATTTTTCTTTTATTCAATTTAGTTCTTAAGCCCCAAACTTGCAATTTAACCATTTTTTCTTAAAACCCAATTCAACCGAACCATCTATGACCTCCCAAAAGTCCATATTTGCAATTATTTCACCTCAAGTACATGCTATTTTACCACTTTAGCAATTTAGTCATTAAATGTTAAAATCATCAAAAAATCACTTTACAAAATAGTTCTATCTAACAACCAAGCTTAATAATCTAACATAAAATTTCATAAATATCTCAATTCCATCAAAGGAATAATCCTAAACATTTGACATTTATACAAATTAGTCCTCAGATTAGCTAGATTAAGCTAATACGAGCTCAAAAATATAAAAATTACTAAAAAGGGCATCAAACACTTACCTATTGATGGAACAAAGCTAGCCGAAGGGTTTTCTTCTTCTTTTTCTCTAGGGTTTCAGCAATAGGAAGGTAAATAAAGGTTGAAGATGATAGAATTCATCTTGTTTTAATTTAATTTTAACTTATTTAAATAATTACAATTTTACCCTTTTATTTAACTTGATTTAGAAGTAAAAAGAAGTTAAAACCATCCACTATAGCCATTAATGGCTTAATTACCATTATAATCCTTTAATTTCCCTTTTAACTAATAAAACCATATTTTCCAATCTTTACGATTTAGTCCCTTTTAAATTAATTAGGATCTAAAAGCAATTTACCAAAATCTAGATAATTCCACTTTATTCCTATTATTAAGCCATTTACGGAAGGTCCAACTACACAATTGATCCTTCAATTATATTAAATCTTAACTAAACAATCTTATTTTCGATTTAGTCCTAAACTAATTAGGACTAAATGAGAAAATAATCTAAAAGTTATTGGATTTAATCATGCCACCACCAAAAGTTAGTGGATTTAATCATGCCACCACCGCTTGGACTTTTTGACCATGGTTTAATTACCATTTTGGTCCTTTCACTATTTTAAATCTATAGCACTTAACTTTTACCTCTTATACTATTTTAATACCAATTATACGAACTTACTCGTCGGATTTGTGGTCCTAAAACAACTATTTTTGACACCACTAAAAAATGAACTGTTATAATAAATATATAAAATAAAATACATGAAAACCTAAAATAATAAATACCATATGAACTTACCTATTTAAAACACCAAACAAGTTGATTCTTCAGGGACTGATCAGTAATTTTAACTTTTCCTTGGTTAACTTCACTTTAATCTAATTCTTGATCTATACAATTATTTTATACAATCAATCAATACTAAACTTTTTCATATTATTCCATGACATGAATGGACCTAAATAAAGCCATTTTTTATATCCCTAAAGTTTTATATTTTATTCAATTTAGTCCATAATTTCGAAATAGTCATAACTTCTAATTTTGAGCCTCATTTTAAAATATAATTTCACATATAAAACTAGGGACCCTTTAATTTCTATCCCAACCAAAATTGCATAACAATTTTACATTTTATTCAATTTGGTCCTTGTAACACCCAAAAATAGGGCCTAGGAGAATTTGGGGTATTTTCAAAATTTAAGCCTTAGAGTGTGTGAAATTTTGCGACATGGTTTATCGGTGATGTTTTCGACTATGGTTTTTAGAAAATCAAATCAATTTTTGAAAATTAGTTTTAAAGACCTTTAATTTAAGAAAAAGGGATTGATTTCTAACTGGGTCAAAATTGTGAGCATTTATGTAGCAGTTTTACCAAATTTTAAAATTGAACCTAATAAACCCCCCATTCCCAATTTTGTTTTACGATAGCCATTCTCTATCCCTTGTTTTGTCGTTCCTCACTCTCCCAAGTCTCTCTCAATTGATTTTTTATTTCCAAACTACATTACTTTGACTCTCATCATTCCCAAAGCATTAAACCTTTATAAATCTCCAAGAAAACACTCTAAAATTTCACAGATTTCATCATCCTCTTCGAGTGTGGGTTTTCTGGGTTTTCGATAAAAGAACATTTTTCTTCTAACAAAGGTAACCAATCATTTACCCATTAGCATTTAATGTTATTAGGCCTTTGAAATTGAATTTTTAGCTATTAAATCGCATGTTTTGATTAAAAGCTACAAATAGAGTCATTAATGGTGAATTTCAAATTTTTGAGTAAGAATGCGATTAAAAAGTGTTAATCAATAGGTTTTGATATGATTAAGAGGTTTCTAAACTTATTTTGAACTATCGTTAAATATTTCTTAATTTTTAATGAATTTTCAGAAAAATAGTCATAAACATGTCAAAAAAGTCAATACTATGAATTAAGTATTTTAGTGTAGCTTAGAGGTTGGGAATTAGTCGTAGGTGAACTAAAAGATGAACAGAATTTTCCTTAGGTGAAAAGATTGAGTATAGATCAAGATATTCGAACATAAAGATTGCTATGTTAAAGGTTTCAGTATATGCGAACATAGCTTAGGTTTATGTTTTGTTATTGCTTGTGGTGAGTTCATAGCTGATTTTTTTAATGTATTGTTGTGTGATTTATTGTGTTGAAGTTTCAGATTTGCTAGGACCATCTACAAGCTAGGAGAGGATTGTTTGAGCTTTCAGCATTTCCGCGAAAGTGTAGTGGTGAGTGTTTAGATTAACTGCTTGTGGACACGATTTAATGTGTTATTTGAGAATTTAATGCTAGCTTAAACCCCTACTTTAAATTCTGAGTGTAAGCTTTCTTGTAATCATGTTTATCTTGTGAGATATGTGCTTGTGTTATTATGAAATTGTGAATTGAAATGATATGCTATATATGTGTTGTTTGTTCATGATTACTGTTGTGAAAGAGGATATGTGTAGGCATGTAATACATGCTAAGTGACAGTGATAATATTGTGTAAATGAACAAATATGCAGTGAAAATAATCAAAAATCAGTAAGTAATATGTGTGTTTAAATACGAATATTTTGGCCTTGTGATACTTGAGACCATTGGATATAGTTGGCATGGCATAGGATTGTGATTACTCACCTATATGTATATGTGATTTAGGCATTGAGGCCCTGGGACATGTTTGGAGAGATAAGGGAATGTGAGCTAAGCTCCATTGAACGGGACATGTTTGGTGTGTTGGAGAGTGCTAGCTTAATGCTTCACTTACGGGACATGTTTGACTCTATGAGTTTATGTGGTGTGTTGGAGATCTGTGTATCCGATGAGTGGTGATAGTACCCACTTTTGTTTCATAACTCAAATGTCAAATTATCTCCAATTATCTTAAAATATGGATATGTTTGTATTGTGATATGTGTTTATATGATATGTGACTATTATGGAAATTTTCTATAAATATGTTTGTATGTATTGTGGTGTATATATGATAATGTATGCAATGACTTAACCAACAAACTGTTAAACGTGCACTTGTAAATGTAATATGTCGAGAAGGTTGCGACTATTCTAATTATGCCATGTTTGCACGGTAGTTGTTCTAGGCATTCACTGAGCTTGTTAAGCTCACCCACTCCTTTTAAAACCATTACAAATTAGTAGTGTCTCGGTGTGAGCGGTGTGGTTCCGATGGGTGATTCCAAGCAAGTCTATTTCATTTATTTCGTAGGTGTTATTTTTTTGGTTATGTTTCGAGAATAAAGCAATGTGGTAGACTATATATTGGTTTTTATTACGATTTTTAAGTTGTTTACATGGTTATTTTGCTTACGACTTATAGACTTTCAGTTTGAATTATTGGTTTCTTGCTCGGTCATTATTATGATGTTTTGGACTGTTACCGAACATTTTAGTGACCATTTGATGAAGTGAATGATACATGATGATTAGACATTATTTTGTATGGATTATATGTTTGTAATTGTTGTATTTTTGATGTCTGGAGTAGGGTATCAATATTTAGGTTTTAATATCAATACTTCCATGTTTTTTGAAACTTCACGAAGTCAATAATGTAATTTGGTATCGATAAGTTATCACGAGTATCGATACTCGGGGTAAAATAATCGATATTTTTCGAAAGGTACCAATAATTTTTGAGACTTTGGATTTTAGACGAGAAACAAAATGTTGATTTGGTACAATTTTCCAAGCGGTATAGATACCACTTGAGTGAAATATTGATACCCATATTCTAGTACCAGTACCTATGTAGTCAGCTTTAAGCTTTTGCTAAATGGACCTTGTAACACCCCTTACCCATGGTCGAAGTCGAAACCGAATACTGGGCATTACCTAACTCAACTTGCTTAAACATGATGTTTCAAGCTATAAAATTTTGTTTCGTCTTAAAAACTTTCCATACAAACCTAAAACATACTCATCCTAGGCCTACGAGGCCTTAAACATACTTCCAGAAAGTTTCAGGAATTAATCGAAAACTTTTACGCACTTAGAAAATTTTTTCCTATACAGGGGCCACACGTCAATGCTACTCAAGGGACACGCTCGTGTGACCTTAAGACATACCCGTGTTTTTCACTCGTGGTCGACACTAACTTATTTCATACGGCCAGACACACGCCCGTGCCCTTAGCCCGCGTCCCTCACACAGCCTCGACACGCCCGTGTCATAGCCCGTGTGCCAAAACCCTGGCATTCTGTTTATGACATCATCACCTTCTAAGGTCATACGGCCAAGGCACACGCCCATGTCCTTAGACCATGTGTCGAATTAAATTTCACATTTAAAGTGCAAACTTCACACGACCTGGGCACACGCCCATGTCCAAGGTCGTGCCTTCCACAAGGTTGAGACACATGGCCGTGTCTCTGCCCGTGTGTTTACTACTAAGCATCCTGACTTTGTAAACATAACATGCAGGGGACACACGGTTGATTGACACGCCCATGGAGCTGACCGTGTGTCCCATACGACCTAGACACATGCTTGTATGTCTACCCGTGTGGACATAAAAAGGCTATATTCCAAGCCAAATGCCACCCTACACAGTAGACATTTTAACTCCAACTCATATAAACATCATTCATTACCCAAATGCACATCCAAGAACTCAATTCAAAGCATTCACACAAGCATAAACTTCGTAATTTCATTATCATTGAATATATATAAAATTAACAAGTGATGGTCCATTTTCGATGCCCATTTACAAAATGACTTTGATAACATACATAGCTGATGGTGGTGGAAAAAGTCTTAAAATTTATATAATGAATGATTGAGCCTAGAAACTAACTATCACCACGATTGAGGCAAGCGCACCTATCGAACAGTAGTATAGTTTAGTGGCAAGACCAGATTGTCGAACCCAAGGGAACCAAAACTACTAATACTAACTTTATTTTTATTATTTATCCTAAGAATTAAGAGAATGGTTGTTTAATCTAAAATTAACTAACTACTAAGCTAAAGACGCTAAGACACAAAGAAGGAATTGGGGAAATACTTGTGGGAAAACCAAATGATTAAGGCAATACCCGAGGAAGAAGCCACCTAAACTTCACTTGTTATCAAACTCTGAACCAAATGATTTATTAACTTGACTTGATCCGTAGGATTCCCTAATTTATATTAATACCTCTCTCGAGGCTTTTAACATCTAGCCCTAGGTTTATTAATTGAAATCTCTTTCTAATTAAAACCCCTGGAATTGCATTAACTCGATCTATGGACTCTCATATTAGGTTTGACCCTAATCCGGCAGATTTTCGTCATCCTATCTCTAAGGTTGCAATTAACTCGCTTAACTATGCTAGATCTACTCTTAAATAGGGAATATTCCTCCTCTACATAAGCACATCAATACTTGAATCAATATCCTGAAATATCAAAGAAAGAATTAAGAACACATAATTAAGAACAAATCAAGTATTTATCATATAGCTCAGAAAAAAATAACAAGATCTGTCTTAGGTTTCATCCCCCTCAGGTATCTGAGGAGTTTAGTTCATAATCATAAAAGAATACATCTCAGAAGAAAATATAAAACAAAATGTAAAGAAAACCCTAAAACCCCCTAAAGGAATTGAAGGAGTGATCCTCAGTATTGAGTATGACTCTGGCTTCTTGAGATGAATCAACTGGCTTTCTTTGAGTGAATCCCACAATTCTGGCCCTCTGGCTTGGCTCCTTGGCCTAGCTGAACGCGCCCTTTAAGGTTGGCCTCTAAGGTGTTTATATAGGCTTTTAGAATGTCTTTCTTTGCCTCTAAGTACCCTAATCCGAATGAAACTCTTCTTTACCGTGACAGGGACACGCCCTTGTGGCACTCCCGTGTGATTCGAGGCGAGGCCATGGTCGGATCTGCTAAGGAGGCACGATCGTGTGTTTCGGGCCCAGGCCGTGTGCAATGTGTACTTTGGCCCATTTTCTCTGTTTTTGACTCGTTTCTCGTTCTTTTCATCTCCGGTGCTTTCCTAAGTATAAAACATGAAATTAAAGGATTAGAAGCACCAAATTCCACAATTCAGGGAATAAATCATCCAAAAGTATGCTAAATGTAGGATTAAAATATGAACATATTACGATTTATAGATAGCCAACACTTTGGCTAACAATTACAACCTAACAAAATACCAAGTCCTATACATGCCATAATCAAAATAAGTCTAAATTGTTATACCAAAGTGATGTTCATAGTGTGATTTCCGAACTCCTGCGTCCCACGATCCCCGAATTATCTTAGAAATGCTACAAGGAAAAGGGAAATGAAAGGGGTAAGCATAAAGCTTAGTAAGTTTGCATAAAAATAAATAGCAACAATAAGCTCATAACGACATCAATCCATAGCATTAGATAACCATACAAAGTCATAAGCACTTTGCCATACTTACTTGTACTTGTTCTTATCTAGAACATATCATGCCACATATTGTAAACATTCCTCGTGAATTTTCTCATGGTACCTACATTCACTCATTCACATGACTTTAATACAATTCTCATTTCTATTTCCAAGCAAATCTATTTATCCCAATAAATCACTAAGGATAGTTGTAACACCCCAAACCCGGTCAACATACCATGACCGAATCTGGCATGCCACGGAGTGATAACCTTTTAAAAGCAAAACTTAAAAACCCGTTTTGTAGCACGAAAAGTTTAGAAATCATTGCTTGAAATCTACGTATTGTTGCAAGTTTTTAGAAAACATTTGAGGTATCTTTGTTATCATAATTTAAGTAGCGTTACCCGATGGCAACGCTTTTAAGAAAAACGAAGGAGTTATAGTTTTGAAAACATTGCTTTTTACTGGTTAACTTAACAAAACCATATATCCAACATAGTCAAAATAATAGCAAATAATAAAGAAAAACCTAAAATAAAACTTAGCGGCCTTATTACAAAACCCAAAACCAAAATTTAAAGAAAATTAATATAATTGAAATAGTAACTAAAAGAAATCAAAATCCAACGAACATGCATGGCCGCCTCGAGTCCTCCCGGCTCCATCTCCGCAATCTATTCATCTGCAAAATATAAGGGAAGGGGTGAGTCACCAAGACTCAGCAACCCGATAGTGCATTCACTTACACAAGCTATCAGTAAAAACATGCAAATCATGCAACCTACAACCTAACCATCCAATCTCCTTTAACTACCCCGTGTGGTCAAAACCACTGGTGACCGTAGTCACAAATATGTCGGTGTGGTCAAACCACTGATGACCGAAGTCACAAATCAAGTGATGGGGCCAACCCATCATGTGGTCAAAACCACTGATGACAATCCCATAATCAACATGTGGGGCCAACCCACTGTGGTACCAAACCACTGGGACGAGTCACAATATTCATATGTGGTCAAAACCATCGGTGGTCAAAACCACCGGACTTTGTCACAAAATATAATATTAAGACGGGGCCAACCCGTCGTGTGGTCAAAACCACTGGTGACAGTCTAAAATAAATCATCCCTCTCCTCTCATCAAACCCATCATCATGTTCATAACATACATGCCATAGTATCGAATGATTATGCAAATAACGTATAACATAGCATCAACAGATCATGACGATGTATACTAAAAGTCACATAATAGGGGACTTACCCGGTTTCTAAGCTCATGTCCACAAAGCATACTCACTGATTCAAAAGTTATAATGGTAACACAATAAGCATATTATACTAAATAGGAGTGTGTAAGTGTTACACACCTGGTTGCTAACGTAATCACTAAATCTCGAAGATCCGGTCTACTGCACTAGATCCCCTTTGCCCCTACATTCGGCCAACACTTAGGTTATCACCAAAAGCCATTCGGCTATACCAATAAATCCCGAAGGGTGTGATAATGCATAACTAGCACAATCCTTACCTTTCTGCCTTACGAATGCTAATCCCAACACAAGATATGCGAGACTGATCCTCCCCCTACAATCGGCCAATCATCAACTCTAAATCTCAATAGCCTTTGACTTTTGAACGATTAAGAAATGTATTAAGATGTTAAAGCCTTACCTAGATCGGCCACCAAATCCCGGAGATTTGGCTACACACCTTCCTACAATCGATTTAAACAATCCATTAGAGTTCTAAAGGCCATTCGGCCAAAACATAAATCCCGAAACCAAAAGGGATTATCGCCTCCTTACCTTGATGACTGATTCGGCTTCTAAACACCAAAGATTGGCACTCTAAATATGTGTTAGGGGTTTCGGCTACCACATAGAACAAGAAAAATGTTTACTACAGATCATTAACAGAAGATCAAATAGAAAATAAGCCACTTACCAATGGATTCGGCTCTTCAAAGTGGATTAGAACGCGTGAGAAGAGAAGAGAATGAGACTAAGGGTATTCAGCCAATCACTTACCCTCCTCAAATTCGATTAGAAAAGGAACCAAGGATGATCTATGCTTGATTGATATTCGGCAACGGTAGAGAGCAAACAAATAGATTCAGCTAAAAAGAAAAAGGTGAAGAGAAGAGAATAGATTCGGCCTTTGATCAAAAATGGGAGAAAAGAAGTGAAACAAGTTTCGGCTTCTAACAAAACTTGTAAAATTGGTTCGGCCAATAATAAGAGTTGCCAAAAAAGAGAGAAGAGAAAAGAACTTTGGTGTTTTGGTTTTGAAACCTCTCCAAAAAGAAAAGAAAACCCCCTTAGGCTAGCTGAAAATACACTCCCCCCTTGACTAAGGAGATTCGGCCTACCCCTAAACCCCAAATCGATCACACCTCCTCTCCTACAGTTTAAAATTCGGCCAACTCCTCAAGGCTCTCCCATCCACTTATTCAAATCCATTTAACTCCTTCTACCCTTATCTCCTAGAGTCCATCCTGAACACTCCTCCTCCTAGCTTGTGGTGTGAAAAAGAAACAGCAGAAAAGGGATTTCTGCAGCTCGAACCCAAGCACTCCTTCCCTGCCTGTGGCGTCACACTCCTGGCTCTTAGTGGCGCCTCCTTGGCCACTTTTCCAACTTAGCTCTTGTGTCCAAAACTCCCAATTATTTCTTTTAACCCCTAACTCTCTTAGCTCCCTCTCCCTAAGTACGAAAACAAAAATGTTTGGCCATGACTCAGGCCTAACCCAAGGTCATGCTTAGACCCCAAAACATATCAAACCACACAACATACTTACCAACACATGCAACCATATGCAAAATGCAGAGACTCCGTTTTAAGGATGTTACAGTTCTACCCCCTTAAAAATAATATCGGCCTTGAAATTACCTGGTCAGAAGAGTTGAGGGTATTGCTGCCTCATCACATCCTCTGGTTCCTACGTGGCCTCCTCCGTACCATGGTTTCACCATAACACTTTCACCAAGGGTACTGACTTCCTACGCAGAACTTTGACATCCCGATCTAAGATCTGTACCGGCTCCTCCTCAAAAGACAAGTTCGAGCTTACCTCAATCCCTGTAACCGGCACAATGTGTGATGGATTTGATCGATAGCGCCTAAGCATCAAAACATGGAAGACGTCATGAATCTGACTTAACTCTACTGGCAGCTCGAGCTAATAAGCTACCGATCCTACTCGCTTCAACACCGTGTACGGCCCGATAAACCTAGGGCTTAGGTTCCCTTTCCGTCCAAATCTCAACACTTTCTTCCATGGCGATACTTTCAGGAAAACCTTATCACATACTGCATACTCTATATCTCTGTGTTTAAGATTGACGTAAGATTTCTTCCTGTCCGATGCTTCCTTGAAACGAGCCTAAATCACCTTAACCTTATCCTCAGTTTCTGCCACCAACTCCGGACCCAAAACATGCCGTTCACCCAATTCTGTCCAACACGTAGGAGTACGACACTTTCGTCCATACAGTGCCTCGTATGGTGCCATCTGGATACTCACTTGATAACTATTGTTATAAGCGATTTCGCCAATGGTAGATATTCCTCCCAACTACCACTGAAATCCAGAACACGGCCCCTTAGCATGTCCTCCGAATCAAATTACCCTTTCAGATCGCCCATCGATCGGGTGAAAAGTCTTTGAAATCCAACCTCATACCCATAGCCTGATGTAAAGCTCTCTAGAACCTTGACGTGAACCTAAGATCCCTATCCGAGATGATTGACACTGGCACTCCATGCAACCTTACAATCTCGCCACATACAACTTGGCTAACTTCTGGAGCGAATAATCAACCCTCACTGGTATGAAGTGAGTTGATTTGGTCAGACGATCTACAATCACCCAGATGAGTCTTTCTTGCTAGGCGTGAGGGTAGCCCACTGAAAAGTCCATGGTAATCCTTTCCCACTTCCATCGAGGAATCTTCACCGATCAAGTAAACTCGACGGCAATGATGTTCACCTTGACCTGCGACACGTTAGACACTTACCCACAAACTCGGCCGCTTCTGCTTTAGCCCAGCCATCGAACTACTTTGCAAATCCGGTACATCTTGCTACCTCCGGGATGCATAGCGTATGGGTCGCTATGTGCATCTTGAAGAATCCTTTGCCTCAACTCCACGCCCTTGACATATAAGCTCTCCTTGAAAACACAACACTCCATCGTGAGTCAAGTTGTAACCTTCCAGCCCATTACTCTGTACTTGCAACCTCCGAGCACTCAAACCCTCATCCACTAATTGTTTCTCCTTAATCGCTCTACCCAAGTCGACTTTACTTGCAATTCGCCAACAAACTCCCATCGTCATATGACTAAGGTGAGCAAACATCGCTCAGAAATCTGCTACCACCTTACGGCTCAACGCATCGTTACTACGTTAGCCTTACCCGATGGTACTCAATCGAACAGTCGTAGTCCTTCAACAACTCGATCCACCTTCGTTGTCTCAAATTTAAATCCTTCTGCGTCAAAAGATACTTCAGACTCTTATGGTCCATGTAGACTATCAACTTTTCTCCATATAAATAATGCCTCAAAATCTTCAAGGCAAAAACCACTGCAGCCAATTCCAAGTCATGCGTCGGGTAGTTACCCTCATGCGGTCTCAACTGGAGAGACACATATGCCACTACTTTCCCTTCCTGCATCAGCACACATCCCAAACCAGTATGTGATGCGTCATAGTAGACTGTGAATACCTTTCCTGCCTCAGGCTGTACCAGAACCAGAGCTTCCGTTAAAATCTTCCTCAACTTGTCAAAACTTTCCTGCTGTTTCTCCGTCCACACAAATGGGACTCCTTTCCTCAACAACTTAGTCAACAGTGCCACGATCAGAGAAAATCCTTCCACAAATCTCCTGTAATACCCTGCCAGACCTAGAAAACTCCAAATTTTTGCAACCGACCTCAGTGATTTCCAATCCAACAACGCCTCAATCTTACGAGGGTCTACTCTAATCCCTTTAGCGGACACTACGTGACCCAAGAAAGTTACTTCCCAAAGCCAGAATTCGCACTTACTGAATTTGGCAAATAACTGCTTCTCCCTCAGAATTTGCAATACCACCCGCAAATGTGTATCATGATCCTCCTCAGTCCTTGAGTACACCAATATGTCGTCTATGAATACTACGACAAACTGGTCTAAGTACTGCTAGAACACTCGATTCATCAAGTCCATGAATACTGTCGGTGCTATGGTTAATCCGAACGGCATTACCAGAAACTCGTAATGCCCATACCGAGTACTAAATGCCGTCTTATGGACATCAGCCTCCTTCACTTTGAGTTGATGGTACCCCGACCTAAGATCTATCTTCGAGAAAACCAATGCACCCTTAAGTTGATCAAACAAGTCGTCAATCCTGGGCAACGGATACTTGTTTTTGATCGTCAACTTGTTCAACTGGCGGTAATCTATACACATCCGCATCATACCGTCCTTCTTCTGGACAAAGTGCACTGGCGCTTCCCAAGGAGATATACTCGATTGGATGAAATCTCGGTCCAACAACTCTTGAATTTGGGCCTTCAACTCCACCAATTCATTTAGCGCCATCCTATACGGGCTATATGAACCTTTGGCGTAGTTTCGGTGTAATGTGTCTATCACGAATTCCACTTCCCGATCCGAGGCGGAATTCAAAGTTCTTCGTGAATACATCAGCGAATTCCTTCACTGTTTGGACATTTTCCACTACTGACTCCTTGGCCCCCAAGGCACACACCCGAACCAGAAATGCCTCACAGCCCTTCCTGACCATTTTCTCCTCCTTCAATACAGAGACTACATTTGATAAGTACTCCCTCCTATTACCTATCATCACCACCTCCTCACCTTCTATTGTCCTCAACACCATGCGCTTAGTCCACAATCCAAACTGGCTTGGTACTTCACCAGCCAATCCATCCCGAGAATCAGATCGAACTCCCCAAACGGCAGTTCCATCAAATCAGCCAAGAACACGACCCCTTGAAGTTCTAGGGGTACATCCCTATATAGTTTACTTACTTCTATAGAGTGACCTAAAGGGCTTATCACAGTCATCCTCCTAAAAGTAATCTCAGAGTCTAAGTTCATAGTTTTACATATGAGTGCGTCGAACCCACATCTATTAAAGCTTTGTAAGGTAGTCCAAAGATTAAGAACGTACCAGTTATGACGTCCGGTGCGTCACCCTCCTCTCGACGCCTCGCTGCGTAGACTAATCTAGGCTATCTCGCCTCTGCACCACCTGTACCTCTGCCCGGTGCTCCACGACCTCTACCAGATCCATTACCTCCCCTAGCAGCACCACGGCCCCTCTATGGCTGCTGACCATCACTCCTATTTTGAGTATGGTTCTGATCCCCAGACTGCAATCTAGCTGACCGCTGTGGACAATCCCTCACTCGATGCTCCATCGACCCACACTCAAAACATCTTCTGTTTCCAGTCCAGCATTCCCCTATGTGAGACTTTCCACACCGAGCACATCGCGGCGGCCACTGAGTATTATCAGTAATAGGCCTAGCAGCTTGATTCGGCCCACTATATCTACCCCGTTTCTGCTGATTCTCGCTAGACCCAGATGATCCAGCATTCCTTTTATTCCATCCCCTGTCCTGATTTCGTCTAACCAACTGTTTCACTTCCTCAGCAACTTTGGCCTTTTCTACTAAGACTGCAAATTCTCTCTTCTACTGTGGAGCAATCAGTAACCTCAGATCATCCCTTAATCCGTCCTCGAATCTGACGCATTGCTCATGCTCTGTTGCTATGATGCCCCGAGTGTATCGGCTCAACCTTAAGAATTCTGCCTCATACTCCGATACGGATTTATTCCCCTAAACCAGCCTCAAAATGCCTTCCTCTACGCATCAATATAACTGGTCCCGACATACTTCTTCTGATATGCTACCTTGAAATAATCCCAAGTGAGATCATCAGCTGCAGCCCATCCCGAACCGTGAGCCACCACTGGTATGACTCATCTCGGAGAAGCGACACTACTCCTTTTAGCTTCTCCTCAGCCGTCAGGTCTAAGTCATCCATGATTCGCTCCGTTGCCTCTAACCAATACTCAGCCGTATTGGGCGTCATACCAGAAACACCTCGAAATACCTTGGCTCCATTGGCTCAGAGTCGCTCAAATACGGGTTTTTGAGCTCCCGTACCCCCACCTACTCCAGCCACTCTTTCCAGCACTCGCAGCATCGCCTGCGACACTGCATCCTCCCCGTTTGATCTTGATATTCAATACCAGCAGCTGGTGGTGGTGGTATCTCATTCTCGGACCCTTAACCAGATCTAACGGGATTCGATACGGTCATTCTACCCCTACCGCGTCCTCGCACATTCCGACCACGTCCCCTAGTACTCATATCTATAGTCGCGGTTATCTGTTTGAGAGATTTTTATGAATTAGCTTCTGTTTCACTGATTACCCACGAATAAGTTTTATGTAGAGAAATTTGGTAGTGGTTCTTTCGATCATCACATAGTTTTCAGTTCAATTTCCTACCCTCACTCCATGTGTAGGGGTATTCTCGTCATCTCACTACCCGGGGGTATTTCCGTAATTAGCCTATCGGGGTATTTTAGTGATAAAAGGGTTAATTCAAAACCTTTACCAATCGTAGATATTTCAAAATTCCGAGATCGGGGTATTTTGGTAATTTCATAAACCAGGGGTATTTTCGTAAAAATTTCTTTTTTTAAAAAAAAATATGGTTCCAGGTGATTTTACAAAATAAGGGTATTTTGAAATTTTCAATTCAAGGGTACTTCGGCAATTCTCCATACTGAGGGCATTTTGGTAATTTTATAAGTCAGGGGTAATTTGGTCATTTTTCAAATCAGGGGTAATTTGGTCTTTTTCCAAATCAGGGGTACTGTGGCAATTTCAAAACTAAGGTTTAAAGTGTTTCGAAGCAAAACGGCTGGTCCCTTTTGGGTTTTAGTTATGAAGTTTAGCTTGTGAATAAGTCGTCTTAGTCGGGGTGAACCGTCACTACGCACCAGGTAGGATTCGAGTAGAGAGGAGGTGAGTAACTAGGACTGCTTAAATACCAAGCTCCCCCCTGAATCCAATCCTAGACATGCACACAACGGTTGCCACACCCTTGGCTCAGTGATGTACTCACAGGTTTGTTTAGTGGATCATTAAGTCTTATGCATTTTATGTTGGAGTAGGCTATTCCTAGGGTTCAACAATTCCTGATCTACTAATCTACGATCCCGAAATACCCCTTTCCCCCACATATAATTCACACAATAGTCAGAAATACTTACCTGGGCGGATTGGTGCCGGAGACTCGGTTCCATACTGTTCAACCTATGTACCTTTTCCACAAAACTTTTCAAAGACAAATTGAAAACATTTTAGGCCTCGGGCCCACAGCCGAGCTTTTGAACTTGGCTCTGACACCAAAATTGTAACACCCCAAACCCGATCAACATACCATGATCGAATCTGGCATGCCACGGAGTGATAACCTTTTAAAAGCGAAACTTAGAAAACTCGTTTTGTAGTACGAAAAGTTTAGAAATCCTTGCTTGAAATCTACGTATTGTTGCAAGTTTTTAGAAAACATTTGAGTTATCTTTGTTATCATAATTTAAGTGGTGTTACCGATGGCAACGCTTTTAAGAAAAACGAAGGAGTTATAGTTTTGAAAACATTGCTTTTTACTGGTTAACTTAACAAAACCATATATTCAACATAGTCAAAATAATAGCAAATAATAAGGAAAACCCCAAAATAAAACTTAGCGGCCTTATTACAAAACCCAAAACCAAAATTTAAAGAAAATTAAAATAATTGAAATAGTAACTAAAAGAAATCAAAATCCAATGAACATGCATGGCCGCCTCGAGTCCTTCCTACTCCATCTCCGCAATCTATTCATCTCAGAAAATATAAGGGAAGGGTGAGTCACCAAGACTCAATGTATAAATCCCCAACCCAATAGTGCATTCACTTACACAAGCTATCAAGAAAACATGCAAATCATGCAAATCATGCAACCCACAACCTAAGCATCCAATCTCTTTTAACTACCCCATGTGGTCAAAACCACTGGTGGTCAAAACCACTGGGTCAAAACCACTGATGACCGAAGTCACAAATCAAGTGATGGGGCCAACCCATCGTGTGGTCAAAACCATTGATGACAATCCCATAATCAACATGTGGGGCCAACCCACTGTGGTACCAAACCACTAGGACGAGTCACAATATTCATATGTGGTCAAAACCAAAACCACGGTGGTCAAAACCACCGGACTTAGTCACAAAATATAATATCAAGACGGGGCCAACCCGTCGTGTGGTCAAAACCACTGGTGACAGTACAAAATAAATCATCCCCCTCCTCTCATCAAACCCATCATTATGTTCATAACATACATGCCATAGTATCGAATGATTATGCAAATAACATATAACATAGCATCAACAGATCATGACGATGTATACTAAAAGTCACATAACAGGGGACTTACCCGGTTTCTAAGCTCATGTCCACAAAGCATACTCACTGATTCAATAGTTATAATGGTAACACAATAAGCATATTATACTAAATATGAGTGTGTAAGTGTTACACACTTGGTTGCTAACGTAATCACTAAATCCCGAAGATCCGATCTACTGCAATAGATCCCCTTTGCCCCTACATTCGGCCAACACTTAGGTTATCACCAAAAGCCATTCGGCTATACCAATAAATCCCGAAGGGTGTGATAACGCATAACTAACACAATCCTTACCTTTCTGCCTTACGAATGCTAATCCCAACACAAGATATGCGAGACTGATCCTCCCCCTACAATCGGCCAATCATCAACTCTAAATCTCAATAGCCTTCGGCTTTTGAATGATTAAGAAACAGTTATTAAGATGTTAAAGCCTTACCTAGACCGGCAACCAAATCCCGAAGATTCGACTACACACCTTCCTACAATTGGTTTAAACATTCCATTAGAGTTCTAAAGGCCATTCGGCCAAAACATAAATCTCGAAACCAAAAGTGATTATCTCCTCTTTACCTTGATGACTGATTCGGCTTCTAAACACCAAAGATCGGCACCCTAAATTGGTGTTAGGGGTTTCGGCTACCACATAGAACAAGAAAAATGTTTAATACATATCTTTAACAGAGAATCAAATAGAAAAGAAGCCACTTACCAACGGATTCGGCTCTTCAAAGTGGATTAGAACGCGTGAGAAGAGAAGAGAATGAGACTAAGGGTATTCGGCCTATCACTTACCCTCCTCAAATCTATTTAGAAAAGGAACCAAGGATGATCTATGCTTGATTGATATTCGGCAATGGTAGGGAGCAAACAAATAGATTCGGCTAAAAAGAAAAAGGTAAAGAGAAGTGAATAGATTCAGCCTTTGATCAAAAATGGGAGAAAAGAAGTGAAACAAGTTTCGGCTTCTAACAAAACTTGTAAAATTGGTTCGGCTAGTAACAAGAGTTGTCAAAAAAGAGAGAATAGAAAAGCACTTTGGTGTTTTGGTTTTGACACCTCTCCAAAAAGAAAAGAAAACCCCCCTAGGCTAGCCGAAAATACACTCCCCCCTTGACTAAGGAGATTCGGCCAACCCCTAAATCCCAAACCGATCACACCTCCTCTCCTACATTTTAAAATTCGGCCAACTCCTCAAGGCTCTCCCATCCACTTATTCAAATCCGTTTAACTCCTTCTATCCTTATCTCCTAGAGTCCATACTGAGCACTCCTCCTCCTAGCTTGTGGCATGAAAAAGAAATAGCAGAAAAGGGATTTCTGCAGCTCGAACCCAAGCACTCCTTCCCTGCCTATGGCGTCACACTCTTAGCTCTTAGTGGCGCCTCCTTGGCCACTTTTCCAACTTAGCTCTTGTGTCCAAAACTCCTAATAATTTCTTTTAACCCCTAACTCTCTTAGCTCCCTCTCCCTAAGTACGAAAACAAAAATGTTTGGCCATGACTCAGGCCTAACCCGAGGTCATGCTTAGACCCCAAAACATATCAAACCACACAACATACTTACCAACACATGCAACCATATGCAAAATGCAGAGACCCCGTTTTAAGGATGTTACAATACTCATAGATGCATATTCATTATCATTAGGATAAACACGAAGCCAATGCCACATCCCAAATGTGGTCTTACATGGGTTATCTCTGAATATCATGCCATATCTAGGATATGGTCTTATACGGAACCTCACATCAATATCGATGCCATATCCCGGATATGGTCTTATACGATTTTTCATATTCAATGCCAAAGTCATATCCTAGATATGGTCTTATACAGGATCTCAATTCGGTGCCAAGGCCATGTCTCCAGATGGTCTTACACGGGACCTCATCCGTCTCAACTTTCTCATTCAATACCAAATACTTAATTTCATAAAGCATCATGTATCATTATAGCATCAAACATTCTCAAACATGCTAGCATAAATGTTAAATTTATCACATACAAACATACCTCGATTTCAAAATGAGCTAGATCTTCAATCCTGTCCGAGACTTTATTCTTGCCCCGATCAAGGTTGATTCTTGGTTCTTCTTGCTCTATAATAGCAAATTAGCTTGTTTCAATCATCACATTCATAAAAGCATTTTAATAATCATGCTTTGGTAAAATTACTATTTTGCCCTTACACTTTGGCAAAATGACCACTTTACCCCTAGGCTCGAAAATCAATTCTAATCAAATTTCTACCTTTAATAAGCCTAGGTGAACATTTATTTATCTTGTTGCTATCATAAAAAACCCAACATTTCACACATTTTACTACCAATTTTACAACCTTTGTGAAAAGGTTCATTTAGGTGTTTTCATGGCAACACCTTTCACAAAAGTTGTTCATCTAGCAACTAAGACTCATTTTCTTCCATAAAAATGCAGCAAATAACATTGAAATCTCTCATGGAAAAACTCTAATATTTTCACCATATTGCAAGATAGTCCCCTCGTTAGAAAGCTTAAGCTCTAGGGGTAAAGTACAACTATCTTCAAGAAAAACCATTAAAATCACTTACTTGTTAGAAAGAAAGCTTGTTAAAATTTTTGAGTTTTCAAACCCCTCTTTGCTGATAATTTTTGGTGGTGATGGAAATAAGAAAAGATGATACCTTTTCTTTCTTTATTTTATTAATACAAGTTAATTTAGTCACCAACTTTTACCAACTTTGACCAATTTTGTCAATTTTTGTCTCCTATTGCTGGCCACTCTTTTCTTAGGGGTCTAATTGCACATTAAAGACCCCAAATTAATATTCTATAGCTATTAGGTACCTTAGCTTATAAAATAGAACTTTCACACTTTATGCGATTTAGTCCTTCTTCGCGATTAAGCTTGAAATTGCTAAAATTAAAGCGTCAAAATTTTCATGCACTTATATAATCATGCTCTAACTCATAAAATAACATTAAAATAAATTTTCTCTGACCCTGGATTATGATCCCAAGATCATTGTTCTGACTAGCCCCTAAATCGGGCTGTTATAATTCTCCCCCTTAAGGATTTTTGTTCTCGAAAATCTTACCGGTGAAAAGGTTGGGATATTAGTTTCTTATGGACTCCTCAGGGTCCCATGTATCCTCTTCTATTCCATGTCTTTTCCATAGCACTTTCACAAGAGCTATACTTTTGTTTCTCAATTGTTTGACCTCCTGTGCCAAAATTTTAATCGGCTTCTTCACCATAAATCATGTCTGGTTGAATCTCTACCTCTGATGGCACAATCAGATGTGAATGATCCGAACGGTATCATCGTAACATGGATACGTGGAAAAAAATCATGAATCTTTACTAGCTTACAGGTGGCAAGGCCAAACGATAAGCTATCAGTCCTATCCTCTCGATAACTTCATAAGGTCTGATAAAACACGGACTCAATTTGACTTTTTGGCCAAATCTGAGGACTTTTCTCCACAGTGATACTTTCAGAAACACTTCATCACCTACTTGGAACTCAGTCTCTTTCCTTTTTAAATCTGAATAGGGCTTTTGTCTATATGAAGCCGCTTTCAGACATTCACGTGTCACCTTTACTTTCTCTTTAGTTTCCTTGAATAAATCGACCCCATGTATCTGATTCTCCTTAAGTTCTGCCCAGTATAAAGGCGTTCGACACTTACGCTCGTACAATGCCTCATAAGGCACCATTTTAATACTTGACTGAAAACTGTTGTTGTAAGCAAATTCTACCAATGGTAAATATTTTTCCCAATTACCTTGGAATTCCAAAACACAACATCGAAACATGTCTTCGAGTTTCTGTATTACTCTTTTTGACTGCCCTTCAGTTTGTGGATGGAAAGTTGTACTGAAGCTCAATTTTGTGCCTAAAGCCTCTTGCAATTTTTTCCAAAACCGTGACGTGAATCTCGGGTCTCTATCTAAAATGATCAATAACGGTACTCCATGAAGTCTTACTATCTCTGTCATGTACAGATCTTCCAATTTATCAAGTGAGTAGTCAACCCGCACTAGTATGAAATGGGCTGACTTCGTGAGTCTATCAACCATGAGCCATACCGTATATTTCTTTTTCGGTGTCAACGGTAAAACCGTCATGAAGTCCATGGTAATACGGTCCCACTTCTACTCAGGAACCACAATGGGCTGAAGTAGACCTGAAGGTGCTTGGTGTTCAGTCTTCACTTGTTGACAAATTAGGCATCTTGACACAAACACGAAAACGTCTTTTTTCATACTAGGCCACCAATCCCACTTCATCAAGTCATTGTACATCTTCATGCTACTAGGGTGCACAATAAAACATCTGCTATGTGCTTCATGAAAAATCTTTCGAATCAGCTCTTCATTTTTGGGTACACAGACCCTACCTCGGAACATCAAACATCCATCAGGACTTATTTGAAATTCTGACTCAATAATTGACTCACATAGAACTCTTTTGGCTTGTAAATCGCTGTCACCTGAGCTTCACAAATCTCTTGGAGAAAAAATAGTCTAGCCCTCATCTCGGCTAGAATTAAACCATCATCTAACAAAGCCATCCGAGTATTCATAGCTCTCAGCGCAAACAATGATTTTCTGCTCAAAGCATCGACGACTACATTCACCTTTCCCGGATGGTAGTCAATCACTAAATCATAATCCTTGATCAACTCCAACCACCTTCGTTTCCTCAAATTTAATTCCTTTTGAGTCATCAAATATTTTAGGCTTTTATGGTCGGTAAATATCCGACACCTCTCACCATATAAATGGTGTCTCCAAATCTTTAATGCAAACACAATGGCAGCCAACTCTAAGTTATGGGTCGGGTAATTCTTCTCGTGCGGCTTTAACTGTCTAGAAGCATATGCTATCACCTTGCTCACTTGCATAAGTACACAACCCAACCCATTCAGGGATGCATCACTGTAAACCACAAATTCTCTTCCTGGTTCAGGTTGTACCAAAACAGGAGCCTCAGTAAACGCCTTTAGTTTTCAAAACTCTGTTGACACCTCTCTGTCCATTCAAACTTCACATCTTTTTGCAATAATCTCGTCATCGGGGTAGCTATCATGGAAAAACCCTTGAAAAAATGCCTAAAATAGCCAACTAGGCCTAGAAAACTCCTCACGTCTATTACGCTCCTCAGCGGTATCCAATCCACAATTGCTAAAATCTTACTCCGGTCGACTCTAACTCCATCTCTTGAGACAATGTGCCTCAAAAATCCAACTTCCTTCAGCAAAAATTCACTTTTACTAAACTTGGCATACAATTGTTTATCCCTCAAAATCTGTAAAACCGTTCTCAAATGCTTGGCATACCCATTCTCGTCCCGAGAGTAGATCAATATATCATCAATAAAAACCACGAAAAATTTATCCAAGTATGGCCGAAAAATGCGATTCATCAGGTCCATGAAAACAGCAGGGGCATTCGTTAGACCAAAAGGCATGACCAACAATTCATAGTGGCCATACCTAGTCCTAAATGCGGTTTTCAGTACGTTCGAGTCCTTGACTCCCAACTGATAGTACCCAGCCTCAAATCTATCTTGGAAAATACCGTAGCTCCCTTCAATTGATCAAATAAATCATCAATTCTCAGCAACGGGTACTTGTTCTTCACAGTTACCTTGTTAAGTTACCAATAATATATGCATAATCTCATAGAACCATCTTTCTTCTTCACGAATAAAACGGGAGCACCCCACGGAGAAAAACTCAGTCTTATGAAACCTTTATCCATTAGTTCTTGTAACCGTGCTTTTAACTCTTTTAACTCAGTTAGGGTCATTCTATATGGAGCAATAGAGATGGGAGTAGTACCCGGAGTTAACTCAATCCCAAACTCGATCTCTCTAGATGGAGGTAACCCTGGCAATTCTTCAGGGAAAACATTTGAATACTCGCATACTATGGGTACCGACTCAATTTTCAACTCAGTCTCTTTAGCATTTATCACAAAGGTAAGGTAAGTTTCGTACCCCTTTCTTAAATATTCTGAGCCAACAAGGATGACACCACTACTGGTGATCTATCTTGCTCATCTGATTCAACACGAATAAAATCCCCATTTTCACATTTCAACTTAATAAACTTCTTTTCACAATCCACGATTACATCATGAGTAGCTAACCAATCCATCCCAAGGATGACATCAAACTCATCAAACGGTAATAACATAAGATCAACCGAAAAGCAATGATCCCTAATTGTCAAAGGGCAACCTTTGCATACTCTATCAACCAACACATACTTGCCTAGTGGATTAGACACTCTTATTACAAATTCAGTAGACTCTATAGGCATGGTCATGCTAGAGACTAATTTTATTCATATATAAGAGTTGGTAGATCTTGTATCAATTAAAGCTATAACACGAGTATCATAAAGAGAAAATGTACCCGTGATTACGTCAGGGGAAGATGCCTCTTCACGAGCACGAATGGCATATGTTCTCACCGATGCTCTACCCTCGACTTTTGTAGTCTGCTCTTTAGATGGATTCTTGTTACTCATTTCATTTCCTGGGTTTCTCTGCGGTCTTCCTCTAGCGGCACTTCCCGATCTTGCATTCTGAGACTTCTCTTTCTCGCCCGCCTCGAGGCAATCTCTGATAAAAAGGTCTAGGGACCCATATTTTAAACAAGCCTTCTCATTTGCCCGGCACTCACCAGAATGAAGCCTGCCACACTGTGGGCATTCCGGGCAATGTGGTAGACTATATATTGGTTTTTATTATGATTTTTAAGTTGTTTACATGGTTATTTTGCTTATGACTTATAGACTTTCCATTTGAATTATTGGTTTCTTGCTCGGTCATGATTATGATGTTTTGGACTATTACTTCGGACATTTTAGTGACCATTTGAAGAAGTGAATGATATATGATGATTAGACATTAGTTCATATAAATTATATGTTTGTAATTGTTGTATTTTTTATGCTGCAGCAAGGTCTCAATATTCAGGTTTTAATATCAATACTTCCATGTTTTTTGAAACTCTAGGAAGTTCGATACCTTATCACAAGAATTGATACTCAGGGTAAAATAATTGATATTTTTCGAAAGGTACCAATAATTTTTGAGACTTTGTATTTTAAACGAGAAACGGAATGCTAGATTTGGTACCGATTTTCCAAGCAGTATGGATACCACTTGAGAGAAATATTAATACCTATATTCTAGTACCAGTACCTATGTAGTCAGCTTTGAACTTTTGTTAAGTGGACCTTGTAACACCCCTTACTCGTGTTTGAAGCCGGAACCCAATACGGGGCATTACCTAACTCAACTTGCTTAAACATGACATTTTGGGCTATAAAATTTCGTTTCGTCTTAAAAACTTTCCATACAAACCCAAAACATACTCATCCTAGGCCTACAAGGCCTTAAACATACTTCCAAAAAGTTTTGGAAATTAATCGGAAACTTTTATGCACTTAGAAAAAATTTTCCTATACAGGGGCCACATGCCCGTGCTCTCAAGGGACACGCCCATGTGCCCTTGAGACATGATTTTTGTTTTTCACCTGTGGTCGACACTGACTTATTTCACATGGTCAAACACATGCCCGTGCCCTTAGCCCATGTCCCTCACACAGCCTCGACATGCCCGTGTCTTAGCCCGTGTGCCAAAACCCTGGCATTCTATTTATGATGTCATTTCCTTACTAAGGTTGCACCGCCAAGGCACATGCCCGTGTCCTTAGATCGTGTATCGAATTAAATTCCACATTTAAAGTGTAGAATCACACGGCCTGGGCACACACCCATGTCCAAGGCTGTGCCTTCCACACGGCTGAGACATGCGACCATGTCTCTGCCTGTGTGTTTACTACTGAGCATCTTGACTTTGTAAACCTAGCATGCAGGGGACGCACGATTGATCGACATGCCCATGGGGCTGACTGTGTGTCCCACACGGCCTAGACACACGCCCGTTTGTCTATCCGTGTAGACATAAAAACGCTATATTCCAAGCCAAATGCCACCTTGCATAGTAGACATACTAACTCCAACTCATATAAACATCATTCATGACCCAAAGGCACATCCAAGAACTCAATTCAAAGTATTCCCACAAGTATAAACTTCATAAATTTATTATCATTGAATATAAATAAACTTAACAAATGATGGCCCATTTTCGATGACCATTTACAAAATGACTTTGATAACATACAGTGCCAACACTTTGGCTAACAATTACGACCTAACAAAATTCAAAGTCCTATACATGTGATACTCAAAATAAGTCTAAATTGTTATACTAAAGTGATGCTGATAGTGTGATTTTTGAACTCCTGCGTCCCACGATCCCCGAATTATCTTAGCAATACTACAAGGAAAAGGGAAATGAGAGGGGTAAGCACAAAGCTTAGTAAGTTTGCATGAAAATAAATACCAACAATAAGCTCATAACGACATCAGTCCATAACATTAGATAACCATACAAATTCATAAGAACTTTTCCATACTTACTTTTACTTGTTCTTATCTAGAACATATCATGCCACATGTCATAAACATTCATCGTGAATTTTCTCACGGGTACCTATATTCACTCATTCACATGACTTTAATACAATTCTCATTTCTATTTCCAAGCAAATCTATTTATCCCAATAAATCACTAAGGATACTCATAGATGCATATTCATTATCATTAGCATAAACATGAAGCCAATGCCACATCCCGGATGTAGTCTTACATGGGTCATCTCTAAAACCGATGCCATTTCCCGAATATGGTCTTATACGAAACCTCACATCAATATCGATGCCATATCCTGGATATGGTCTTATACAATTTTTCATATTCAATGACGAAGTCATATCCTAGATATGGTCTTATACGGGATCTCAATTCGGTGCCAGGGCCATGTCTCTAGCATGGTCTTACACGGTACCTCATCCATCTCAACTTTCTCATTCAATACCAAATACTTAATTTCATAGAGCATCATGTATCATTATAACATCAAACATTCTCAAACATGCGAGCATAAATGTTGAATTTATCACATGCAAACTTACCTCGATGTCAAAATGAGCTAGATCTTCAATCTAGTCCGAGACTTTATTCTTGCCCCGATCAAGGTTGATTCCTAGTTCTTCTTGCTCTATAATAGAAAATTAACTTGTTTCAATCATCACATTAATAAAAGCATTTTAATAATCATGCTTTGGAAAAATTACTATTTTGCCCTTACACTTTGAAAAATAACCATTTTACCCCTAGGCTCGAAAATCAATTCTAATCAAATTTCTACCTTTAATAAGCCTAGGTGAACATTTATTTCTCTTATTGCTATCATCAAAACCCATCATTTCACAAATTTTACTACCAATTTTACAACATTTACGAAAATGTTCATTTAGGTGTTTTCATGGCAACACCTTTCACAAAAGTTGTTCATCTAACAACTAAGACTCATTTTCTTCCATAAAAATGCAGCAAATAACATTGAAATCTCTCATGGAAAAACTCTAATCATTTCACCATATTGCAAGATAGGCCCCTTGTTAGAAAGCTTAAGCTCTAGGGGTAAAGTACAACTATCTTCAAGAAAAACCATTAAAATCACTTACTTTTTAGAAAGAAAGCTTGCTAAAATTTTTGAGTTTTCAAACCCCTCTTTGCTGCTAATTTTTGGTGGTGATGGAAATAAGAAAAGATGATATCTTTTCTTTCTTTATTTTATTCATACAAGTCAATTTAGTCACCAACTTTTACTAACTTTGACCAATTTTGTCAATTTTTGTCTCCTATGGTTGGCCACTATATTCTTAGGGGTCTAATTGCACTTTAAAGATCCCAAATTAATATTCTATAGCTATTAGGCACTTTTAGCTTATAAAATAGAACTTTCACACTTTATGCGATTTAGTCCTTTTTGCGATTAAGCTTGAAATCACTAAAATTAAAGCACCAAAATTTTCATGCACTTATATAATCATGCTCTAACTCATAAAATAACATTAAAATAAATTTTTTCTGACCCCGGATTAGTGATCCCAAGGTCACTATTTCGACTAGCCCCTAAATCGGGCTGTTACAGACCTTATGCATGTTAAACTATTGTTATAAGATTGTTTGATGCATGTTTAGCATGTAACAATGATAACTTAAAAGTAAAATTGACTTAAAACCTATACGAATACTAAAATGGAAGATGTTTCTTTGAGAATGAGCTTTTAATTATTGTGTATGACATGAGATGGTGGTGTGGCATCCTGATATTCAGGCTCGGCGACAGGGCTAGGTATAGGGTGTTACAGTCCCTAATGTACAAGACTAACAATTAAGCTTTACAATCTAGTCCTTTTCATAAACTAAGCTTAAAATCTATCAGTTTCAACCCTAATTCTTCAAGAAATCAACAATGGCAATTTTCAAAAACTTTGATAGTTTTATGAATTGGTACATGGGCTAGCTAAATCATGCTCCCATGACCTAAAATTTATAAAGTTTACAAGAAAATGAATTGAAATCACTTACTTATTAGTGGTTGAATGTAGAAAGCTTCAAAAGGGTTTTTTCTTTTTTTTCAAATTCGGAAATGGAGAAGATGAATGAAAAAGATGACATATTTTTGCACTATTTTAAATAATATAGTGAGATTCATGATTAATTAACTTAATTAATTAACTTGATTAATTAAACTAATCATGCAATGTTTAACTTAATAATTCATTAAACATAATTAGTGGATTATTTCAACAACATCCACTAATTTCCTATGGAAAATGGTTTAGTTAGACCTTTCGTTAATTGCCATTTAAGTCCTCAAACCTTTGGTCAACTAAAAACCTATAGTAATTAGACATTTACAATTTAGTCCTTGAACCTAAATTAACTATTTAATTGACAAATTGATGGACCAAACACCAATATACTTTTATATTAACTTCATAAATATTCATATTTAATATTTACAGACTCAGTTTATGAAAATGGGGTTCCAAAATCGTCTTTTCTGGTACCACTACAAATTGGGTAGTAGATCAATATTAACTTTTTTATAATTTTTTATTTATATATAATTTTATATGTCAAATATTTATTTTCTCCACCTAGATTGTAGGTATGGTAATGATAAAGATGAATGCGAAATTGGATCATAAGTTTGTCCAAGTCGCTAATTGACTCAGGGCTCTAAACATTTGAAAAGACACTTAGATTTTGACACAACCTAAAATGAAATTGAATCCAAGTCATATAAAAATTAAATTAAACAACTAAGATAAATAAAATAGAACAATAAATCAAATATTAGAATAATAAGGAACAAAATAAAGAAGATAGATGAAAAATGTAAAACGTGGCGTGAAAAATGTAAAACGTGGCGTGTAGAAGTCCTAAGAAGCCTTGGAAACAAGAAGAATCCACAATCCCCTTCAAGCGGATCTAATTCCCCCTCTATGAAAGAGAACTTGGCAAGAAAAAATTTTAAGATGATCCCCACAATCTAAAAAGATTGTTAAAACTCTTCTAAAAGAAAACTCAAGAGAAATTCTTGAAAAGAAAAAGTCAAAGAGAATTTATTAACTTAAAAGAGAAGTTGAATAATAATCAATTGCTCCTTTGTGTACAATGCAAAGGCCTTTATATAGGCTAGCTAAATAAATCTAAATAAAACTCTTAAGTATGCTAGAACTCTAATTAACCTAAACAAGAAGTAGTTTTAAACAAAACTTTCTTGTTGACATAAAATTCCTAAATAACTTAAAATACTTAATAATAATAAAAAATTTAGAATAATAAAATAATAAAATAATAAGACTTGATAAATATAATATTGGGCTCATATATAATAAAGATTAAGCCTAAAACCCAAACCCAAAATGATTTAAGCTCAAATTAAAATCCAAAAACTCGTAATTTCTGCAATAACTTGAGTTTCCGAACTCGAAATTGAGTGATTCAAAGTGCATTTAGAAGCTAAAAGATAAATCTTCAAACGCTATGAAGACATATTAATCCAAAAATGTCTGAATCCCATCCAAAAATTTGTCGCAAGTTGACTAATGTTTTTAGCTTGAAAATTGACAACTTAGTTGAATTGACTTTGATAAATTTCACTCATTTCGTTCAAGTATCATTCCTCTTTTCCTTGAAAAGATTCATCTTCACATGCTGGCTTTGATTGAATCTTGGTTTTATTTGCTTGACCTTTGACCTTGTTGTAGGGCCTTGGGTATTGCAAGACCATCACATTCATGAGCCTAAAATTGGGCCTTGAGACTCATATAATTCCCAATTCTTCAAGAAGATTCGTCCTTGAATCTTTAGCTGTAGAAAAAGAAAAGGGATTAGAATTAATAACAATAAAAGAAAAAAACATATTTACCTAAGCTTTCCTGTGAACCAAAACTATCTCCAAGATCAAAAATATAATTTTGATCCCGTAAATCAACATGGATCAAGTACCTCTCCTTCAAAAATAAACCATCAACACTAAACAAAGAAATATTAGGCACATGAGTGTTCAAGTAAAAAATAATAAGTAACTTTCTTTGAATATGCATGGTCATCCATAATAATTTCCAAAACTAGTTAATAATTTCACATGATAATAAAAACCAAAAGTTTAATATTATTATGTAAAAATCATATTTAAAATCTAAGGTAGAAAATTTTGTTGCAAGATCAAATGCATAAGGTTCTTTAATAAACCTATTGAATGCAATAAAAATAACATTTACATACCTAGATCAACTCATAAAATCAATTGAACTTTTAGACCATTGTTTATTGAAACTTGACCAATGAGAAAACATATCATAAGGAAAAATAAAATCAATAGCATACTTATCAAAAATATTCAAGGTATTCCTGCATATTTCAATTCCCAATGTATCCTTACTTTTCTTACCTCCTAGCACTTGTGAAGAATTGTCAATGTAACACCCCAAACCCAGTCAAAACGCTACGACCGAATCTGGCGTGTCATTGGGAAGAGAACGTCTTGAAAACCAATTTGTCAACTTTATTTGAGAAGAAAACCGTTATGTAGTTATAAAAACGAATTTGGATTGAGTGAATTGTTAAACATTTTGAAACTTAGCTTAGCAAAATAGACTTGCCTTGTTGCTAACCCTTGTTCGTTATTTACCCGGTGTATAACTTCAAAAAATCTCAAAATGTTTACTCAAGTTTGTGAAAACGTCCATTTCATAAATCACTTGGCATGCCTTTTTATTTTAACAAAAATTTAAGGGAAATACAGAACAAATAATAAATCCCAAAGTAAAGTTTAAGTGGCCTTATTACAAAGCTGAAATCCAAACATAAAGTAAAGAAAAACTAAATCCAAAATAAACATTGAAATGGAACAAATGTTGAGCATGGCCACCACGAGTCCACCCCGGCTCCAAATCCATGATCTAGGCACTATCTACAAAAAGTAACGGAAGGGGTGAGTCACCGAGACTCAGTGTGTAATTCCCCATCCCCAAAAGATGTTAAGCTTTTACACAGATTCATATGCAAATATGCATGTCATGCAACCCATCCAACCTAAATATCCATCCGAGTCTCCCAAATCTACCCCTTGTGGCACCTAACCACTGGTGGTACCTAACCACTAGTAACCAAAGTTACAAATATTCATGTGTGGGGCCAACCCACTTGTGGTACCTAACCACTGGTGACGATCCCTTATATCGATATGTAGGGCCAACCCACTGTGGTACCCAACCACTGGGACAAGTCACAAAATAAGCACATATGGTACCTAACCACTGGTGGTTCCAAACCACTGAGACTTAGTCACAGAATCATGATATCTGGGGCCAACCCACATGTGGTACCAAACCACTGGTGACAGTCTGATAAAACATACCTTCCCCCTCCACTCATCATACCTATTTTCATGCATATGCTTTTCCATACCATATGTTCATGATTATTACTTAAAGAAAAGATATAACATGACACACACAGGTTTAACATAGATAAATCATGTTCTCCCTCATAATAGACTTACCCGGAGTCCTTGCTTATACCCACAAGGGTAACATAATGGTTCCCACTGTTACTTCGGGTTTTGACAAAACACAACATTAACATATCAAACATATGAAGTGTGTAAAAGTTACACACCTGATTACTTGCACTATAACACCCTCTACTTCAACACTATCATCAAACGAGACTACCGCTATCTACGTACGATCTTGCTCCGATGCCGGCCTACAACCCGATGGCCAATCTCGTCTTTGATATCTTGCCACTTCTTGAATTTAGGGGCTGGGTTTACAGATCCAACCCTTCCTAATGCTTGGCTGGCATTTGAGTCCATAACAACCCTTGGTCACTAAACCGAATTTAAACGATGAGACCAAATCTAAGAGATTAACATAACACTTAAAACGAAACCCTTACCTAGATCGACAAATCTCGAAAATCTTCAGGAAAGCGTCACTACCCTACCTACATTCGGCCAAGCATCCAATCATTAGACCAACCCGATGATCGTACCTACACAAGTACCTGATGTGATTCGATAAAAGAGAAAGGGTAAGGGAGTGGCCATTCGGTCGAACCTATTACCAACACATACCTTTGGCTTTCCTCAAAGTTCAGCACAAGAGATCACAGTGAGGAAGATTTGGCTTCTAGGAACAAAGAGTGAAAACCAACGAGATATCAAGAAAGTGATTCGGGTTAGAATAAATATGAGAAAGAAAAGAGATAGCAAAAAAGAAAATGATGAAGAACTTACCAATCTTGAGATGATGATTCAGCCAACTCGCTATGGTGAAACTTCGGAAAAGAGGCCTCCTCGGCAACTTTGAAGGTTTCAATCTATTTCCTAGTCTTTGGAGAAGTGTCGAAGATATGGGCCCAATCCTTCCCTTAATGGGGGGGCCACAAGCCCACTATTAATTTTAAACCCAGATACTTTTGGAAGAAATTGAAGAGGAGAAGAGAGAGAGTTAGAGATCGTTTCTGGCTCCCATGTGGCCTTTGAGAGCAATTGAGAAAAGAAAGAGAGAACCCACAAGAGAAAGGATGGAATTTCATGGAAACATGAAACACGGAGAAGATAAAGCCAAAGAAAATAAACCGAGGGCTCAGATGAAGAAGATGAACACTTTTGCCTACTAATTTTCAGACGAGCTACCAAATCGATTTTCTCCCCTCTCGAGTTTGATTTTCGCGAACTCGCCACCAACTTCCCAACTACCTCCAAATCCAAGACACAACCCCTTAACATATCTTCCAAAATCTAGGTTACCCTCTCCGACTGTCCATCCGACTAGGGATGAAATGCCGTACTGAAATCTAATTTTGTACCTAATGCCTGATGTAATGCCTTCCAGAATCTTGACGTAAATCTAGGGTCTCTGTCCGATATAATCGACACTGGCACCCCGTGCAACCTTACAATCTCTACACATATAGTCTAGCTAACTTCAAGAGAGTAATCCACACGCATGGTATGAAATGAGTAGACTTTGTCGATGGTCAACAATTACCTGCATCAATCCTTCTTAGTAGGCGTGAGGGATAGCCCACTAACGAAATCCATCATGATCCTTTCCCATTTCCACTATGGAATCTTTACCGGTTGCAACAACCCCGAAGGTAACTGATGTTTGGCTTTGACCTGCTGACACGTCAAACACTTACTTACAAATTCAGGTACCTCCCGCTTTAGGCCCGACCACCAAAACTACTCCCACAAATCCCGGTACATCTTACTACCTCTAGGATGCATAGCATATGGACTGATATGTGCCTCTTGAAGAATCTTCTGCCTTAACTCCATATCTTTAAGCATGCAAACTTTTCCTTGAAAACACAACACTCCATCGCTGCTCAAACTATACCCCTCTAATCTACCTCTCTGTACTTGCAAACACCGAGCGCTTAAGACTTCATCTACCAATTGTTTTTCCTTAACCTGGTTCACCCATGTTGGCTTCACTTGCAATTTCGCTAGCAGACTTCCATCATCATACAGACTAAGGTAAGCAAACAAGGCTCTTAACTCTGCCACAACCTTGCGGCTCAAGGCGTCAGCTACCACGTTAGCCTTACCTAGATGGTACTCAATCGAGTAGTCATAATCCTTCAACAACTCGATCCATCTCCGTTGTCTTAAACTCAAATCCTTCTGAGTAAGGAGGTATTTCAAACTCTTATGATCCATGTACACAATAGACTTCTCTCCATACAAGTAATATCTCCAAATTTTTAGGGCAAAAACCACTTGAGCCAGCACTAGATCATGTGTCGGTAATTCACCTCATGAGGTCTAAATTGTCGAGAAACATACGCTACTACTTTTCCCTCTTGCATCAGCACACATCCCAATCCTGTATGCAATGCATCATAATAAACCATAAACTCTTTCCCTACGTCAGGTTGAATCAACACCAGAGCTTCCGTCAAAATCCTCTTTAACCTCTTAAAACTTTCTTGTTGCTTGCCTGACCACACAAATGGAACCCCTTTCCTCAGCAACTTGGTTAGCGGTGCTGCAATCAAAGAAAACCCTTCCATAAACCTTCTGTAATATCCTGCTAAATACAGGAAGCTCTGAATCCCCGCCACAGACTTCAGTGGTTTCTAATCTAATACAGCTTCAATCTTCCGAGGGTCCACTCTAATCCCCTCAGCTGACACCACATGACCCAAGAAGGTAACTTCCCTTAGCCAAAACTCGCATTTACTAAACTTTGCGTATAATCGTTTTCTCTTAGAATCTGCAAAACCACTCGCAGATGTGCATCGTTCTCCTCCTCTAATTTCGAGTACACCAGAATATCATCTATAAATACTACGACAAACTAATCCAAATACAGCTAAAACACTCGATTCATCATATCCATAAATGTTGTAGGTGTATTTGTCAATCTGAACGGCATCACCAAGAATTCATAGTGACCGTAGCGAGTACGGAATGCCGTCTTATGGATATCCGCCTCCTTGACCTTAAGCTAATGATACCCTAACCTCAAATCTATCTTGGAAAAGACTGAGGTTCCCTTAAGTTGGTCGAACAGGTCGTCTATCCTTGGTAATAGATACCTGTTCTTAATCGTCAACTTATTCAGCTGACGGTAATCTATGCACATTCGTATCGGCCCATCCTTCTTCTTAACAAAAAGTACAGGCACTCCCCATGGCGATACACTCGGCCGGATGAAACCTCGGTCCAACAATTCCTAAATTTGTGCTTTCAGCTCCACTAACACCTTTGGCGCCATTCTATACGAAGCAATAGACACTGGCGCTATTCCTGGTAGAAGGTCTATACCAAACTCCACTTCGCGATCTAGGGGGTAAACCCGGAAGCTCTTCTGGAAACACATCGGTGAATTCTTTCACCGTTTGTACATTCCCCATGGTTGATCCCTTACCCTCCAAGGCACAAACCTAAGCCACAAATGCCTCACAACCTTTCCTCACCATTTTCTCAGCCTTCAAGGCAGACACCACACCAGATAGGTAGTTTCCTCTCTCACCTATCATCACCACCTCTCTACCCTCGACCGTTCTCAGCACCATGCGCTTAGCTGCACAGTTCAAGCCCACTTGATACTTTGTTAACCAATCCATCCCTAGGATCAGATCAAACTCCCCGAATGGTAGTTCCATCAAATCATCCTAGAACACTACCCCTTAAAGTTTTAGAGGTACATCCCATACAGTTTGTTTACAACCACAGAGTGTCCTAGAAGGCTAATTACCGTCATCTCCCTAGAAGAAGTCTCATAGGCTAAGTCCAAAGTTCCTACTATACTACTAGCAACATAAGAGTGCGTCGAACCCGCATCAATCAAAGCAGTATAAGGCAACCCAAAAATTAAAAATGAACCAGTTATGACGTCCGGTGCGTCGCCCTCCTCACGATGCCTCGCTGCATAGACCAACTCAGGCTGTCTTGCATTAGCATTTCCAGCACCCCTACCCGGTGCTCCACGGCCTCATCTGTTACCATTTTCACCCTTGGCTGAACCTCGACCCCTCTGCGGTTACTGACCATCTCTCCTGAATTGCATACGTCCTTGACCCTCAGCCTATGTCCTAGTTGGCCTCTGCGGACAATCCCTTATTCGATAATCCATTGACCCACACTCGAAGCACCCTCTATTACCTGTCCAACACTCCCCCGAATGAGACTTCCCACATCGAGCACATTGGGTGGCCACTGAGTAGCAACAGCAGGCCTTGTAGCTTGATTCGATCCACCAAATCTAGCTTTTTTCTGAGAACTCCCAGCAGACCCTGATGGCCCAAAACTCATTTTATCCCTATTCTTATTCTGATTTTGTTTCTCGATTTGCTTCACCTCCTCAGCAATCTTGGCCTTTTCTATAAGAACAACAAATTACATCTCTCGCTGCGGAGCAATCAACACCCGCAGCTCATCCCTTAATCCATCCTCAAACCTAACACAGTGCTCATGCTTCGTAGCCACGATACCCTTAGCATACCTGCTTAACAGTAAGAATTTTGCCTCGTACCCAGATACTAACTTACTCTCCTGCACCAAATTTAGAAACGCCTTTCGTTGTGCATCTATATAACTAGACCCAACGTACTTCCTCTAGTAAGCCACCTTAAAGAAATCCCAAGTGATGTCATCAGCCATCGCACCTTCCCTGACCGTAATCCACCACTGATAAGACTCATCCCGGAGTAGAGACACTATCCCTTTCAACTTCTCCTCAGCCGTGAAATCCAAATCATCTATTATGCGCTCTGTTGCCTCTAACCAATACTCCACTGTGTTGGGAGCTATACCCGAAACTCCCCTGAATACCTCTACTCTGTTGGCTCAGAGTCATTCAGACACCGATTTCTGAGCCCCCGTACCTACGCCTGCTCCAACAACCCTTTCCAAGACCCGTAGCATTGCTTGCGACACCGCGTCATCACCACCCGTTTGCTCTTGAAACTCAGCGCCCACAGCTGGCGGTGCTGGTACCTCATTCTCTGACTCATAACCAGACCCTACTGGTTCTGACACGGTCATCCTAACCCTACCATGACCACACACATTATGCCCACGTCCTCGAGTGCTCATGACTAGCATTCACAATTTTATCTATTTAGAAATGTTATAGATTAATAACTCTTTCTTCCACTGCTTAACAACGAACAGTCTTATGAAAGGGAGCTTTAACAGTGGTTCTTTCCCATTCGAACTATGTCTACATAGTTTAGTTCTCACGTCTGTACTTCCTAATTCTAAAATCCACATTCAATCAACATCCAACAGAGCTTTTTACAAAATAAGGTATCAATCATGGACTCATATTCATTGCTTAGGGGTATTTTCGTTATTGCACTACCTAGGGGTATTTTCGTAATTTTAACCTACATGGGTATTTTCGTAACTTTTCAAAATAAGGTATCCTGGTGATTTTTCAAAATAAGGGTATTTTGGTAATTTTGTAATCTGGGGGTATTTCGTAAATCAGGGGTAATTCAGTAATTTCTCAAATAATGGTACTTTGGTAATTTTCAAGCAAGAGTATGTTGGTCATTTTACAAAATCAATGGTATCTCGGTAAAATTTCTCAACCTAGGGTAATGTGGACAATTTTACAAAATCAGGGACATATAAAAAATTTTACAAAGATACGGTACTGGTCCCTTTAGGGTTTTAGTTATAAAGTTTGGCCCGTCAACAAGTCTTCGAGGCTAAGGTGAACAGTCACTACGCACCAGGTAGGATTCCATAAAAGAGGAGATAAGTCACTAGGACCGCTTAAATACTAAGCTCTTCCTGAATCCAATATTAGACATGCGTATGCCTGTTACCACACCCTAGTCCTTCTGACTTGTTCACAGACATGTTTAATTAGGGAAGTTAAGTTTTATGGAATTTAGGAGTTTGTGTGACTAAGCCTATGGTCCATAAGCCCTAGAATACCTATCTACGTCTCTACCAAACCCATTAAACCCATCATATATATATATATATATATATCACATCAAAGGTTAGTATACTTACAGGTGGATCGGTGCCGGAGAGTCAGGTGCCATGCTTTTCGAAGTATGCATCTCCTGAAAATCATTTTACACACCCTTCATTGAAAACATTTTGGACTTAATACTCACAGCCGAGCTTTTGAACCGAGCTCTGATATTAAAAATATAACATCCCAAACCCGGTCAAAATGCTACGACCGAATATGGCGTGTCATTGGGAAGAGAACGTCTTGAAAACCAATTTGTCGACTTTATTTGAGAAGAAAACCGTTATGTAGTTATAAAAACGAATTTGGATTGAGTGAATTGTTAAACATTTTGAAACTTAGCTTAGCAAAATAGAGTTGCTTTGTTGCTAACCCTTGTTCATTATTTACTCGGTGTATAACTTCAGAAAATCTCAAAATGTTTACTCAAGTTTGTAAAAACGTCCATTTCATAAATCACTTGGCATGCCTTTTTAGTTTAACAAAAATTTAAGGGAAAAACAGAACGAATAATAAATCCCAAAGTAAAGTTTAAGTGGCCTTATTACAAAGCTGAAATCCAAACATAAAGTAAAGAAAAACTAAATCCAAAATAAACATTGAAATGGAACAAATGTTGAGCATGGCCACCACGAGTCTACCCCGGCTCCAAATCCATGATCTAGGCACTATCTGCAAAAAGTAACGGAAGGGGTAAGTCATCAAGACTCAGTGTGTAATTCCCCATCCCCAAAAAATGTTAAGCTTTTACATAGATTCATATGCAAATATGCATGTCATGCAACCCATCCAACCTAAATATCCATCCGAGTCTCCCAAATCTACCCCTTGTGGTACCTAGCCACTAGTGGTACCTAACCACTAGTAACCAAAGTTACAAATATTCATGTGTGGGGCCAACCCACTTGTGGTACCTAACCACTGGTGACGATCCCTTATATCGATACGTAGGGCCAACCCACTGTGGTACCCAACCACTGAGACAAGTCACAAAATAAGCACATGTGGTACCTAACCACTGAGACTTAGTCATAGAATCATGATATCTGGGGCCAACCCCCGTGTAGTACCAAACCACTGGTGAGAGTCTGATAAAACATACCTTCCCCCTCCGCTCATCATACCCATTTTCATGCATATGCTTTTCCATGCCATATGATAATGATTATTACTTAAAGAAAAGATATAACATGACACACACAGGTTTAACATAGATAAATCATGTTATCCCTCATAATAGACTTACTCGAGTCATTGCTTATACCCACAAGGGTAACATAATGGTTCCCACCGTTACTTCGACTTTTGACAAAACACAACATTAACATATCAAACATATGAAGTGTGTAAAAGTTACACACCTGATTACTCGCACTATAACACCCTCTACTTCAACACTATCATCAAATGAGACTACCGCTATCTGCCTACGATCTTGCTCCAATGCAAGCCCACAACCCGGTGGCCAATCTCGTACTGTTGATACTAGTCGCTTCTTGAATTTAGGGGCTGGGTTTACAGATCCAACCTTTCCCAATGCTTGGCTGGCATTTGAGTCCATAACAACCCTTGGTCACTAAACTGAATTTAAACGATGAGACCAAATCTAAGAGATTAACATAACACTTAAAATGAAACCCTTTCCTAGATCGACAAATCCCGAAAATCCTCAAGAAAGCGTCACCACCCTACCTACATTCGGCCAAGCATCCAATCATTAGACCAACCCGATGATCGCACCTACACAAGTACCTAATGTGATTCGGTAAAAGAGAAAGGGTAAAGGAGTGGCCATTCGGCCGAACCTATTACCAACACATACCTTTGGCTTTCCTCAAAGTTCAGCACAAGAGATCATAGCGAGGAAGATTTGGCTTCTAGGAACAAAGAGTGAAAACCAACGAGATATCAAGGAAGTGATTCGGGTTAGAATAAAGATGAGAAAGAAAAGAGATAGTAAAGAAGAAAATGACGGAGAACTTACCAATATTGAGATGATGATTCGGCTATAGTGAAACTTTGGGAAAAGAGGCTGAACTTTGAAGGTTTCGGCTATAGGAAAAAAAAATATGGGCAAGGGGTATTCGGCTTTTGGATGAAATTGAAGAGGAGAAGAGAGAGAGTTACAGAGTTTCGATTTTGAGAGCAATTGAGAAAAAGAAAGAGAGAACCCACAAGAAAAGGGAATTTCGGCTTGAAAGGGAGAAGATAAGAAAGAAAAATAGATGAAGAAGATGAACACTTTTGCCTACTAATTTTGGCATACCAAACTGATTTTCTCCCTCCTCGAGTTTGATTTTCGGCCAACTCTGCCTCCACATGATAGCTCTTATCCTCCCTTGTTATCTAAATCTACAACTTCCTTCAAAGGAGGCCTCCTTAGCACCAACTCCTCCCCTCATATATCAGCATATTATCCACATAAATAAATCATTTCAATCTCCTATTTTCTAGCCTTTGTGCCGTCCTCCCCTAGCCCCCTTAGAGTGCCGAATTTGACCCAAGAGCATGGGCTCCAAGAGGCCAACACTTGGGTCCAATCCTTCCCCTTAATGACGCTACCTTCTGGTTCTCTTGCAGCACCACCAGACTTTGGGCCACAAGCCCACTATGCTAATTTTAAACCCAGATGCCTATTTTTAAACCCTATAATGCCCCCAACAAAAAATTAACCAAGGTCTTAGCCCAAACCTGAGCCCAATCCACACCTCAAATTCTCATTCTAACACATTAAACACACACTTAATGCACAGGCCCACAACTTAGGATGTTACAGTCAATGTTCAACTTACCTCTTTCCCACAAGTAAAATTGTCTATTAATGGTAGAGTAATATAATTGAGAGTCCATTAATGGATCCTTGAAATTCTATAACAAAGAAACACCACTAAACAAATTTGAGTTAAAGTTAGTTTAACCATAATCGTTCTTCACTTTTTGTAACATCCCGAAATTGGGCCTAGTAGGATTGGGCCCAACGGGCCTTGGGCGTAAGAATGTTTAAATTTTTCAAGAATATGAGAATAATGTGGTAGAAAATTAGACTTATTAGTTAATTGAATTTGGAAGGTTACGGGTTTCTAGGAAGCTCTAGGTTCAAGTTAGGCTATAGGTAAATTTTTGTGTTGAAGTACTTTAAGGAGAAAAGGTAAGTGGCATTAAGACTTAAGTAAATAAATGATTAATTTGCTAGCACAAAGGAGCTTATGGTAAAGGGGATATGGTGCCACATGAAGGACTTTGAGGGAGGAGGTTCAAATCCCATATTGTGCAAATTTTGACTTTTTTTTGTATTCTTTCCCTAAGTGTCGGCCAAGATGATATATATGGCAAGGTGGACTTTTTAATTTTGGCAAGGTGGCTAAGGAAACAAGGAAAGGATGAAGGTAAGGAAAGGAATCGAAAGAAAAGGAAAGTATAGGGAACATGTTGGCCCAAAGAGAGGAAAGTGTTTTGGAAGGTTTTCGTTGGCAAACTTTTGACCTTATTGCCAAGGCATGGACGGTTTTGGTGAGAGGAGAGGGTAGCCGAATTTTTCATACCTTTTTGCAAGTCTTGTGCATGAGAGATGTTTCTTCTCCTTTGATCATTTTGTGTTTTGTTTTTTTTTCCAAATATCATTTTCAGTCATTTGGTGTAAAGGGAGAAACCGAAACTTTTCTTTGCTTTTGAGTGTTCTTTCGGGTTTCTTTTTGAGAGTGACATTTTGGGTACATTTTTTTTTAGTATTTCGGGTCATCTCTTTTTCAATTTTCAGTGACGTGAAGGAGCACAAGTGATTTGTATTAACCAAATCATTATCGTCGACACGTCAAGCAAGTGGGGTAAGAACGTTGTTATAAGATTTGTTTTGGCCAAAGGTGGGATATTTGCTAACAACTCTTTTGCCCACCAAATATTGTTAGGACTGGATTTCAGTTGCAAAAGGGTAGGATCGATTTTTGGTGCACTGAGGGAGATCACATCCATGGTAAGTGAAGTTAGTCTATTAAAGTGTTTTTAGTTACGATTATCAAAGTAGAGACTAACCTTCTATCAACTATCATTATAGGAGTTGAAATCGGTAGAAAGCACAACCCGTAATAAGGTGTGTAATCCCGTACTTTCCAAATACATGTTTGAAATGGTATGTAATCTCTCACTTCTCTGAAAACTTGCATGAAATGTTTTGAGATTTGGTCGAAATACCAAGGAAAATTGGAAACCGGCATCTGTGATCACTCGGGCGTGCGTAGGTTCATAGTGGTAACCATATTTTTGCAATGAAACAGTTTTAGTCAGTAGCAGTGACGTGATTTCGAAATATCATGAAATATAGGAGAAAGGGAATTTGAAAGTGAATAAGATATCGAATAAAACTTTACTGTGTCTATTTTGGTATGAAAGAAACAGAGAAGGAAAAGGAATTTTATTTTCTGTGATATTCTAATTTTAGTGAGACTAGTTCTGATTGACTTCGTGGTTCTCTGATCTATCTTGGAAAAATATTATAAAATTTTACAAAGTGAATTATGGGTTATAATTTATATGTATAGATTCCTTAGTAAGCATATTTTCATTAGAAACAAGTGGGAGCAATATATGAAAACCATACAATGAGATATTTGAAATTAAGGTAAGAGAGGTCAGAATTGTTTGATAGTGAAACAAGGGAAAATTTAAGGAATAAACTGTACTAAACGGCTAAGCCAAAAATTCTGAAAAATTGTAGGAAGAAGATATATGAGTCTAGATTCAAGAAAATTTATAGATCTAAATTTTGGACTTCCTAACTTGAGTTATAGTCAATTTAGTCAATATGATGCAGATGGATAGTTTCAATTTTTATGCCCCAAATTAGTAGTTAAGTCTGGGGTTGCAAAATTACGAAAATACCCTTGGATGATAAATTATTGAAATACCCCTGAGTTGCGAGATTATTGATTTACCAAAATTCCCTTATGCGCTGAATTACGAAAATTGCCCTTATGGGTCGATTTTGTCAAAATGCCTTAACGGGCCGAATTGCTGAAATGCCTGTAAAAGTGCCGAATTACGAAAATGCCCTAATGGGCCGATTTGATAGATTGCTTAATGGGCTGAATTGATATATTGCTTAATGGGCCGAATTGATATATTGCTTAATGGGTCAAATTGATATATTGCTTAATGGGCCGAATTGATATATTGTTTAATGGGCCAAATTGATATATTGCTTAATGGGCCGATTTGATAATTTTCCTTAAAGGGCCGAATTGCAAAGTGTTAATGGGCTGAAATTTTGTTTGAATTAATCATTATTATTATATTTTTAAATATCATGATTTACTAAGTATATTGCATTTACATAATTATGCATGGGATTGGGATATTGATGATCGGAGGAAGTAATCTGGTGGCTCTGCCACATATTTTGGTGACTCTGTCACAATCTGTCTGGTGGTTATGCCACATATATTCTGTGATTCTGGTGGCTTCTCCACAATTAATTTTTTATAAAAGGCAAAATGCCTGCGATTGGTGTGTTGGCGGGGTGGGTTGACTTGACCCCCACAAGTGTGTTGGTTGGTACGGGTGGTGTGTAGCGGATGGATTATTAGGTTGGTTTGGGATTGCATTACATTCATTTGATTCATTTGATATATTCTGTTTTCTAAATGGGCTTTGGCCCAAGATTATCCTTTATAGGCTTCGGCCCAAGTTTTTATAAATGGGCTTCGGCCCAAGTTATTGTTATATGGGCTCAGGCCCAAAATTTTGCTAAATGGGTTCAAGCCCAGTGAAAAATGGTAAGGGGATTATACACTGAGTTCTTGCAACTCACCCCCTTTCTTTTCTTAATCCCTGTAGGTAATGCTCAGTGACGAGGACTTGGTGGCATGGATGACTTAGTTGAGGCCATACTTCATAAATGATGTTTGCAAATATTAGTAAACTACTTTTCCGTATTATTTCGTTACCTTTACTATTTTGGGTTTTCAAGTTGTAATAAGGCCTCTGGGTAAACTTTAATTTGCTTTATGTTTGGACGTATTATTTATTATGTTGCTTGAATTATTTTTTTTTTTTTGAAATGGGGATTTTTCTAAAAGCATAACTAACGGTTTTTCCAAAGTTGATTAATAAATGGATTTTATAATAAACTTTTACAAATAATTTTAACTCGGATTTTCTTTCAAATTATCGATGACATTTTTAAAAGTCACGATTTTAAAGTTCACTACCTTGATTTTTGATTCATCAATCAACCTCTCAAAAATAGTTGTATTTTATCAAATATTTACATCAAAACTTGTTTTCTCCGTATTTTATCAAATATTTCAAATCAAATTTGTTTTCTTGTTTATAACAAATCAATATCTATTTTAGTACGAATCACAAGGATTTTTACGTTTTCCTCATGTGACACATCAGATTCGGTCATAACGCATGGGTCGAGTTTGGGGTGTTACACTTTTGTATGGGTATTTCTTACTTTTCTTTTTCTTTTTCCACTTGTGAACTCTTCAATTTTACCTCATATGGATTTTCACTCACCAAATTTGGACCATCAACTAGACTCAAGGTCTCTTTTCTCTTGGTCTTTTTACATGATTCTTCCTCACTTCTCATATCTCCCTCACAAGTATTATGAATATTCAATTTAGTACAATACATCGCAGTAGGAGAACATGACATTTTTATCTCATCTAACTCAATAGATTTGAGGAAAAAATTGTCACTATCATATTTTTCCAGTTCACAAAGTTCGTCATCACAAATATCTTTTCCATTAGAGTAAGAGTCAACAAAAGGTACATAGTCATACTTACATTCTTCTCTAGTTGGGTATTTAATTGGACATTGGAACCCTTATAATCTTTCAAAATACACCAATAACATTACACAAAAGGTGATCACTCAATCGTATTCTCTCTATTTGGACATTTAACTAGACATTTGAAACCCTCATGATCTTTTGAACTACACCAATAACATTTCACAATAGGTGAAACATCAATTGTAATCCTCCTTTCATTTGGCCATCTCTTCTTGAAGTACTCATCAACTGATCGGTTAACTAGAACATGCGTTGAAGTTTTATTTTGACCGATCTGTGGTAATAAGAAGGAATGAAATGCTTTTGCATCACTTGATTCAACTTGTCCCATGTTTCAATTTCTCTTTCATAGTTTCTTTGTCGTTTAATTCCAGGTTGAATCCACCAACTCAATGCATAATCCAACAATTCAAGGGTCACCAATGAGACTTTTTCCTCTTTTGGGCATTTATAGTAATGGAACATAAGTTCAATTTTTTATTCCCACTCACAATATGGTTCGGGATCATTCATTCCATGAAATTATTGAATTGAGAAATTTGGTTTAGCCAAAGAAGGTTTTCCACGATCATTATTGATGAAAGTCTCATTATTTGTGTGAGGTACACGTATAACATTATTTGCACAAAGAAGAGGCTGGTCAACCTTATCTCCCTACTTACGATTCCAACGCTCAATTTTGGAACTTAGACATTCCAAATTTTTGCTAATTGTATCTAGAATAGTATCCCATTTTTGATCTCGAGCATCTCAAACCTCTTGATTCCTTTGTAACTTTTTGATCATAATACCGTGAATCATTATGAAAGCCTGAAAAGAACACAACACTCAAGAAAAGAATAATTAAGCAAAGATCATTGTTATGCACTTAGAAATAAAAATTGAATTGTCAATGAGGTAAGAATTAATCTTTTGAGTCTTTTAAAATTGTTTATATCAACTAATCATATTGTATTAGAATAAAACTAACAAAGCAAACCTAGTAGCACTAGGAGTTCAAAATTAGCTAGACACCAGAGAATTGTCTTGCACCGAGGACGGAATGTGCAACGTGCTTTAACTTGCTAACACAAGAAATAATAAAGTTTTAGAATGCATAAAGGAACAATAAAATGCAATAACAAATGAAAACCTAAGGCTAAGAGTCAATGAAAATCTTAGAAACTTGAAAACTTGAAAAATTGCGAAGCAACTTGACAAACTTCGTTCGAGGTGTTCTCGATTTCCAAATATCAAAAAATTTAAACTGCCTCCTCAAATAATTTAAATCTTATCTGGAAAGTTTCGGCACAAAATTCAACCCATAGAATATTTTTAATTTTTTTCCTTTTTCTTATTTTTCTAATTTTACACTTTTTGAATCACTTTTTTTGCAGGAAATATTTTTTAATATTCTAAAAGAGTGATAAGAAATAATATGTAAAATTTCAGATCATTTGAAAAATGTTTACCCACTGAAATATATATTTTTTCCGAAAACTTTTTGGGTAAAAAAATTATTTTTAGGTTGTTTGCTGAAAATTAGTTTATAAGCGTAATACCCCAAACTCGGCTTAGAGGTTATGGCTGAATTTGGATAGTTACATCAACTCATTTGAAAAAATAAATAAAACCAACCTTAGAGTGCGTTTCAAAAACATAACATTTGGCAAAAACTCTCATGAACGTTTAATAACACTTAAGCTAGGAATCACTTATCTCAAACCCAAAAATTGAAGTCAAAATAATGTGTTTTAAAAAAAATACTAATGTTGGTAGGTCATTTCCAAAACCAAGGCAAACATTCATTAAAAATCATTAATTATTTACAGAAAAACACTTAAGTGATTACTTAATCTTTGCAGCGGAAAATTTCCAAAGTTTTAATTTTGAAAACCAAATTTTTAGTTTGGTAAATCATACGATTTTGCAGTTTAACGTTAAAATACCAAAATCCAACAAACAGCGACAATAACCAAAGAGCAAAGACCAAAGAAAATTTACAATCCAAAAATAATTAAAACATTAACCAACTTATATATTTAACCGATAAACAATCCAAGCTCCCCCATGTTGTCTAGTTCTGAGTCTATAGTTCACCTGAAACATATTAACAAATAGGTGAGCAAGAAGCCCAATGAGTGACTTGGCCCACAAATAGAATTTCCTTATATCATACACAAATGTAAATACCAACACAAAAATTTTACTTATAATGTTTCACATGTATGGATATCATATTAGAATGACACACTATCAAAAACATATATCAAATTATAATGTCATATTTCCAGAACATATATATAAAATCAAAATGTCATATCATATTTGAACAAATCCTACCACCATATGCTACACACTAGCTTTGTCCAACCAATCACACCAATAACACTACATGAGTCCATTCATCCAATCACACCAAGCCGTGGAGGTATGCCACTCGTAAAGATGCAGCTGAGCTGCCAAACATATATTGTTGTTTAACCACCAAAATGGTAGTAACACTACCTAAAAACACTTCCTCCACCATCAAAACCCACCCCAATGCTTATGCAAAATCACAATAACAAATGTACATATCATATAATCAAATCAGATATCATATCAGAACTGGTAATAGAATACGAATGTCACACATGCTTTACAAAAATAGTCATGCTCTACAAAAATTATCGACACATATAATATTCATGCAACTCACTTACCGAACAAATCGACACATATACCTTATTTTGGGTCTTTTTTAAGAAAAATGAACCTTACAGAGGGTCTAATTATAAATTATAGATTAAATTGGGCCTAAATGAAAATGTTAGAAAAATGGGTCACACAAAGAACAGTTTGATGAAGAACAGTTTTGAATTTCTTGGGTTTTTCAAGATTTTTCAGATTTATTTGCGAGGGTTCCGAGTTAGGAACACAAACCTGATTAAATTTCGATGAACCTTAAGAACTAGATCAACAACCTAAAATTAACAATTTCCACGAATTAATAACAAAATTTTAACACATTCAAATGAGCAAACTGGTATAACATCTACATACGAACTTATTTGCAAAGCAAAGCAACCCCAAGAACGATAGAAAAACTCACCCATAAAGAATTAGCAACAAAAAAGATAAACTTAATCGCTCGGAGGATCAATCGTGTCATGATCTTCTCCTAATCGTAACAAGCACAAAAATTAACATTAAAACCCCTTCCTACTTAAAAAGCTTAACAATTATGGGTTAAACCACAACCCAAAAGAACTAAGAACACTTACCCAACCTCAGGAACACACCAAATGTAACAGCCGATTTAGGGCCTAGTCAGAATAGTGGTGCGAGACCACTAAACCGAGATGAAATTATGAGTTTTAAGGTTTATGTCATGTTTGCATGCTAGTATGAAGGTTTCATGAAGCAATTTCGCTAAATTGTGGTTGAATGGTCCAAAAGGACTAAATTGCAAAAGTTGCAAAATATGAATTTCTAGAAGCTTTTTGTATGAAATAGCTTTAGAATAATAATTATGAACCCCTAGATAGCAATTTGCCCAAAATTTAATATTTGGACAAAATTGGTCATGAGATAGTTTATGGAAATTTTTAAAAGAGGGCATTTTGGTCATTTGCCTAATAAATGATTAAAATGGGAAAAAGATGACAAAATCCATTCATCTTCTTCCTCAAGCTGCCGAAAATTCCAATAGCCATTGTTAGGGCTCTTTCAATTTTCCAAACTTGCTAGTAAGTGCTCCTAAGCCTGATTTTTGATATTCTTCGTATTTTTGAAGTCCTGGTAGCATGAGTAAGCTATTTTTAGCTATTTTATGAGCTATAATGGATGTTCAAAAATGTGGTCATGTATGAAATGCATGCATTTTGATGTTTTATGGAAGTTTATGAAAGCTTCATGTAGTAGAAACATCTTTTGTTAAGTGATTTTCCATGAAAATACATGTAGGGACTTGATTGTGAAAATCTTAAGTTTGGTCATACATGTGTGATTTTGTGAGAATTGATGATTGCTATAGTTGAGAGTATTAATCAGCTAAGCATTTAGTTTAAGAAAGTTGTATAAAAATCATTTTACGAGCCTAGGGGCAAAAGTGCAAATATGAGAAAGTATAGGGGCAAAATAGTAATTTTGCCAAAGAATGAGTTATGAGTCAATTTAGTCAATATGCTTATAATTGTCTATTTATGATTATAGATCAAGAAAAATGAAGCCCGGATCGAAACCGAGGCAAGAATAAAGTCGAGGACTAAATTGCATATCTACATATATTTTGTATATTGAGGTAAGTTTGTATGATTTCTAAGCTTTATGATTTCTATCATTGAATTGCTTAGTATAATGTACATTGTTATCATGGAATGCTTAATGTTTGTTAAATAAAGAAATCAAAGTGACTAAGTATGAACAAGTTATCATGTAAGTCCAAGGACCCAAGCTTGGCATTGAACAAGTTATCATGTAAGTCCAAGGACCCAAGCTTGGCATTGAGTAAGTCATCATGTAAGTCCAAAGACCCAAGCTTGGCATTGAATAAGTTATCATATAAGTCCAAGGTAAGCTTGGCATTGATTCAAGAAGAGATATATCATGTAAAACCGCATCTAGGATATGGCTTTGGCATCAAGTTACGTAGGATAAGATTTAGTATCCTCGGTTATTCGCAGAAATTCATCGAGCAAATGTGTAAAGTTAAAATGAGATAATAAGAAAGCTAAGCAAGCAAATATATTAACAAGTTGAAATTGAGTATTATTTATGTTATGAATGATGAATTAGAGATCATGATTATTAAATTAAAGTATGGTGATCAAGTGATACAGGCACCATGTTTACCTTACAAGTATGAGGATAGTAAGTATCATGAGACATGTGAGAATCAATATGAGTAAGTAAGCTCTAAAGCTGAAATTATGATACCATTGTTATGTCAAATGGTTTATATTAAGCAAGTTTATTAATCTGTGTTTTACATGCAAACTTACTAAGCTAAATGCTTACGTCTTTAATCATTTCTTTCTATGTAGTCCCACCAAGCTAACCACGGATCATTGGATTCGAGCTCGTAGCACACTATCAATCCTTATTTTGGTATAGCCAAGTTATTTTACTAAGTATGGCATGTATAAGAAGTATTCATTTTGAGAACATGTTTTAAGAAGGGCCATTGTATAGGTTATCAAACCATTATTATTTTGTATATAGCTAAGTGTTTAGCCAAAATTGGTTATATGTATGTTGTTGTATTCAATGAAGCATGTTGTATAGTTTTTGAAATGTATTGGTTTGATTTTGATTTCAGGGTGGAAAATGGCTTAGTAAATAGCCTTTAAGTGCTCACACTGCAGTAGACACACAGGCGTGTGTCTAGTAAATGTGAACCTATCCCTTATTATTATTAATCGGGATAGGCCATGGTACAACCCCACGACCGTGTGTATGAGCCGTGTAGAATACACGGTTTGAACATGGGCCTGTGCCCATACCGTGTAGATCAAGTCAGTATATCAAGGTTTATCACATTGTTTAATCCCACGGGCGTGTTCAGGCCGCGTGAAAATAGTCGGTAGCTCCCCACGGTTAAAAACATGGGCGTGTCCCAAGCTACATGGGCATGTGACCCCTGCTTTAAAGAAAGGTTTCGATTAAGTTTCGAAAGTTTTTAGATATGTGCTTAAGGCCTCGTAGGCCCATGGAATGTTCGATTAGACTAATATAGAGAAGTTTTTAAGTCGGAACAAAATTTTACAGCTCATAAGTGTATGTTTTAATGAGTTCAAGCATGGTAATGTCTCGTATCCAGTCCTAGCCTCAGGCTTGGGTATGGGGTGTTACATTTTGTGGTATCAGAGCCACAATTTAGTCGATTCTAGGACTAACATAGCACGAGCATGAGTCTAGCTATACATGCCATACATAAGAATGTTTTAATAATGATACTGTGATAACTCTTGACTATTTAAATTATGTTTATACATATAGTAAATGGATCCCAAAGAAGTTATGGCGGATGATGTAGAAAGTAACGCTCGGCTCCCGCAGAAGGGACGACGCCAAATGAGAATTAGAATAGACCCACTATGGTGAGTCAAAAAGGAGGAGAAGAGGCTAGAGAAGCTTTCCTCCATATTATGAATGCCTGGTATATGAAATTTGTTCGTACGAACCCGAATGCACAACCCCCTCCACCCCTGCCTGTTCCATAACCTACTCCAATAGCCCCTCAAGTAGTAGAGGTGGTAAGAGGAGATAAACCTCCAATTGATAGGATCAGGAAACATGGGGCAAAAGAATTCCGGGCTAGAAAAGATGATGATCCAGAAAGAGCTGAATTCTAGTTAGAAAATACCATCAGGGTATTTAATGAGCTGTCATGCACCCTTGAAGAATTCATGAAGTGTGTAATCTCTCTCTTAAGAGACTCTGCTTACCAATGGTGGAACACCCTTGTGTCGGTAGTACCAAGGGAAAAGGTCACATGGGAATTCTTCCAAGAGAGTTCAAGAAAAAGTATATCAGCCAAATATTTGTAGACTAGAAGAGGAATGAATTTCTAGAGCTGAAGCAAGGCAAGATGTCAGTAACTGATTATGAGCGAGAATTTGTACGACTCAGCAAGTACACTCGCGAATGTGTATCCACTGAGGCCATTATGAGTAAATGATTTGAAGATGGATTAAATGAGGACATCAAGTTGTTTTCTGTTGTCCTAGAATTAAAGGAATTTATTGTACTAATAGAAAGGGCTTGTAAAGCTAAAGAACTAGTAAAAGAGAAGAAGAAGTCTGAAATGGAGTCTCGTCACTCTAGAAAAAGACAGTGGAATAAGTAATTCCAATCTTCATCCAAAAAATCAAGAGATTTGCCTACCCAATCGACTACTTCCACTGGCCTTTCAAGGAAAGACAAAAGTAAATAGTATTCAGGGAATAAAGCACAGACTACTTCAGTTGCAAGTGTTGGGAATATTAGATCTGAAAGACCTGAATGCCCACAGTGGCAGATATCACCTTGAAGAATGCCGAGCACATGAAAATGCATGCTTTATATGTGGTTCTAAAGACCACTATATAAAAGATTGTCCAGAACCCGAGATCCTGAAGTATGGTCAGAGGTAGACCGCAGAGGAACCCGAAAGTGTGGCAAGTGGAAGAGGTAACCCTAGAGAATAGGCTACAAGACCCGAGGGTAAAGCGTCTGCAAGGACATATGCCATTCACACTCGCGAAGAGGCATCTTCCCATGATGTTATTATGGGTACCTTTTCTCTTCATGATGTTAAAGTTATTGCTTTAATAGATCTCGGATCCACACACTCTTACATTTGCATGAAATTAGTATCTGGTTTGAGTATGCCTATATATTCTACAGAATTTATGATTAAAGTGTCTAATCCTTTAGGCAAGAGTGCGTTAGTTGATAAAGTTTGTAAAGATTGTCCATTAGTGATTAGAGGTCATTTCTTTAAAGAAAATATTATGTTGCTACCATTTGATGAGTTCGACCTCATTCTTGGCATGGACTAGTTGACTATGCATGATGTAATAGTTAATTGTGGGAAGAAATTTATTGAAATGAGATGTGAGGATGGGGATACTCTTCATGTAGAATCAGATGAACAAGGTAGATCACCGGCAATGATTTCTCTTATGACGGCACAGAGATATATAAGAAAAGGGTATGAAGCATATTTGGCCTATGTGATCAATGATAAAGGAACAGAACTAAAGACTGAGTCAGTACTGATAGTACATGAGTACGTGGATGTTTTTCCCAAGGAATTACTAGGATGACCACCAGTTAGAGAGGTTGAGTTCAATATTGAGCTAACTCACGGTACTGTACCGATATCCATTACTCCTTACAAAATGGCTTCAATAGAGTTGAAAGAGCTAAAGTCACAGTCAAGAGTTAACAGACAAAGACTTTGTAAGATCAAGTTGTTCACCATAGGGTGCTCCGATTTTATTTGTGAAAAAGAAAGACGGCACCATGAGATTATGCATAGATTACCGTCAACTTAATAAAGTGACAGTAAAGAACAAGTACCCATTGCCTAGGATCGATAATTTGTTCGATCAATTGAAAGGAGCCACTATGTTCTCCAAAATAGACTTGAGATCAGGGTACTATCAGCTTAGAGTGAAGGATTCAGATGTATCTAAGATTGCCTTTCGAACGAGGTATGGGCATTATGAATTTTTAGTCATGCCCTTTGGGTTGACCAATGCTCTTGCGGTATTCATGGATTTATTGAACTGCATATTTAGACCATACCTCGACAAGTTTGTAATCGTTTTTATTAATGACATACTAATTTATTCTCGAGATGAGAATGATCATCTTTGAACACCTACTTTACGCTTCTCTGATTCTTAGAAAATCGCTTATATGCCAAATTCAGTAAAAGTGAATTTTGCCTCAAGGAAGTAGGATTTCTTGGACATATTGTCTCAAAAATAGAGTCTGAGTAGATCCAAATAAGATCTCGGCTATAATGGATTGGAAGCCACCGAAGAATATCTCTGAGATTAGAAGTTTTCTAGACCTAGCTGGCTATTATAGATGATTTGTCAAGGTGTTTTCCATGATTGCAACCCCGATGACTAAACTATTACAGAAGAATGTGAAGTTTGAATGGCCAGAACGATGCCAACAAAGTTTTGAGAAGTTGAAAGCAATGTTGACAGAAGCTCCAGTTTAGTACAACATGATTCAGGGAAAGAATTTGTGATTTACAGATGCATCCTTAAACGGATTAGGTTGTGTACTCATGCAAGAAGGCAAGGTGATTGCTTATGCCTCAAGATAGTTGAAACCTCATTAGAAGAATTATCCGACGCATGATTTAGAATTAGCTACCATAGTCTTTGCCTTGAAGATTTGGAGACACCATTTATATGGTGAGAGATGTCAAATTTTTACTGATCATAAAAGTCTGAAGTACTTGATGACGTAGAAAGAGTTAAACTTAAGGTAATGGAGATGGTTAAAGTTGATAAAATACTATGAGTTGGTCATTGACTACCACCCAGAAAGGTGAATATAGTCACCGATGCTTTAAGTAGGAAGTCCCTTTTTGTATTAATGGTATTGAATTCCAGGATATCTTTATCCGACGATGGTTCTATTATAGTCGAGTTGAAAGCTAGACCAATGTTTTTTCACGAGATCCTGGAAGCTAAGAAAGAAGATAGTGAATTGCAAGTCAAGAGAGCCCAGTGCGAGCCAGACGTTGAATCCGACTTTTGGATTAATTCTGATGGATACTTGATGTTTAGAGATAGAGTTTGTATACCGAGAAAAAAGGAACTGATTCAGAGAATTTTGTATGAAGCACATAACAGATGTTTGTCTGTACATCCAGGAAGTACTAAGATGTATAATGATTTAAAGCAACATATTGGTGGCCGAAAATGAAGAAAGAAATTTCAGAATTTGTTTCCAAGTGCATGATTTGATAGCAAGTAAAAGCTGAACACCAAGTACATTGGGGTTTACTTTAGCCTATTTTGATTCCTGAGTTAAAATGGGACAGTATCACCATGGATTTTGTAATAGGGTTACCATTGTCACCAAGTAAGAAGGATGCTCTTTGGGTTGCAGTTGATAGACTCACGAAGTTAGCCCATTTCATACCCGTACGAGTGGATTACTCTCTCGACAAATTGGAAAACTTGTATGTTTCAAAAATAGTACGGCTTCACGAGTTCCCTTATCGATTATATCAGATAGAGATCCGAGATTCACATCCATATTTTGGAAGAGGCTACAAGAAGCCTTAGGTACAAGATTGAATTTTAGCACAGCTTTTCATCCTCAAATTGATGGTCAGTCAGAAAGGTTAATTAAGTACTCGAGGATATGCTCAGATGTTGTATTTTAGAATTTCAAGGCAGTTGGAAAAGTTTCTCCCATTGATAGAATTTGCCTACAATAATAGTTTTCAGTCGAGCTTAAAGATGGAGCCTTATGAGGCTCTATATGGGCGTAAATGTAGAACACCTTTGTTTTGGACTAAACTCAAGGAAAACCAAATTCACGGGGTCGATCTGGTTAAGGAAGCTGAAAAGAAAGTGAAAGTGATACGAGAATGTTTAAAAGCTGCCTCAGACAGACAGAAATCCTATTCGGATCTAAAGAGAAAAGAGATAGAGTACCAAGTCGGGGATAAATAGTTCTTGAAAGTGTCACCATGGAAAAAGTTCTCAGATTTGGCCAGAAAGGCAAATTGAGTCCACGTTTCATTGGACCTTATGAGATTACTGAGAGAGTTGGGCGGTAGCTTACCTTTTGGCTTTGCCATCAGAACTGGAGAAGATACATGATGTGTTTCACGTGTCAATGTTGAGACACTACCGATCAGATCCTTCACATGTAATTATCCCGTCAAAGATAGAGATTTGTCCCGACATGACTTATGGTGAAGAACCAGTCAAGATTTTAGCTCGGGAAGTCAATCAACTGAGAAATAAAAGTATTGCCCTAGTGAAAATATTGTGGAAAATACATGAAATAGAAGAAGCTACGTGGGAAACAGAAGAGAATATGAGAAACCAGTATCCAAACCTTTTTGCTGGTAAGATTTTTGAGGACAAAAATCCCGAAAGGGGAGAATTCTAACAGCCAATTTAAGGTCTAGTCAGAATAGTGGTGCGAGACCATGAAACCGAGATGAAATTATGAGTTTTAAGGTTTATGTCATGTTTGCATGCTAGTATGAAGGTTTCATGAAGCAATTTCGCTAAATTGTGGTTGAATAGTCCAAAAGGACTAAATTGCAAAAGTTGCAAAATATGAATTTCTAGAAGCTTTTTGTATGAAATAGCTTTAGAATAATAATTATGAACCCCTAGATAGAATTTTGCCCAAAATTTAATTTTTGGACATAATTGGTCATGAGATAGTTTTATGGAAATTTTTAAAAAGAGGGGCATTTTGGACATTTACCTAATAAATGATTAAAATGGGAAAAAGATGACAAAAATCCATTCATCTTCTTCCCCAAGCTACCGAAAATTCCAATAGCCATTGTTAGGGCTCTTTCAATTTTCCAAGCTTGCTAGTAAGTGCTCCTAAGCCCAGTTTTTGATGTTCTTCGTATTTTTGAAGTCCTGGTAGCATGAGTAAGCTATTTTTAGCTATTTGATGAGCTATAATGGATGTTCAAAAATGTGGTCATGTATGAAATGCATGTATTTTGATGTTTTATGGAAGTTTATGAAAGCTTGATGTAGTAGAAACATCTTTTGTTAAGTGATTTTCCATGAAAATGTATGTAGGGACTTGATTGTGAAAATCTTAAGTTTGGTCATACATGTGTGATTTTGTGAGAATTGATGATTGCTATAGTTGAGACTATTAATCAGTTAAGCATGTAGTTAAAGAAAGTTGTATAAAAATCATTTTACGAGCTTAGGGGCAAAAGTACAAATATGAGAAAGTATAGGGGCAAAAAAGTAATTTTTCCAAAGAATAAGTAATGAGTCAATTTAGTCAATATGCTTATTAAATGGTCTATTTATGATTATAGATCAAGAAAAATGAAGCAGGATCGAAATCGAAAGAACAAAGTCGAGGACTAAATTGCATATCTACATACATTTTGTATATTGAGGTAAGTTTGTATAATTTTTAAGCTTTATGATTTCTATCATTGAATTGCTTAGTATAATGTACATTGTTATCATGGAATGCTTAATGTTTGTTAAATAAAGAAATCAATGTGATTAAGTATGAACAAGTTATCATGTAAGTCCAAGGACCCAAGCTTGGCATTGAACAAGTTATCATGTAAGTCCAAGGACCCAAGCTTGGCATTGAACAAGTTATCATGCAAGTCCAAGGACCCAAGCTTGGCATTGAACAAGTTATCATGTAAGTCCAAGGACCCAAGCTTGGAATTGAATAAGTTATCTTATAAGTCCAAGGTAAGCTTGGCATTGATTTAAGAAGAGATATATCATGTAAGACCGTATCTAGGATATGGCTTTGGCATCAAGTTATGTGGGATGAGATTTAGTATCCTCGGTTATTCGTAGAAATTCATCGAGCAAATGTGTAAAGTTAAAATGAGATAACAAGAAAGCTAAGTTAGCAAAGATATTACCAAGTTGAAATTGAGTATTATTTATGTTATTAATGATGAATTAGAGATCATGATTATTAAATTAAAGTATGGTGATCAAGTGATAGAGGTACAATGTTTACCTTACAAGTATGAGGATAGTAAGTATCATGAGACATGTGAGAATCAGTATGAGTAAGTAAGCGCTAAAGCTGAAATTATGATACCATTGTTATGTCAAATGGTTTATATTAAGCAATTTTGTTAATCTGTGTTTTACATGCAAACTTACTAAGCTAAATGCTTACGTCTTTAATCATTTCTTTCTATGTAGTCCCACCAAGCTAACTTGTGGATCGCTGGAGTCGGAGCTCGTAGCACACTATCAATCCTTATTTTGGTATAGCCAAGTTATTTTACTAAGTATGACATGTATAGGAAGCATTCATTTTGAGAACATGTTTTAAGAAGGGCTATTGTATAGGTTATCAAACCATTATTCTTTTGTATATGGCTAAGTGGTTTGCCAAAATTGGTTATATGTATGTTGTTGTATTCAATGAAGCATGTTGTATAGTTTTTGAAATGTATTGGTTTGATTTTGATTTCAGGATGGCAAATGGGTTGGTAAATAGCCTCTAAGTGCTCACATGGTTAGACACACGGGCGTGTGTCTAGGCCGTGTGAACCCTGCACCTTATTATTATTAATTAGGATAGGCCACGGTACAACCCCACGGCTGTGTGTATGAGCCGTGTAGAATACACGGTTTGAACATGGGCGTGTGCCCATATTGTGTGGATCAAGTCAGTATATTAAGGTTTATCACACGGTTTAAGCCCACGGGCGTGTTTAGGCCATGTGAAAATAGTCAGTAGCTCCCCACGGTTAAAAACATGGGTGTGTCAAGGTGTACACGGGCGTGTCCCAAGCCACATGGGTGTGTGACCTTGCTTTAAAAAAAGGTTTCGATTAAGTTTCGAAAGTTTTTAGATATGTGCTTAAGGCCTCATAGGCCCATGAAATGTATGATTAGACTAATATAGAGAAGTTTTTAAATCAGAACGAAATTTTACAGCCCATAAGTGTATGTTTTAATGAGTTCAAGTATGGTAATGTCTCGTATCCAGTCCTAGCCTCAGGCTTGGGTATGGGGTGTTACCCCAAATTCGAAACAATAAAGATAGACTCAAAAGCAGTAATTTTGACTATAGCAACCTTACAGTAAAAGAACAAGAAACAAAAGAATTTCAAAAAGAAAGAATTTTGTGAAGAACAACAAAAGAAATGGATGGAGAAAAAGGAGTGGAGAATGTGGGAAACAAAATTGGGGAAAAAGAAAAAGAAAAGATAAAAATATATAAAAATAATGAAAACCAAATTTAAAACCACCCACAACTTCCCTACCTGTTACTCATCCAAACAAACTCCCTAGAGTTCAAAACCAACTCAATTTCCCCTAAAAGATCGGTACACATAAAAACTAGCAAAAATAATTCCATTTTGCTCAAACAAGGATTTGAACACAAGACCCAGTGGTAAGTTGACACCTTACCACTAAACCAGCAGACTCATTCTTGACAAAAATTGAATGAAAATATAATTTAAGTCAAATGTACAGAGAAAGGGATATGAACAAAAATGGCTAACTTCTAAAAATAGATATTTGAACACAATACCTCAACCACACATCCAGAGCACTTGCCCACTGAAACAAATCAATTACTTGACAAAATTCCTACAACCTTAATTCAAAAACAGAACGTAACTACTCTTGGTTTCACTAACTTAATTTCTTCTAACCCGATTTTTAGGATGAGATAATAAGAACAATAAAAACACAAAGAACACCTAAAACGCCTAAGAAACTGACACCAAATGATATGGATGAGAGCGAATAAGTACAGAACAAGGTCATAAAGTTTGTCCAAGTTACAAATTTGATTTTGGGCTTTAGACGTTCGGAACGAAACTTGGATTTTGACACAACTTGAAACACAATCGAATCCAAGTCAGATAAAATAATTAAAATAAATACCTAAGATAAATAAAATAGAATGATAAATCAAATATTAAAATAATAAAGAAGAAAATAAAGAAGATAGATGAAAAAGATAGAATGTGGCATATAAAAATCCTAAGAAGCCTTGAAAAGAAAAAGAATCCACAACCCCCTTCAAGCGGATCTAATTTCCCCTCCAAGGAAGAAAACTTGCCAAGAAAAAATTTGAAGATGATCCCTACAATCTGAACAGATTGTTAAAACTCTTCTAAAAAAAGACTCAAGAGAAATTCATGAAAAGAAAAACTCAGAGAATTTATTAACTCAAAAGAGAAGTTGTTGAATAATAATCAGTTGCTTCTTTGTGTACAATGTAAAGGCCTTTATATAGACTAGCTAAATAAATCTAAATAAAACTATTAAATATGTTAGAACTCTAATTAACCTAAAGAAGAAGTAATTTTAAACTAAATTTTCTTATTGACATAAAACTTCTAAATAATTTAAAATACATAATAAGAGTTGGTAAATACAATATTGAGCTCATATATAATAAAGATTGAGCCTAAAACCCAAACCCAATATGATTTAAACTCAAATTAAATCTTGAAACTCGTAACTTCTATAATAATCCCATCAAGAAATATTGCTCGCATATTCTTAACTAAAACAGTCATAACTTGAGTTCCCAAACTCACAATTGAGTGATTCAAAGTGTGTTTTGAAACTAAGAGATAGATCTTTGTATGGTATACAGACATCTTAATCTAGAAATTCTTGGATCCTATCCAAAAAATTTCACAAGTTGAATATTATTTTCAGCTTGAAAATTGACAACTTAGTATGATTGACTTTAATACATTTCACCCATTCCATGCATGCAACATTCCTCTTTTCCTTGAAAAGATTCATCATCACATATTGGCTTTGATCGAATATTGGTTTAATTTGCTTGACCTTTGACCTTGTTGTTTGTCTTGAGGTAGTGTAAGCCCATCACATTCATGGGCCTAAAATAGGGCCTTGAAACTCGTATCAAGCGATTTCTAATATTATAAAATCAAGTAATTATTTCAAATATCATTATTATTTTTATACGTAAAATATTTTAAATATAATTTTTTTTCACTTACATTGTATGTAACACCCTTCACCCGTATTCAACGCCGGAATAGGGTTACGGAGTATTACCAGACTTATCACACATTTAAACATACATTTCTCATACATTTTCCAATTCCATACAAACATCATTCATAAACAATCATATTGTCCCTATTACGACCCTACGAGGCCCAAAACATGCAATCGAAGTGGTTCGAGACTAAATCGATAACTTAAGAAATTTTCAAAAACTTAGTATTTTTTTTTAAAATACAGGGGACACACGCCAATGTGGCCCGGACCGTGTGTCGTACATAGCCAAAGACACGCTCATGTCATAAGCCGTGTGGACATTCGAAAAGGGATAATATGGCCATGTCCCAGCCCGTGTCTGAACCCTTGTAACTCTCTAACTTGGGTCACAAGGCCAACCACATGCTCGTGTGACCAGCCCGTGTGCCCTTCGATATGGCTTCACACGCCCGTGTGCCAGGCCGTGTGCTAAGCCATGCCAAACCTGTAGGGTATACTAACTTATGCCACACAACTAAGTCACATACCCGTGTGCTGGGCCGTGTGGAGCATACTGACTTGATTTCTAATTGAACACTAGGGGACACATAGCCATGTAACCTGACTGTATGTCACACACGGCTGAGACACATGCCCGTCTCTCTACCCGTGTGGACAAAAATAGGTTATTTATCAAGTCATCTTGCCACCCAAATTTGTGTACATCTACACCAAACCAAATGGCACCAAAACATGACATAAATGAGCATTCAACCAACCTCAACCAAACATAATTCATACCATTTCAACCCCAAAAATTACAAGGCACACAAATACCACAATATGGAAACTTTCAATTATGCATTATTCAATATGGAAACTTTCAATTATGCATTATTTGCCTGGATTCATAAGCATACAAATTCTCAAACCTAACCATTTGATATCCCTAAATGCCAATTATCAACAAGCATCACATATCCATCATCAAACACATAACTTAAGTCATATGCACATATATATATATATATATATATATACACACACAACCAAATCAACCAAAATAAGCCAAATCACTTGGCTATATACATCTCCAAACACACATCATTTACAAGCCATTTCAAATGACTAAATTCATTACCAACACATACCAAAATGACCAAAGCTCCTGTACATGCCATATAACCAAATACATAGATTCAGAAGTACCAAAGTGATACTTGGATAGTGTGATGAAGTCTCCGACGATTCCCGAATCTGAGCTAACTTTGATTTCACTATAAAACAAGAAAAAATAAACAAAGTAAGCTATATAGCTTTGTAAGCTCGTATGATAATAAACACGACTTAATAAAATATACCAATCAACAAGTGAACATATCTATATACAATTCATATAAATACACAAACCTATCACATTTTAAATCACAAGGTTAAAATTGAACTTCACAAGTTTCTTCGATTCAAAGCTTATATGGTTCATGTACATACATGTATCATCTCGTATCAATCTAATACTCAACTGTATCTTTGATATACATGTTGAACCATCCAAAATACTATCGGATACTAGGAATCTTGCACCCTAAGTGTCACATACATAGCCGAAGCTATCTCAATCACATATCACATATAATGCTCACTCTCGAGCTATCAACAGGTCTAATTAATGGGCTAATTACCACATAAGGACCCCTCACATTAAAGTTCTATAGCTATTAAACACCTTTAGATAATAGAACGTAACTTTTACACTTTACGTAATTTAGTCCTTTTTATCAAATTAAGCACTCAAACGATAAAATTTCTTAACGAAAATTTCGTACAATCATATTATCATGTTGTAGACATTAAAATAATAATAAAATAATTATTTTGACATCGGATTGTGGTCCCAAAACCACTATTTTGCTTTGACTAAAAATGGGCTGCTAGAACTCTCCTCTCAGGGATTTTCGTCCCCAAAAATCTTATCAAAAAGAGGTTAGGGTACTGTTTTCCCATAGCTTATTCGGGTTCCCACATAGCTTCTTCTACCCTATGAAGTTGCCACAAAACTTTCACTAAAGCTATGTTTTTATTTCTCAACTCTTTAACCTCTCGAGCTAGAATTATGATCGATTCTTCGTTATACATCAAATCAAGTTGAATTTCAATCTCTTTTGAGGAAATTACATGTGATGGATCTGATCAATACTGTCGTAACATCAAAACATGAAATACATTGTGGATCTTCTCTAACTCGAGGTAAAGCTAGTCGATATACCACTGGCCTTATTCTCTCGATAATCTCATACAGCCCGATGAATCGTGGACTCAATTTGCCTTTACGACCAAAATGAAGTATTTTCTTCCACAAAGATACTTTAAAAAATACTCTGTCTCCAATCCAAAATTTAATGTCTTTACGTTTCAAATCCGCATACGATTTCTGTCGATCTGAAGTTGCTTTCAGACTTTCTCGAATTACTTTCTCTTTATCTTCAATCTCTCTAATCAAATCAACCCCGTAAATCTTTTTCGCACTAAGTTTAGTCCACTACAATAGAGTTTGGCATTTACGACCATACAAACGGTGTCATCTTTATACTCGATTGAAAAATATTGTTATACGCGAATTCAAATAATGGAAAATATTTCCCCCAATTGCCTTCAAATTCTGAAATACAACAACAAAGCATATCTTTGAGAATCTAATTACTTTCTCAAACTGACTGTCAGTTTGGGGATGAAAAGCGATACTAAAGTGTATCCACATACCTAAGGATTATTACAATTTCTTCCAAAATCGTGACGTAAACCTCGGATCTCTATCCTAAATAATAAAAACTAGAACTTCGTGCAATCTAACAATCTCAATGATGTACAACCCAGCTAGTCTATCAAGTGAATAGTCTGTACATACCAGTATGAAATGTGCAGATTTTGTCAGTCGATCAACGACAACCCAAATAGCATCTTTCTTTTTCAGAGATAGGGGTAATCCCGATACGAAATCCATCGTCACTTTATTCTATTTCCACTCTGGTATCATCACAGGCTATAGTAATCCCGAAGGCACTTGATGTTCAGCTTTAACTTGTTGACAAACCAAACATCTTGACACAAACTCTAAAATGTCTCATTTCATGCCTGACCACCAGTACAATTGCTTTAAATCATTATACATTTTAGTACTTTCCGGATGAACAGAAAAACAACCACTGTGTGCTTCGTGTATAATTTTCTGAATAAGCTTGGAATTCCTTGGTAAACATATTCTATCTCGGAACATTAAACAATCATCAGATTTGATCTGATAATCTGAATTAGTAGTTCACTCGCATTGTACTCTTTTGGCTTGCAACTCATTTTCACATTTTTAAGGTTCACAAATTTACTAAAGAAATACCGGTTTAGCTTTTAATTCAGCCAAAATCAAACAGTCATTAAACAAGGTTAACTGTGTATTCAATGCCCGCAAATCACATAAAGATTTTCTACTCAGAGCATTCGCGACTACATTCGTTTTCCCCGGATGATAATCAATTACTAACTTATAATCTTTTAGCAACTCGAGCCATATTTGATGTCGCAAATTCAAATCTTTCTGAGTCATTATATACTTCAAGCTCTTGTGATCGGTAAAGATGTGGCACTTTTCATCGTATAAATGATGTCGCTAAATTTTCAATACAAATACAATAGCGGCCAACTCTAAATCATGCGTCGGATAATTCTTTTCATGCAGCTTCAACTGTCTAGAGGTATAAGCTATCACTTTACCCTCTTGCATCAGAACACAACCCAAATCGTTCAATGACGCATCACTATAGATCACAAACTCTTTACCCGACTCATGCTGAACTAAAATTGGTGCTTCAGTTAACAATGATTTCAATTGTTTAAAACTCTATTAACATTTCTCGGACCACTCGAATTTCACATCTTTCTGGAGCAATCTAGTCATCAGTGTAGAAATCATTGAGAATACTTTAACAAAACACCGATAATAGATAGCTAATCCCATAAATCTTCTGACTTTAGACACATTTCTTGGTGGTTTCCAGTCAACAACATCTGAAATCTTGCTAGGGTCAACTCGTATACCTTTCGTTGAAACAATGTCCTAAAAATCCAACCTCCGGAGCCAAAACTCGCATTTGCTAAATTTAGCAAACAATTGCTTATCTCTCAAGATTTGTAGCATAATTCTCAAATTTTCAGCATGCTCAAACTCATCTCGGGAATAGATTAGAATGTCATCAATGAATACAACAACAAATCTGTCTAAATATGGTCTAAAGATCCGATTCATCAAATCCATAAAAACTACAGGAGCATTAGTTAATCTGAAAGGCATAACAAGAAATTCATAATGCTATACCTTGTTCTGAACGCAGTTTTTGGTACATCTGAATCTTTAACTTGCAACTGATAATAGCCAGATCTCAAATCAATCTTCGAAAACAATGTTACTCCTTCCAACTGATCAAATAAATCATCATTTCTCGGCAAAGGATACTTATTCTTAATCATAACCTTGTTGAGCTAACGATAATCAATGCAATTCTCATCGATCTATCTTTCTTCTTTACAAACACCACTGGTGCACCCCAGGGCAAAAACCTAGGTCGTGCAAAACCTTTATGTGTTAATTCTTACAACTGAACTTTCAATTCTTTCAATTCTGTCAGAGCCATCTTGTGCTGAGCTATTGATATCGGTGATGTTCCCAATACGAACTCAATAGCAAATTCGACTTCTCTGATCGGTGGCAACCCAGGTAACTCTTCTGGAATGCATGCTGATATTCACAAACTACTGGCACTGATTCAATCTTCGATTCAGACACTTTTGTATTTAGTACAAAAGCAAGATAAGCTTCACAACCTTTTCTCACATATCTCTATGCTGACATCGACGAAACCACAACAGGCAATCCACTCAACTCATCTGATTTAATTCGAAGGATTCACTATTCTAACATTTCAATTCAATAGTCTTTTGTCTACAATTCACAATAGCATCATAAAGCGTCAACCAATCCATACCCAAAATTACATCGAATTCATCAAACGGTAATAGCATCAAATTTTTCGAAAAATAATAACCCCGAGTCATCAAAGGACAATTCTTGCAAACTTTATCAACTAAGACATACTTGTTTAAGGGGTTCAATACTTTAATCACAAACTTTATCAACTAGACACTAAATTCATATAGATATATGAATGAGTTGATCCAGGATCTATCAAAGCAATCACATTAGTGTCATAGAGAGAAAATGTACTGGTGATAACATCAGGTGACAAAGCATCTTCACGAGCACGAATAGTGTAAGCTCTAGCTGGTGCTCTAACCTCAAATCTCACAGCAAAGTTCTTTGTCGTTCCTTTGCTACTGGATACATTACCCACATTTCTCGATGGTCTTCCTCTAGTAGTTGTGTTACTCTGTCTTGCATTCTGAAATTTCTCTTTTGCGACCAACTCAAGACAATCCCGAATAAAGTGATCTTGCGAGCCACATTTAAAATAAAATTTATTACTCATCCAGCAGTCTCCAAAATGTCGCCTTCCACATTGTTGACACTTGGGTTTATTGTTTCTTACACTGCCAACACTCGACACTGAAGTAGCTTGAGCTTTGGGACTTGAATATTGCTTTCCACGCTCTCTATTTGGATACCCGATTGAAGCATTCGATCGAGTGTACAAGTCTCTTGATTTCTTTGATGAAGACTGATATGGTTTACTCATCGATCTCTTCCTTGAATTTTTAGCTTCGAAATATGCCTTTCTCTTTTCTTTCCCAATTTATTCGGCTTTACAAACTCTGTCAACTAGCACCACGAATTCTTTTAATTCTAGAATCCCAACTAACAACCTGATATTTTCGTTTAACCCATCTTCAAATCTCTTACACATAATCACCTCAGTTGAAACACATTCCCAAGCATATTTACTGAGTCTCACAAACTCTCGCTCGTACTCGGTTACAGACATACAGCCCTATTTGAGCTCCAGAAACTCTTTGCGCTTCTGATCAATAAATCATTGACTGATGTATTTCTTTCTAAATTCGGCTTGAAAGAATTCCCAAGTAACTCTTTCTCTCGTGACCATAGATATTAAAGTATTCCATCACTGATATGATGTGTCCCTCAGAAGTGATACGGCACATTTTAAACATTCAACCGGTGTGAAAAAAATTTCATCAAATACCCGAATAGTATTTTCAATCCAAAACTCGGCTTTCTCAAGATCGTCATCAACGGTAGTTCTAAACTCTTCATCCTTGTATTTTCAGATTTTATCAACTGGCGGCTTATTCAATCGTAAAAGTTCCACACCTTGAGGAGCTACGAGAACTATTTGAGGATTAGGTGGGGGTGGAGGTTGTTGAGCACCCAAATTTGTTCGAACAAACTCTGTAAACCACTCATTCATCATCTGAAGAAGGCTTCTTTAGCCTCTCCCCTTGGCTAGTCGATACGGGTCTCGACTCTAATTATGCTACTCCGTGAACGGAGGCTGGCTCATTACTTTCAACATCATCAGCTAAAGCCCGATTGTGATCCATTTACTATACGAAAACACGATTTAAAACTATAAGGAGATATCACACTATCAAAAGTTATATATGGCATGTATCGCTAAACTCTCACATACACGATGTTAGTCCGAGAATCGACTAAACCATAACTTTGATACCAATAAATGTAACACCCCCCACTTGTATTCAATGCCAGAATAGGGTTACAGAGTATTACCGAACTTATCACACATTTAAACATACATTTTTCATACATTTTTCAATTCCATACAAACATCATTCATAAACAATCGTATTGTCCCTATTACGAGTCTGCAAGGCCCAAAACATGAAATCGGAGTGGTTTGGGACTAAAATGATAACTTAAGAAATTTTCAGAAAACTTAGTATTTTTTTTAAAAAAAATACAGGGGACACACGCCCATGTGGCCCGACCGTGTGTCTCGCACGGCTAAAGACACGCCTGTGTTACAGGCCGTATGGACATTCGAAAAGGGATCACATGTCCGTGTCCCAGACCATGTCCAAACCCGTAAACTCTCTGACTTGGGTCATACGGCCAACCACACGCCCGTCTGACCAGCCCGTGTACCCTTCAAAATGGCCTCACACGCCCGTGTGCCAGGCCTGTGTGCTAGGTCGTACCAAACCTGTAGGGCATACTAACTTATGCCACACGGCCGAGTCACACGACCATGTGTTGGGCCGTGTGGAGCATACTGACTTGATTTCTAATTGAACACTAGGGGACACACGGCCGTGCAACCTGACCGTGTGTCACATGCGCATGAGACACATGCCCATGTCTTTGCCCGTGTGGACAAAAATAGACTATTTCATCAAGCCACCTTTGTAACACCCCAAGCCCGATAGCACACCACAACTGGATCTGGCATGTCACGGAGTGAAAACCTTTTAAAACGAAAGTTTTAGAATAATTTTCTTAGAAAACCCTTTTTCGAAATCCTTGCTTACAGTCTAATTATTGTTACAAGTTTTTAGAAACCATTCAAGTTATCTTTGTTATCATATATTAAGTGGTGTCACCAGATGGCAACTTTTTTTAAAAAAAAAAACAATATGAAGGTGTTATAGTTTTGAAAACATTGTATTTTGCCGGTTAATTAATAAAATCATGTATCCCACATAGTTAAAATAATAGCAAGTAATAAAATGAAACCAAAAATAAATCTTAGTGGCCTTATTACATAACTCGAAAACCGAAATTTAAAATTTAAAAAGTAACTAAAAGAAGCCATAATCCAACGAACATGCATGGCCGCCTCGAGTCCTCCCAGCTCCATCCCCGCAATCTATTCACCTGCAAAATATAAGGGAAGGGTGAGTCACCAAGACTTAGTGTGTAAATCCCCAACCCGATAGTGCATTCATTTACACAAGTTATCAGTAAAACATGCAAACCATGCAAAACATGCAACCCATAACCTAGCCATCCAAACACCTTTAACTACCCCGTGTGGTCAAAACCACTGATGGTCAAAACCACTGGTGACCGTAGTCACAAATAAATCGGTGTTGTCAAAACCACTGATGACCGAAATCATAAATCAAGTGATGGGGCCAACCCATCGTGTGGTCAAAACCACTAATGACAATCCCGTAAATAATCTCGTGGGGCCAACCCACTGTGGTACCAAACCACTAGGACGAGTCACAAATCGATATGTGGTCAAAACCACTGGGACTTAGTCACAATTTATAATATCAAGACGGGGCCAACCCGTCGTGTGGTCAAAACCACTGGTGACAATCCAAAATAAATCATCCCCCTCCTCTCATCAAACCCATCATCAAGTTCATAACAAACGTGTCATAATATCAAATGATCATGCTAATAACATATATCATAGCATTTAACAGGCCACAATAATGTGTACCAAGAATCACATAATAGGGGACTTACCCGGAATCCAAGCTTATGCCCACAAGACAAAGTCACTAATACCAAGGGTTATACAGTAACATAATAAGCATTATTAAACTAATAAAGTGTGTAAGCGTTTACACACCTGACTAATCGCGAATCTAAGTAAGAATCCCGAAACCACTCGAATCTGGAGAAAAACCGAGCGTTATCCCTTTCCTAGATCAACCACCAAGTCCCGAAGGCTCCCTGAATTCGGCAATAGCCCTCCCTACAATTGGTTTTTTCACTTCATTTTGAGTCTAAAGGCTATTCGGCCATAATTATAAATCCCGAAAGAAGAAAAGAGTTGCCGCACCCTTACCTTAATAATAGATTCGGCTAATCAAACTCCAATATTCGTCACCCCTAAATAATGTTGAAGGTTTCGGCTCCCTTCAAAGAACAAGATCATAGTTTTAATACTTAGATCTAAAATGAAAAAAGAAAATAGAAGAGAAGTGGGTTTCGGCATTACCCCCGTTAAACAAGAAAAGAAAACAAATAGGAAGTTCACTCACCAGAGTTTCAGCTATGATCCAAAAGGAGAGATGAGTTTCGGCACTTGTGATGATGAAGAGATAACGCAAAAAGAGAGGAATTTGTGAGCACGATATTCGGCTTTTGAACAAAATAGAGGGAAAAGAAGTAAACAAAGTGATTTTGGCAAGAAGAAATCTAGCAAAGAGTGAACCGAAAAGAGAAGAGAAGGTAGCTATGAGAGTTTTGGCTTTGAGTAACAAGAAGGAGAAGAAGTGAACAATCGACCAAGTGCCCAAAATTGCCAAAAATAGAAAAGAGAGATTGGGAGGGGTGCAACTGAGGTTTCGGTTTGACACTGAACACAAAAAAAAAACAAGACCTACCAAGCTTTGCCGATTTTAGTTATCAACCTAGGCACATTCGGCCACTACCAAAACCCCAAACTAATTGTTTCCCCAAACTCATACCACAACCAAAAATTCGGCTAAGCAAAACCCACTCTCACTCAAACACTTGCCATCCCCTTCCATCCCTCCTTGAATTGCTCCCATCCACTCATTCAAACAAGTTTGAATGAGTCCAACACCTAAAATCTCTCCCCTTCATCCATTTAAAATCTGATAGCTTAATCCTCATCCATCAAGAGAGTCCCACCTGAGCACTCCTCTCCTTGCTCGTGGCGTGAAAAAGAATAAGCAGGAGTACAATTCCTGCAGCTCGAACACAGGCACTCCCTCTCTGCATGTGGCGTCACTCCTCTAACACCTTAGTGGCGCCTCCTTGCCACTTTTCCCATTGATTTCTTGTGGCAAACTTCCCCAATAAAATCTTTTAACCCCTCTCTCCCTTAGCTCCATTTCCTTAAATGCCAAAACATAATTCTTAGCCCTAACTCAGGCCTAACCTAGGGTTATAACTAGACCCCAAAACATGTTAAATGAACATTATAGACAATTCATCACATGCAACACAAGCAAATCGCAGAACCCCATTTTAAGGATGTTACAGTTTTACCCCCCTTAAAAATAATTTGGCCTCAAAATTACTTGATCAGAAGAGTTGAGGGTATTGCTGCCTCATCACATCCTCGGGTTCCCACGTAGCCTCCTCCATACCATGGTTTCGCCATAACACTTTCACCAAGGGCACTAACTTCTTACGCAGAACTTTGACATCCAGATCTAAGATTTGTACCGGCTCCTCCTCAAAAGACAAGTCCGAGCTTACCTCAATTTCTACAACCGCAACGTGTGATAGATCTGATCGGTAGCGTCTAAGCATTGAAACATGGAAGATGTCATGAATCTGACTTAACCCTACCGGCAGCTCGAGCTGATAAGCTACTGGTCCCACTCGCTTCAACACCGTGTATGGCCCGATAAACCTAGGGCTTAGCTTCCCTTTCCGTCCAAATCTCAGCACTTTCTTCCATGGTGATACCTTCAGAAAAACTTTATCACCTACTGCATACTCTATATCTCTACGTTTAAGATCGGCGTAAGACTTCTACCTGTCCGATGCTTCCTTGAGATGAGCTCGAATCACCTTAACCTTATCCTCAGTTTCTGCCACCAACTCCGGACCCAAAACATGCCGTTCACCCAACTCTGTCCAGCACGTAAGAGTACGATACTTCTGTCCATACAGTGCCTCATATGGTGCCATCTGGATACTCGCTTGATAACTATTGTTATAAGCGAATTCTACCAGTAGATACTCCTCCCAACTACCACTAAAATCCGAACCACGCCCTTAGCATGTCCTCCGAATCAATTACCCTTTCGGTCGTCCATCGGATTGCGGATGAAAAGCTGTACTGAAATCCAACCTCGTTCCTAAAGCTTGATGTAAAGCTCTGCAGAATCTCGACGTAAACCTAAGATCCCTATCCGAGATGATCGACATTGGCACTCCATGCAACCTTACAATCTCGGCCACATACAATTTGGCTAACTTCTGGAGCGAATAATCAACCCTCACTGGTATGAAATAAGCTGATTTGGTCAGACGATCCACAATCACCCAGACTGAGTCCTTTTTACTAGGCGTGAGGGGTAGCCCACTGACAAAGTCCATGGTAATCCTTTCCCACTTCCACTGAGGAATCTTCATCGGTCAAGTAAACTGACGGCAGTTGATTCTCGACTTTGACTCATGATCGTCGGACATTTACCCACAAACTCGCCTTTTCGCTTCAACCCTTGCCACGAGCGCTTCGCTGCAAATCCGATACATCTTGCTACCTCCAGATGCATAGCGTATGGGTCGCTATGTGCATCCTGAAGAATCTTTTGCCTCAACTCCATATCCTTCGGCATACAAGCTCTCCCTTGAAAACACAGTACTCCATCGTGAGTCAAGCTATATCCTTCCAACCCATTATTCTATACTTGCCACCTCCGAGCATTCAAACCCCCATCCACTAACTGTTTCTCCTTGATCTGCTTCACCCAAGTCAGCTTAACCTGCAATTTTGCCAAAAGACTCCCATTGTCATACAAGCTAAGACGAGCAAACATCGCTCTTAAGTCCGCTACCACCTTACGGCTCAACACGTCTGCCACCACGTTAGCCTTGCCTGGATGATACTCTATCGAACAATCGTAGTCCTTCAGCAGCTCAATCATCTGCGTTGTCTTAAGTTCAAATCCTTCTGAGTCAGAAGATACTTTAGACTCTTGTGATCTGTGTAGACCATCGACTTCTCTCCGTACAGATAATGCCTCTAAATCTTCAAGGCAAAAACTACCGCAGCCAACTCCAAGTCATGCGTCGGGTAGTTACCCTCATGCAGTCTCAAATACCGAGACGCGACGTTACTACTTTCCTTCCTCAGATCAAGACACATCCCAAACCAAGATGTGATGCATCGCAATAGACCGTGAATACCTTTCTTGCCTCAGGCTATACCAGAACCGGAGCTTCCGTCAAAATCTTCCTCAACTTGTCAAAACTTTCCTGCTGTTTCTCCGTCCACACAAATGGAACTCCTTTCCTCAATAACTTAGTCAACGTTGCCGCGATCAGAGAAAATCCTTCCACAAATCTCCGATAATACCCTGCCAGACCTAGAAAACTCTAAATTTCAGCCACCGACCTAGGCGGTTTCCAATCCAACACCGCCTTAATCTTACGAGGGTCCACTCTAATCCCTTCAGCGGACACTATGTGACCTAAGAAAGTCACTTCCCTAAGCCAGAATTCTCACTTACTGAATTTGGCAAATAGCTGCTTCTCCCTCAGAATTTGCAATACCACCCGCAAGTGTGTATCATGATCCTCCTCAGTCTTTGAGTACACCAATATATTATCTATGAATACTACGACAAACTGGTCTAAGTACTGTTGAAACACCCGATTCATCAAGTCCATGAATTCTGTCGGTGCATTAGTTAACCCGAATGGCATTACCAGAAACTCGTACTGCCCATACCGAGTACGGAATACCGTCTTATGAACATCAACCTCTTTCACTTTGAGTTGATGATACCCCGACTTGAGATCTATCTTCGAGAAAACTGATGCACCCTTAAGTTGATCAAACAAGTCGTCAATCCGGGGCAACGGATACTTGTTTTTGATCGTCAACTTGTTTAGCTGGCGGTAGTCTATACACATTCGCATTGTACCATCATTCTTCTTAACAAAGAGCACAGGTGCTCCCCAAGGAGATATGCTTGGTTGAATAAAGCCTCGGTCTAACAACTCCTGAATTTGGGCCTTCAACTCCACCAATTCCTTTGGTGCCATCCTATACGAGGCTATAGACACTGACGCAGTTTCGGGTAACAAGTTTATACCGAATTCAACTTCTCGATCTAGAGACAGACCAAGAAGTTCTTCTGGGAATACATCAGCGAATTCTTTCACTGTTTGAACATTATCCACTACTAACTCCTTGGCCTCTAAGGCACACACCCGAACCAGAAACGCTTCACAGCCCTTCTTGACCATTTTCTCCGCTTTCAGTGCAGAGACCACATTGGATAAGCACCCCCTCCTATTACCTATCATCACCACTTCCTCACCTTCCATTGTCCTCAATACCATACGCTTAGCTGCGCAATCCAAACTGGCCTGGTACTTCACCAGCCAATCCATCTTGAGAATTAGATCGAACTCCCCAAACGGTAGTTCCATCAAGTCAGCCAAGAACACGACCCCTTCAAGTTCTAGGGGTACATCCCTATACAGCTTATTTACTCCTACAGAGTGACCTAGAGGGCTAATTACTGTCATCTTCCTAGAAGTAATCTCAGAGTCTAAGTTCATAGTCTCCACTATGCTATTGGCTACATATGAGTGCGTCGAATCCACATCTATTAAAGCATTATAAAGAAAACCAAAGATTAAGAATGTACCGGTTATAACGTCTGGTGCGTCACCTTCCTCTCGGCGCCTCACTGCGTAGATTAATCTAGGCTGTCTCGCCTTTGCACCACCTGCACCTCTGCCCAGTGCTCCACAGCCTCTACCAGATCCATTACCTCCTTTAGCAAAGATCACGGCCCTCTATGGTCACGACCATCCTCTTATTCTGAGTACGGTTCTGATCCCCAGACTGCAATCTAGCTGACCGCTTGGACAATCCCTCACTCGATGCTCCATCGACCTACACTCAAAACATCCTCTGTTTTCAGTCCAACATTCCCCCGTGTGAGACTTTTCACACCGAGCACATCGTGGCAGACATTGAGTATTATCAGTAGTAGGCCTAGCAGCTTGATTTGGCCCACTATATCTACCCCATTTCTGCTGGTTCCTGCTAGACCCAGATGATCCAGTATTCCTTTTATTCCATCCCCTATCATGATTTCGTCTCACCAACTGTTTCACCTCTTCAACAACTTTGGCCTTTTCCACTAAGATCGCAAACTCTCTCTCCTGTTGTGGAGCAATCAGTAGCCTCAAATTATCCCTTAATCCGTCCTCGAATCTAACACACCGCTCATGTTCCGTAGCTATAATGCCCCGAGCATATCGGCTCAGCCTTAAAAATTCTGCCTCGTACTCCGATACAGATTTATTCCCCTGAACCAGCCTTAGAAATGCCTTTCCTTTGTACATAAATGTAGCTAGTCCCAACATATTTCTTTTGATAAGCTACCTTAAAATTGTCCCAAGTGAGGTCATCCACTGTAGCACTATCCTGAACCGTAAGCCACCACTGGTATGACTCATCCCGGAGAAGCGACACTATCCCTTTCGCTTTTCCTCGTGATCGATCCGGTCATCCATGATTCGCTTCGTCGCCTCTAACCAATACTCAGCCGTATTGGGAGCCACACCAGAGACACCTCGAAATACCTCGGCTCCATTGGTTCGAAAACGCTCAGATACGAATTTTTGAGCTCCCGTACCCCCACCTGCTCCAGCCACCCTTTCCAACACTCGCAGCATCGCCTACGACACTGCATCCTCCCCCGTTTGATCTTGATACTCAACACCAATAGCTAGTGGTGGTGGTATCTCATTTTTGAACCCTTGACCAGACCGAACGGGTTCTGAGACGATCATTCCTCCTCTATCGCGTCCTCGCACATTCCGACCACGTCCCCTAGTACTCATGCCTATAGTCGCGGTTTATCTGTTTAAGAGATTTTTATGAATTAGCCTCTGTTCCACTTATTACCCGCGAATAAATTTTATGGAGAGAAATTTGGTAGTGGTTTTTTTCGATCATCACACAGTTTTCAGTTCAATTTCCTACCCTCATTCCACTTGTAGGGGTATTCTCGTCATTTCACTACCCTATTTTCTAATTAGCCTATCGTTTTTTAGTAATAAAATATTAATTCAAAACTTTTAAAATCGTAGGTATTTCAAAAATCGAAAATTGGGGTATTATGGTAATTTCATAAACTAGGGGCATTTTCGCGATTTTCATAATCCAGAGGTATTTTTGATATTTATTTATTTTTTTTCAAAATATGGTTCAAGGTGATTTTACAAAATAAAGGTATTTTGAAAATTTTCAATTCAAGGTACTTCGTAATTCCCACACTAAGGGCATTCGGTAATTTTACAAGTCGGGGTAATTTGTCATTTTTCAAATTAGGGTATTTTGGTCTTTTTCCAAATCGAGGTCTTGTGGTAATTTCAAAACTAAAGTTTAAAGTGTTTCAAGCAAAATGGTGGTCCTTTTGGGTTTTAGTTATGAAGTTTAGCCTATGAATAAGTCGTCTTAGCTGGGGTGAACCGTCACTACGCACCAGGTAGGATTCGGGTGAAGAGGAGGTGAGTCACTAGGACTGCTTAAATACCAATCTCCCCCTTGAATCCAATCCTAGACATGCGCTGTAGCGGTTGCCACACCCTTAGCTCGATGGCGTACTCACAGGTTTGTTTAGTGGATCATTAAGTCTTATGTAATTGAGTTGGGGTAAGCTATTCCTAGGGTTCAATAATTCCTATTCTACTAATCTACGATCCCGAAATACCCATTCCCCCCACCTATAAATCACACAAGCAGTCAAAAGTACTTACCTGGGCGGATTGCTGTCGGAGACTCGGTGCCATGATGTTCAACCCATGTATTTCCAACCGAGAACATTTTAAAACCATACTTTAAAATGTTTTGGGCCTCGGGCCCATAGTCGAGCTTTTGAACTTGGCTCTGATACCAAAATTATAACACCCCAAACCCGATAGCACACCACAACCGGATCTGGCATGTCACGGAGTGAAAACCTTTTAAAACGAAAGTTTGTCGGATAATTTTCTTAGAAAACCCTTTTTAGAAATCCTTGCATACAGTCTAATTATTGTTACAAGTTTTTAGAAACCATTCAAGTTATCTTTGTTATCATATATTAAGTGGTGTTACCCGATGGCAATATTTTTTTAAAAAAAAACAATACGAAGGTGTTATAGTTTTGAAAACATTGCGTTTTTGGGTTAATTAATAAAATCATGTATCCCACATAGTTAAAATAATAGCAAGTAATAAAATGAAACAAAAATAAATCTTAGCGGCCTTATTACATAACCCAAAACCAAAATTTAAAATTTAAAAGTTACTAAAGAAGCCATAATCCAACGAACATGCATGGCCAGCCGAGTCCTCCGGCTCCATCTCCGCAATCTATTCACCTGCAAAATATAAGGGAAGGGGTGAGTCACCAAGACTCAGTGTGAAATCCCTAACCCGATAGTGCATTCACTTACACAAGTTACCAGTAAAAACATGCAAACCATGCAAAACATGTAACCCATGACCTAGCCATCCAAACACCTTTAACTACCCCGTGTGGTCAAAACCACTGGTGGTCAAAACCACTGGTGACCGTAGTCACAAATAAATCGGTGTGGTCAAAACCACTGATGACCGAAATCACAAATCAAGTGATGGGGCCGATCCATCGTGTGGTCAAAACCACTGATGACAATCCCGTAAATAATCTCGTGGGGCCAACCCACTGTGGTACCAAACCACCGGGACGAGTCACAAATCGATATGTGGTCAAAACCACTGTGGTCAAAACCACCGACTTAGTCACAATTTATAATATCAAGACGGGCCAACCCGTCGTGTGGTCAAAACCACTGGTGACAGTCCAAAATAAATCATCCCCCTCCTCTCATCAAACCCATCATCATGTTCATAACATACATGTCATAATATCAAATGATCATGCTAATAACATACATCATAGCATTTAACAGATCACAATAATGTGTACCAAGAATCACATAACAGGGGAATTACCCGGAATCCAAGCTTATGCCCACAAGACAAAGTCACTAATACCAAGGGTTATACAGTAACATAATAAGAATCATTAAACTAATAAAGTGTGTAAGCGTTTACACACCTGACTAATCGCAAATCTAAGTAAGAATCCCGAAACCACTTGAATCTAGCGAAAAACCTGAAGCGTTATTCCCTTTCCTAGATCAACCACCAAGTCCCAAAGGTTCCCTGAATTCGGCAATAGGCCTCCCTACAATCGATTTTTTCACTTCATTTTGAGTCTAAAGGCCATTCGGCCATAATCATAAATCCCGAAAGAAGAAAAGAGTTGCCACACCCTTACCTTAATAATAGATTCGGCTAATCAAACTCCAATATTCATCACCCCTAAATGATGTTGAAGGTTTCGGCTCCCTTCAAAGAACAAGATCATAGTTTTAATACTTAGATCTAAAATGGAAAAAGAAAATAGAAGAGAAGTGGGTTTCGGCATTACCCCCGTTGATCAAGAAAAGAAAACGAATAGGAAGCTCACTCACCAGAGTTTCGGCTATGATCCAAAAGGAGAGATGAGTTTCAGCACTTGTGATGATGAAGAGATAATGCAAAAAGAGAGGAATTTGTGAGCACAATATTCGGCTTTTGAACAAAATAGAGGGAAAAGAAGTAAACAAGGTGATTTCGGCAAGAAGAAATCTAGCAAAGAGTGAACCGAAAAGAGAAGAGAAGGTAGCTATGAGAGTTTCGGCTTTGAGTAACAAGAAGAAGAAGAAGTGAATAATTGGCCAAGTGCCCAAAATTGCCAAAAAGAGAAAAGAGAGATTGGGAGGGGTGCAATTGAGGTTTCGATTTGACACTAAACACAAAAAAAAACAAGACCTATCAAGCTTTGCTGATTTTAGTTATCAACCTAGGCACATTCGACCACTACCAAAACCCCAAACCGATTGTTTCCCCAAACTCATACCATAACCAAAAATTCGGCTAAGCAAAACCCACTCTCACTCAAACACTTGCCGTCCCCTTCCATCCCTCCTTGAATTGCTCTCATCCACTCATTCAAACAAGTTTGAATGAGTTCAACACCTAAAATCTCTCCCCTTCATCCATTTAAAATCTGATAGCTTAATCCTCATCCATCAAGAGAGTCCCACCTAAGCACTCCTCTCCTTACTCGTGGCGTGAAAAAGAATAAGCAGGAGTGCAATTCCTGCAGCTCGAACATAGGCACTCCCTCTCTGCATGTGGCATCACTCCTCTGACACCCTAGTGGCGCCTCCTTGCCATTTTTCCCATTGATTTCTTGTGGCAAACTTCCCCCAATAAAATCTCTTAACCCCTCTCTCCCTTAGCTCCATTTCCTTAAATACCAAAACATAATTCTTAGCCCTAACTCAGGCCTAACCTAGGGTTATAACTAGACCCCAAAACATGTTAAATGAACATTATAGACAATTCATCACATGCAACATAAGCAAAACGCAGAACCCCATTTTAAGGATGTTACAACCCTGCCACCCAAATTTGTGTACATCTACACCAAACCAAATGGCACCAAAACATGGCATAAATGAGCATTCAACCAACCTCAACCAACCATAATTCATACCATTTCAACCCCAACAATTACAAGGTACACAAATACCACAATATGTTATTAAATTTCATACCAAACCTCACTTTCTCAAATCATCAATATAGGCACTTTCAATTATGCACTATTTTCCTAGATTCACAAGCATACAAATTTTCAAACCTAACCATTTGATATCCCTAAATGCCAATTAATCAACAAGCATCACATATCCATCATCGAGCAACTAACTAAAGTCATATGGACATATATATATATATATATATATATACACACACACACAACCAAATCAACCAAAATAAGCCAAATCACTTGGCTATATACATCTCCAAACACATCATTTACAAGCCAATTCAAATGACTAAATTCATTACCAACACATACCAAAATGACCAAAGCTCCTATACATGCCATATAACCAAATACATAGATTTAAAAGTACCAAAGTGATAGTTGGATAGTGTAATAAAGTCTCCGACGATTCCTGAATCTGAGCTAGCTTTGATTTCACTATAAAACACGAAAAAACAAACAAATTAAGCTATATAGCTTAGTAAGCTCGTATGATAATAAACACAACTTAATAAAATATACCAATCAACAATTGAACATATCTATATACAATTCATATAAATACATAAACCTATAAAATTTTAAATCACAAGGTTAGATTTGAACTTCACAAGTTTCTTCGATTCAAAGCTTATAGGTTCATGTACATACCTATACCATCTCATATCAATCTCATACTCATCCGTATCTTTGATATACCCGTTGAACCATTCAAAATTCTATCGGATACTCGGGAATCTTGCACCCTAAGTGCCACATACATAGCCGAAGCTATCTCAATCACATATTACATATTATGCTCACTTTTGAGCTATCAACGTGTCTGCTCACACAAGCCGACGGTCATAACAAAGCTACACGGTGCTGCTCACACAAGCTGACGAGAATCCGCAACACATGCCAGATAACTCAGCCATCGGTAGGTCGTACAGACTAGCACCCAAATCACATAAACCCTAATGAAATGTCATTTGTATCCTAATCTATTCCTATGGTTCAATCGGGATTTCACACTTGCCGAATTGTCGTCGAACATGTCCGTAGAGTCGTACTCACAATTTATGCAATATCAAAGCATTTAAAATACAATTATAGAAAATATTATTACATACGAACTTACCTCGATTGCAAAAACAGTGAAATAAGTTGATTAGTTCGATACTTTTTTCCCGATCTAAATCCGAATTTTGCTTTTCTTAATCTAATTGTAATCAAAATTAACTTATTTAATTATCACTTTATTCAATTCAATCTAAAACACACATTAAGGAAATTTTACATTTTTACCCCTAACATTTTAACATTTTTACAACTTAGTTCTTATTTCATAAAATTATAAATTCATGCAATTCAACCAAAACTCATGCTAGCCGAATTTCAATTAGGTCCCTAACAACCCATATTTTTCATTTATTTCACAATATAACCACAAAATTTACTCATTTCACAATTTAATCCCTAATTGGACATTTTATTAGAAATCACTTAACAAATGTTGTTTATCTAACAACAAGTATGCATTTTCTACCATTAAACATCAAAACACATATAGATTGATCAATGGCAAAACCCTAAACCTATAACAGTTTTGCAAAATAGTCCCTGGGCTAGCTAGATTAAGCTACAACGATCTCAAAAACATATGAATCATTAAAAAACGGACAAAAATCACTCACCAATTTAAGCTTTAAAGTAGCCAAACCATAGCACATTTCCATGGCTTTTATTCTTTGAATTTTCGGTTGATAGATTGATAATAGAAAATGATAGAAATTTTTGTTTTATTATAATTAACCTTTATTAACAATTTACTTAATTAACCTTAAAACTTAATCAAAATTTCCATAATGCCAAGCCAATATCATCCACTATCTAATTAATGGGCTAATTACCACATAAGGACCCCCCACATTAAAGTTCTATAGCTATTAGACACCTTTAGCTAATAGAACGCAACTTTTACACTTTACGCGATTTAGTCCTTTTTATCAAATTAAGCACTCAAGCGATAAAATTTCTCAATGAAAATTTTGCACAATCATAGCTGTAGATATTAAAATAATAATAAAATAATTATTTCGACTTCGAATTTGTGGTCCCGAAACCACTGTTCCGATTTGACTAAAAATACATTGTAGGTATCATAAATTATAAAATTATAAAATCAACTAATTATTTCAAATATAATTATTTTTAGTAAATAAAATTTTTATATGTTAAATATTTATTTTTCAATCTATATCATGATTGTGGTAAATTTTAGTATTATATGTTTTTGTGTATGTGAAATAATTATTTAAAATATTTCACATATAATAATAGTGATATTTGAAATAATTAATTGAAATATTTCACATATAAAATAATGGTATTTGGAATAATTATTTAAAATATTATATATATAAAAATAATAATGATATTTGAAATAATTATTTAATTTTATAATATTAGAATTTACCATACCGACAAAGATAGATAAAAAAATATTTGACATATAAAAATTATATAAAAGAAAAATAAAAATAAAAATTTGTTAATACTCTTCAAAAGAAAATATATTTAATTTTATAATGATATATATAATATGGTTTCATTTATAACATATTTATTATTTTTTATATAAATAAAAATATTTTTAATATAATGAAATATTTATAATTACATATTTATTATATATAAATAAAATTTATTAATTAAAAATAAAACAACTTGAAAATAACATGTTTATTAATTAAAATATCAACTAAATATAAAAATTAACCAAAAAATTTTGAAACAACATAAAATTAAAAATAGTGCTTAAGATAGAAATCAAACTTGAGATGAAAATAGTAATACGTGACCATCTAATTAGGAGAGTTGACATGTCAAAAGAAAATACCTTTTATAAAAGTGTTTTTCAAAACTACTTTTCTCAATATATGATTTTGTCACATTTAAAAAAAAAGAATTAATCTATTTTTCTAAATAATCAAAATTTTGACTTATATTTTTATTTTTCTTAAAATCGACTCGTACTCCTCACTTTGCGTATAAATTTTTATTAAAAGTAAAATATAAAATCAAGATAAATTATTAAAATATATTTAACTTCTAAATAAATAATAAAATTCCTATCTCGGCAAGAAAAAATAAAATTCCCTAAAAGATGTACGATAATATGTTTCACCTCACGCAATAATTCATGGCTTTTGTGACTTTGCTTCTTCTTAAAACCACGTTAAGTCCGCAGGTTCCGAATCACTTTGTCATCGAGGAAAAAGCAATTCACTCTCGTAGTCGGACAGAACATAAAAATAAAACAAAATTAATAGCATACTTAATTATTTATAAATTCAATGTATTGTTACCATAATACCCATTTCGTTGGTTGAATTGTTTCTTATTTATAAACATGTTTAAGGGTATTATGGTCACATACCGGGTCTATATTAGGCTTAAGGTCTGAATTAAACCATAACCTCACAATTTCCGGAGAGTATCTTCATTCGTTTACTTTTGAGGTGACTTTAATGGAAATCGAAGAGATAATGAATCTCTTCGATTCATGTTGGTTTGAGATGGAAATCTTGAAGAAACAGACATCTCAATCAACATCTACGAGTTCTGAGCCAAACCCAGATCGCAAAACTGAAGGGAACTCATCAAAACCAGAGCTTAAACGCACCCAAAGTACTCTCCATTCAAGATCCATGAGTGATCAATTGAGCTTAAATAGAACAAGCTTCGTAAGTTCTTATGATTCTTTCTCACCAGACTCAGTTCTCCACTCACCAATTCTCCATAAAACTATCTCAGGCAAAGAAATCGAGGAAGAGGAATTGAAAGAAACTTGTAGTAATATGAGAATTACGAGAAGAAAGAAAGGTAGGAGGAGTAAGAGCTTGTCAGAGTTGGAGTTTGAAGAGCTAAAAGGGTTTATGGATCTTGGCTTTGTTTTCTCAGAGGAAGATAATAAGGATTCAAGGTTGGTTGAGATAATTCCAGGGTTGCAAAGATTAAGAAGGAAAGAAAGCCAAGAAGAAGATACCCAAGAAGCAGATGACGATGATGTTGATGATGATGATGATGAAGTTTCAAGGCCTTACCTTTCAGAAGCCTGGAAAGTTTCAGAAAGAAGAAAAACGAACCCATTGATGAATTGGAGAGTTCCTGATTTGAGTAATGAGATTGACATGAAAGACAGCCTTAGATGGTGGGCTCATACTGTTGCCTCTACAGTCAGATGAGAAGAAGAACTGAATTCATAGCTTCCAAGTTCCAAGTTTTGGGGTTTTTTTTCCGTGAGAATTAAATGATCTTTGCCTTCAATTTTCTTTGCGTGAGTAAAACTGTAAAAGGAAAACAAACAAATAAATAAAATATATGTTTCCGGCAACGACCGATGATATACCAGGTCTTCAGTTTGTTAAAAGATTTTTTTTTATTTACAAACTATGTTATTTTTCAAGGTGAAAATATGTGATTATTCTCTATATTATATATAAGCTGTAACTTTAATTTTTCTGTTCTAATTCCATCAATTTATTATCTACACTTTTTGAATTTTTTATTGTTCATATAGTTTTTTATTTTTAAAATTTAAAATTTAAATATTTATTAAAACAATTATATTTAAATTTATTAATTAAAATGAGTGTTTTTTTAACATTTTATTAAAATCACAAATTATTTTACCATTATACATGTAAATTTATGTTTGTTAATATAAAATTTTCAAAATAGTACAATTTCATTTAATAAATTTAACGATTATTATTTAATGAAAAAATTACAACAACTATATAATCAAGTAAATGTTAAGAGATTTTTACTTTTTATTTTATTTTTAGATTCGATCATGCTCAATTAGAGTTTAATGTAGATACGAAATATTCGAATCTACCCCAGAATCGTAGCCCAAAGGACGAACAAGTCTAAGCTTGTTGATGTTATCGCCAACCAAAGTAGATAGTTGACTTGTATCTTATGTATAAGACAGGAACTTTCGATTAAAAGATATCTCCAATATTTGTCCCATATCTTTGTCCGAAAATGAAGGTAAATTTTATATATATATTTTTTATTATAATTTCTTATTAGTAGTTGATATTTGTCATGTTGCATTAAGAATAAATTAAATGTTGACGTAAGCTTCTTGTACATAAATAATAATAATAATAATAATAATAATAATAATAATAATAATAATAATAATAATAATAATACTTCATGTGATGTTTAACTCTTCAACTAACAGAAGCGGCTATTGCTTTACTTGGAAGTTAGAATTTGGAAGCACGTTATTTGATTTTAGATTTAGCTGGTCCATGTTTAGGTTATAAATAAATTCAGTTTGAATAAATATAGTTCTTGTTTGGGTTTATTTGTTTATCTATTGTTAGGTTTATGTTAAGATATTTAAAATTGCATTTAAGTTTGTCCAGTTGCATGTTTATGTTTGTGCTAGGCTTATTTTTGTTATTTTTTAATTTATAAATTAAATTACATGCGCTTTAATTAGTTTATTTTAAATTGTTGAGGGCGTGACCAATGTATTTCTCTCTGTAAATCGTATGTAGCTTTCAGTTGAAGGACAAAATCTCTCTCGGAGAAGAATATATTCTGTTGTTGAGAGACTTGGTCAACGTTCCTAAAGACGACATTTTGAAAATTTTTCTTGAAAAAATCGATCCTTCTTCAACAAAATTAAATAAATTTTTGACTAAATTAATATATAATCAAATATATTCATCAACAATTATAAATTTTGTCATGAATAGCTTATTTAATTTGACAGTAAATTATCACTTGCATATTTTTAGAAGTGGGTTCAACCTCGACTCAATTGAATTTGTGTTTTGTTTGTATAAATTGAATCAACATTTTATTAACTAAATATATGTCCACAATTAATTACAAATTTATTTACAAATCACTTATTTAATTTTTATTAAAATTAATTATTTAATTTAATAAACAAATATTAATTATTAATTAATATTAACATTATTGCTTATGTAAAACTCAAGTTGGAACGCGTTCAAATTCCTCTTATTTTACTTAACTGATGAGAAGAAATTATAAATAATTTTACACAAATATTAATCTAATAAATCACCTATATGGCAATCATTTTGATATAGAGCTTACTACTGCTTTTCCTTTTCTTTAATAGAAAAGATTAAAGAACATAACAAATTTATTAATTTAATGATCTAACAATAAAATAGTAAAAGCAATTGATTATTATACTTAATAATTAAATCAACTTTTTTAAATGTTTTTCAAGTAAACCCTAAATCTATAAACGAATGAAAATAATGGATGAGATAAATGACCACTTTGAAGTCATCCCAAATTCAAAACTTGAGCCCAAACAAAACTATATACCAAGTCAAAATAATAAAATAATCTTTGAATTTGTCTATTTGATCAGTTTACTTAAAATCCGTTAAAACTTAATCACTAAAACAACTTCTAACGAAAATCTTGATTGTTAAAAGGTGATTTATTAGAGAATTTAAATAAAAATTTATATATGTATTACGATTCAACTCTTCTAGGCTTGCAAGCAGTTGAGAGACGTTCTCTCCTCTCTTCTCGTTTGGGATGTCACTACTGTATAAATTCTTTATCCATCTCTCTTCTTTTCTAACCCCCCCTCCAAACACCTTACCCACCACTCCGCCTTTCCCAACCTGAGAACATGTTTCTCCCCATAACCAAAGATTTCCCCTAATCCAACTCATTTGCCAATAGGATTAGCCTTTGCCTGTGCTTCTCTCCTCTTTCTTGAGTTTTTGACACTCCTTTTTTAGCCTAGGCTCCAATTGTGAAGCTAAGTTCGCTTGTTCTCCCTCCTTTTTATCAATCCTTCAATCAAGATTCTCCTCTAGAAAAGAACTCAAATAGTTGGTTGATTGAAGATTTTTTTTAGTCTAAGTTGAAGTTTTTTTCTTGGCGTTTACAACTCAAGTGTTAATGGAGGGAATTTAGTTAGAGGCTAGCCTAGATCCCTCACATATTAGAGCCCCTAATGTACAATCTTTTATATTTTGTTGTTTTCTTTACCTTTGATTCACGATGAAGATTGGAGGCCTATAGTTTCTTTTGGATATTGTGTTATCACGACCAAGGCTCTTTTTTTTCTTTTTTTTTTTTTTTTTTTTGTCTCTTTTATTATTTATTTATACTCTTTTGAATTCCTTATGCTTTTGCATGTACTAACTTCCTTATTGAATCATGGAACACAACAATGATTAATCCCTTTAGACTAATGCTCATCCAAGAGTGCTTCAGCAACTTAACAGGACTCGAGTCCTCTGTAAGTTTGGTTTGTTTGTGTTAGTCCTAGTTATAAGGGTTATATGCGACGCCAGGTCCTAGTTATAAGAGTTATATGCGACGTCAGTTGCAACTCCATGAACATCTAGTAGGCCATGTAATTTTTCCATATTTGGTTGACATATTTTGACCAAAACTTTTAGAGTTATTTAATGGATATACCTTTGGGGATTTTTACAATCTATTATAGAAGATATATCGTGTAAAAATCTATTCAAACAAGTAATGTATCAAGACTTTCAATGTGATTGAAGTTCCCATTAATGAAGAGATATGTTTACTAATGGATTGTAAAATGAAAAGATCTCTAACATTGTATTACTTATTCAAGACATTTTTGAATACTAGTTTTGAGGAATTAGAGATTCACACTAATTGTATATTAACAAGCCATATATTGTCTATTTAAAAAAGGCTTGTTCATTAATTTATCTATGAAAGAGAGAAAACTTATCTTGTTCATTAAAAAACTTATTCTTGGTGCATATTTGTATAAGTAAACTATTATGTTCATTAGTTTACTACTAAGCTTTCAGGGGAAAAGACTTAGTGGAAGAGTGATTTAGACTGAAGCATAGAAGTGAGATTACAAATTGGTGAGTGAGTTGAATTTAAACCGCATCTTGTACTTGTTGATTTATAATGGATTACTCTTTGGAATAGTCCCTACAGACATATGAAGTTTTCAAGCTACATAACCAAACCTTTGTGTTCGTCTCTTATTTTATAATTGTTAGTCAGTTTACCTAGTTGTAAATGAATGAAAATGTGAAAGTCAAATTCAACGGTTTTATAAATTGTTATAGAGCTAGACATTTGATTTACTAAGTGGAAATCCTATTATTGATTTGCAATTAAGATGGAAAAATTACCAGTCTCGAGACCCCTATGTAGGATGACACTAATTATGCTTATTAGAAAGCAAAGATGAGGGCTTTGATCAAGCATATGGATGAAAAAGCTTGATGTTCAATTCTAATTGGTTGAGAACCATCAACAACTAATAAAACTAGTGTGAAGACCCCTAAATTTGAAGTAACTTGGACTAGTGATGAAAAAAATCTAGGTAATGCAAACTCTAGGGCCTTTAATGCAATTTTTTGTGGAGTCAATCCTTTAGGCTTCATGCATATTTTCATGTGTAACTGCAATAGAAGCTTGGATTATTCTCAAAATTTCTCATAAAAGGAAAACTATTGTAAAGCAATCCAAACTTCATATGTTAACTAATAGATTTGAAACTTTAAGGACGTAAGGTAGTGAAACCTTGTCTAAATTCTAAACAAAGCACTATGACAATCACTAAATTGCCTTACGGTATAAATGATAAAATGAAGACTAAAAATGGTTAAGAAAAGCACTAAATTGAAAATTAGGTTTTTGCCCTAGGATATGATAAATGAAGACTAAAAATGGTTAAGAAAAGCACTAAATTGCCTTACGATTGGCTGAACACATCATGCCAATCACTGTCTTTCCCAAAAAAGAGCACTTGACCATATTCAACTCCATCTATCCCTCTTAACCCTTATCTCCGAATTTTTGAAAACTAAACATGGTTCTAAAACACTTTTGCTATGTATTTTCAAAGGTTTTGTACTATTTTATTTTACTTTTTTTTTTCATTTTTCATTTTGAATTCACTTCATTTTCTTTTCCTTTCATTTTGTTTTTGAGTAAATCTTCTTTTTCTATCTTTTCTTTGTTCTTCTTTTACTTTAAACGAATTTTTCTAAGAAATTAAATCACATTTAGCTTTCCCTCACCTCTACCTCCAAAGTGTATCTACCAAATACCTTGGCATGTATAGTTCAACATCCAATCACCAGCACAACTAGTGCTTATGCTATTTGAAAAGAATAAGCATAAGATAGACTGAGCATTTTGGCTTAGTTTAGGCTAAGGATTCAAATAAAATCAGGTTAGCAAAGAAAAATGTCTCAAATTGGCTCAAATCAAGGTACTAGGGATAAATATATAACTACGTAAAAAAATGCCCAAGTCACTCCCATTCATTATTCAAATTAACCACAAGCTTCAACCATCTATAGTTATCAAATTTTAGAACTTAAAGCATACATAGAGTCTATCATTTAAACAATAATCAAAATTAACTAATTCTCACATGGAATGTACAATTGTGTAATCATTTTTTTCCATTTCACTAAACATTCATAACCTATCTATTAAACTAACATAGATAACGACTTCATCTCTGACTCTAATTAAATCAACAACCAATACACCAATGGCATTCAACATAACATAAAAAAGTAAATCATGCTTCATACTAATCAAGTCATTATAAAATTCATTATTGCATACTAAGCACCATGCAAACATATAAAAACTTGAAAAAAAAATATGTTTCTTTTTCAAATGTAATAACATTTCATCACTAAACTTACAAAACAAACATAACACTTAAAAATCCTAAAAACTAGATATCACTACCCCACACTTGAACTAAACATTGTCCTCAATATTTATTGCATTCAAAGAAAAAGAATAATAAGACTCTCTTTTTAAAGCACGTGACGAAAATGATGAAGTATCACTACCCATCACATGAAGATCAAGAATGCATGTCCAATCTAAGTGGTGAGAAGAAACTACCTACAAAACATAAGCAAACATAACATCAAACTATATGAAAAGAAAGAAATAGAAACAAATAATTACAAGAAAACTAAGGAAAATAATGAAAACTTATTGATTTCCAAAACAAGTTGTAGTTGGGCAAAGTCTTAGGGATGATAGTTTGATAGTTGACAAAGAGAAGCTGATAGGAATGAAATATAAGTTAATATAGTCGATTGTAAGCATAGGCATGTCTCAACACATTTAACGGGATGATGTTAACACTGGTTGGATTGATTTGTATGGTAAGCAACGCTTAAAAAACTGAGAAGTGGATAAGAATTTAGGTTTTCAGCCTTATATGTGAGTTTTGTAAGGTAAAGGGTTTAGTGACAATGATAACTTTAGTCAAAATAGGTGATGGTTCGAATGGAAAAACAATAGGTATTGAGGGAGAGTATACAAGATGGTGATAATTGGCACAATGTAACGACCCAATTTCCTCCAATGACATATCTCATCTGTATCAGGTGTTGGGAGGAGTAGGGGGTGTTACACATAAGGTGTGAAAGAGTAAGGGATTTGAAAGCCACGATAATAAGGGGCTATGGTGTAACTAACTCGGACATATATAAATGTCCTGGACGAAGGGTTAAGCGAATTGTGGTTTATGGTTGTAGATAAGTTAAGAATATCCAAACCTACACTAATAGTTCACGAATGTTTTGTCTATGTGGAAGTGTTAGTGTTAGTGTTAGTTTTAGCAACATTGCCAATAGGGATGCTAAATGCACAATTTTCAACATTTTGAGAATTTTTCAGTGGTGTATAAGGGATTCATGTTAGTGGTGAAGATAGTGGTTTCATTGTTAATGAGATTGTGTAACACTCCTTACCCGACCTAGTTTGATTTTCCATTTCTTTTGGTTCACTGAGTGTATCGTCAATTTCTTCTATGTAAAACAGTGTTTTGTATTCTAATTCTTTTACTTGAGATTGTTTTCTACATTGAATAGCTTCTATTTGCAATGATCGAGCTAATTTCTCAATTTCTGGTTCAAACTCCAAGGTCCTTAGTTCTAAACTAGTCATAAGTAAAAGAAATTGTTGAGATCAAAATACACCAAGAGGGGGGTGAATTGGTGTATTAAAACGCTTTCGAAATGAAAAAAATAAAACGACTCAAGGATTTATAGTGGTTCAGCCTTAATTGCCTATATCCAATACCTTAACATTCCTCAACTAAGGATTTCCCAAATCCACTAGATTTGAACCTTTAAGGTTAAGATTTAACCTTACAAATCCCTATCTTTTCAAAGGTAATATAGAACTACTTCCCCTTAAGAGTAACACCTCACAAATGAGAGAAAATTAATTATGAATAAGATGATACCTTTAAAAGGTAGATAATCAACAATTAAGTAGTCTCACACAAAGTTACAACACTTGAAAAAATGATAGAAAATTTAACCAACAATTGTGCATGTCAAAACCATTTTTAAGTTTTCTTTTGAAAAAACCAGGGATCAACTTTAAAAATAATAATGGAGTCGTCACCAATCTTTTTTCGAGATGTGATCAGGTCATCTTAAAATTGATCATTTTAATAAAAAATTATTTTGATTTATTAAAATAATGATTTTGGTCTACGAAATTCGAGAAAACGGGTTCAGGAGTCAGTTACACACGAGGAAGGATTAGCACCCTCGTAACGGCCAAATTTGATACCTAATTGATTAATTAATTTCTTAATGTCGAAAATTTGAGAAAACTTTAAAATATGACCCTTTTGATTTTTCAAAAATTATAACCTTTAAAAAGACATTCAATTATTTGGATAAAAGAAAAGTCGAATCTCGGTAAGTTAGAGCACGGCCTTTCAAATTTTCCAAACATCAAATATCTTTGTTTTGTTTTCCTTTTTTTTTTTTTTGAAATCCCTATCTCAAAATATCAAAATGTCACATCCAATAAGTTAGGACTCAACATCTTAAATTCACAAAGATAGGTTTTTTATTTGAAAATCATATATTTTAATTTCAAAAAGGGTATTTGATCATTTAGACTTAATGAGAAAAATCGAAGCACACTAAATTAGGGCACGATTCCCTCAAAACTCCAAATGTCAAATATTACCTTATTTTAAGAAATAAAAGTTTGGACAAAAAGTGACAATTAAATGAGATATATTTTAAAACAATGATTTGAGTAAAATGTATCATTAATACATTACAAAACACAAATACCAAAGCAATATACTACAATTACATGATATAATAACATTTAATACTAATATAGGAAATTAAGAGAAAGAATAATATAAAATAGCAAATGATACAAGTAATAAAATGACCATGCCAAAGCAAACATAAGAATAATAAACAAATAAAAGAACGTGAATAACAAATAAAAGATATAAAGTAAGCAATAATAATTCAAAAGATCTATGCGAAAGATAAAAAAAAGCGAAATGAATACAAAACTTTACATATGAGATCAAATATAAAAGTAAAATAACAATATAAGATAAATGATATATGCAAAATAATAAAGGGATATTATAACAATTTTTTTAAATAGAATAATAAAAAATAAAAAATGATATGACAAAATCTAAAATAGTTAATATATACATAACAAAATAAATATATATTATTTTAAATAAATAATATAAAAACTTTGAATAAAAATGTATAAGGGATAACTTATAATAAGTATATAATATACCATTTAAAAATAAATAATATACATATTTTAAATAAACAATATATGAAAAATTTTGCCTTAATAATAAAACAATTTAGATGATGTACAACATACAAATTTTCAAATAATACATAATATGATTAAAGTTAAATAATATATAATATATATAATATATAACAAATAAAAATAATAATATATATGATAAAACAATTTAACATAAATAGGAAAAACAAAAAGAAAAACAAGTTTAAAATAATTAAAATAAATGAATGAATAATGATTAAGCAATTAAATGGATAAATAAAAAAAGTTAAAAAAAACGCATAAGTCAACCTGACTCCCGCAATATGTGGATTCAATGAAATTCCTCCACCAAAATCTAACTCGAACGAAAGAAACTCAAAAAGAAAAGAAGATGAGCGAAGAACAAAATAAGAACAAGCCATAGAAAATAAGAACGAAAAGAGAGAGAAATTTAAGTGGATACTCTCAAGAATTTTTATTACTCCAAACTCAAGTCCTCTTACAATGAAGGGAGATGCCTATATTTATAGTTGAGCCTCCCCAAATCCAACAGTATAGATCAATTACATCAACGACTAATATTAAAAGGTATCTACAAATTAAATATCTAAGATTACAAAATCATATCTTCTAAGATTGCATATAATATCTAAGATTTGCATATCATATCTAACATTTGCATATCATATCTAAGATTGCATATCCTTGAAGATTATGTTTCCATATACGTCAAGATTGTAGATGGACCTTCAATCTTTTCAAGTAATGGGTCATTCTGATCGGACCAAATGATATTTGGACTAGACTTTGTTTTATTATTTTGGGTTTATTATTTTTTGTATGGGCCCGGGCTAAATTGGCCTATTACAGTTGCCTCTCTTTGCTCATTGTCGTGTAACGAGAATGGAGTAAAGACTATAAAAGGACCAATTTTTTCAGGTCTTGTCGAGTCTTGACTTCTTGGTCCTCGTCTTCTCCAAATGGCTTCCAACCCAATTGCAACTTCAGGGTTATTGGGATTTCAACTTAACTTTACTTCTCTGCAACTACTGCAACTTCAGAAGTATTGGACTATCTATTCTATTGCTCTTTTAGGGAAATAAGTCTGACGGTTTCAATCTGCTTCACTGCAACTTTAGGAAAATAAGATTTTCCATAAGATTTGATTTCTTCGATCTGCTCTACTACCACTTCAGAGAGGTAAGGCTATTGTCTTCGATCTGCTTCGCTGCAATTTCAGGAGGACAAGATCTGCAATCTTTAGTATGCTCCACTGCAAACTTAGGGAGGTCAGGCTGATGTCTTCGATCTGCTTCACCGTAACCCCAAGAAGGCCAGATCTGCTATCTTTAGTCTGCTCTACTGCAAACTCGAGAAAATGAGACTGGTGTCTTCGATCTGCTTCACTGCAACCTCAAGAAGGGTAGATCTGTTATTTTTAGTCTGCTTCACTACAAACTCAAGGAGACAAGACTGATGTCTTCGATCTGCTTCACTGCAACCTTAGGAAGGCAAGATCTGCTATCTTTTAGTCTGCTCTACTGCAATCTTAGGGAGACAATGCTGATATCTTCGATCTGCTTTACTGTAACTTCAAGAAAACAATATCTGCTATCTTTAGTCTGCTCTACTGCAAACTCAGGGATGCCAGACTGATGTTTTTGATCTGCTTCATTGCAAACTCAGGAAGACAAGATTTGTTATCTTCAGTCTGCTCCGCTGCAAACTCAGGGATGCCAAACTGGTATCTTCGATCCGCTTTGCTACAAACTTAGGAAGACAAGATCTACTATCTTCGGTATGCTCCACTGCAAACTCAGGGATGCTAGACTAGTATCTTCGATTCGTTTTACTACAATCTCAGGAAGACAAGATCTGCTATCTTCAATCTGTTCCACTGCAAACTCAGGGATGCCAGGATGATGTTTTCAATCCGCTTCACTGCAAACTCAGGAAGACAAGATCTGCTATCTTCAGTCTGCTCCGCTCCACTGCAAACTCAAAGATGCCAGGCTAATGTTTTCGATCCGCTTCACTGCAAACTCAGGAAGACAAGATCTGTGAAATCACTGATGTTGTGACACCGTCCTCTGGGTAACCTATCCTATAAAATTGGTTTTATGTGTTTTTACTTATGCAAAATGGTTAGAATGCTATGATCTGAGTGAATCAACTGCTCCTAACCGATTGACATATGTACGAATGCAAAATGTCATGAGGACGATCCTTTTTAATAATTAGGATGTCACCACTTGTTGCTCATCAGGGCTCTATCATTAACGTAGTACAATGTCTTCCTACTCGACTGGCATTTGATAGAAAACCCAAAAATATTTTTGCTCAACTGAATTTGCCTCACTAACTTCAGGGTCCTTTCCACTATACCTCAGGGACATGAGGCTTATATCATTTTCAAACCATCTCACTACGGTTTAGGATTATAGGATTTGAAACTTTTTCGATCCATTCCCACTGTAATTCAAGGGTATAGGACTTGTATCTTTTTCAATTCATCCCACTGCAACTTTGGGATATAAGATCTGTAACTTGTTCCATCCACTGATCACTCTCCAATGACCCGACCAGATGTGTATGCATGATACTCGCATGGATCCAGAATGTTATTTTTCTTTTCGAGAATGATTCCTTCTATGCTTGGGTTGTCATTGCTTATTTTCTATCAGATTTGTATCACTGACGCAATATCTAGTCTTTTGATCAACCAATGTCCTTGACAGAAAATCTGAAGAGATAAACTCACCTTGGGCTCAAATATTTCCAACCCTTAAGCTTGGTGAGTTCTAAATAATAGTCCTATTCCAAGTTCTTATATTATTTAAAAGCTTTCAGAGTAATATGCGAAACTCCTTTTATAAAAGTATTATTAGTCTATTAATCATTATTTCAATATAAAATGCTTGAAAAAGATCACAATAATGGACGAGAAAGAAATTAATCAGGAGCATAGCTCGAAATAAATAAGTTAATCAAAGATAACCAAAGCAATAAAAGAAAATTAATTGGGGTGTATCTTGAAAAAAATAAAGTAATCAAAGATAGCCAAGGCCATAAAAGAAAATTGATTGGGGTGTATCTTGAAAAGAATAAAGTAATCAAAGATAGAAAATTAAAAATGGGTAAGATAGAAGCTAGGTTCCCCAGATATCCCAGCCTGAGCTTCTCTGTACAAACTTCTTGAGGACCATTTTGAGCTCAATACATGTTTAAAGGATCCGGAGTACTTTGTCAATGCCCCAAGACGTAGCATACTTCTTCATTGTTAATTTTGGCATAGCAAGACTACCACATGCCCTATCTTTGATCAAAATTTGAGCCGCTCTTTTCGGGTTTTCGGCTCAAAACCCCTTTGGTCTCAAAGCGCCCCTTGCGGGTTTTCACCTTGGCCTCTCCTCTTTATTTTTTTGAATTTGATCTCAAGGCGCCCTTTGTGGGTTTTCACCTTGGCCTTTCCCCTTTCAAGTAAAATACTTCTTGACTGAACCTGAATTTTCCGAATTGGGCAAGTCTTCACCATTCGTCTCGGTCAATATCAATACTCCTCTAGAACAAGACCTTTTTTTACTACATAAGGTCTTTCCCAGTTTGGCATCTGCTTTCCTCTAAAGATCTTTTTCAACACCAGGTCCCTCTCGTGGAATTCCCTAAGATGAACCTCTTTATTGTAAGCTCGCATTATCTGGCCGTGATAGATAGTTTTTAACCTTTTTTTCTTCGATTAGGTTCAATTGGCAAAACTATTTCTATTCCAATTAGAAATGTGTTGCCCCAGCGAAGGTTCTAGCCGACGTTCGATAAGACAGAGGGTAAATGGTAAATTATTTATGTCAATCTTTACAAGTCTCAGTAATTTTTCCCATGATCCTTGTTTTGTTGTTTTTATTTTTATTTTTTTCCTTTTTTTTGCTGCCTTTACTGTTCTATGATATGGCATCTTATCTTTGAACAAACTTCCAAACTTTTGACATTGTCCTTTTTAGCACTCTTTGTCGGCACCTGATCTTTTTTTTTTTTTGAGAATTTGATGACTATCGACTTTGTAACATTGGCATATGAAACTACTTCAACCCTCTTAGTGAAGTAAATGGCGACCACAATGATGAATCGATGTCAACTAAAAGCTTTTGACGAGATCGCCCCATAATATCTATTCCCCATATATAGAAAATCTGTGAAGAAATAGATAAGGCACATAAGTCTTGTCTTCCTCAATTTGGCATTTACGACATAACTGAAGGAATCTTCCTTTTATGGTGGACCAATAGTACCCGAACCTTATGATTAGCTTGGCATTGTAGAACCATTAGCATGTGTCCTTCTGACATCCTATAGACCTCTTTTAAGATTTCAACGTACCCGCGTCTTAGTAGCCCAGGCATGTCTTGGTATGATTGTGCAAAAACATCTTTGAATTCTTGAAAATAACTCAATGATGTCTCGCCTTATTTCTGTGGTGAGCTAAGCTACAATCTTCACCTCTTTTTTAGGCTCATAAATATCCACTGACCTTTTGCAGAGTAGGGTCTGTTTTTCATCTTGTTCTACCATTCTTAACAAATCAAAAGATAGGTTACAATCTCTGTCATTTTCAAAGTCCTGAGATCCCTCTAGGCAGATATCTTACTCGAAAGGAGACTCTGAGTTAGTAGCAGTGTTGCTCACATCATTGATATTTGGAGACCTATTATAAGTTCGAAGGAAGATTCCAAAGAATAAATGATTCAAAGAATGTTTATTTGTATGGTCATGAATGAAGAATGAAAGAATACTTGAAAGAAAGTCCAAAGAACAAAAAAAAAAAAAAAAACTAAGAATAATTGTTTGTACAGTATGAAATGGAAAAAATAAAAGAATATTTTCTCAAAAAGATACATTTTATAGAAATAAAAATTTCGGACACAAGCCTATTTCAAAAAAGGGTTCTGATTGCCTCTAGGCTTAAGGTAACAAGCGTGTTTTGAATATTACTCTAGATTATCTCTAAAATACAAGGATCTCTTCCACAATCCCATTATTCAAAACACCCTCAAGTATGCAAGGGCTTGGAAACTTCGTTCCCGGTTCCCTCTTCGCTTTTGACTTCTTCAAGAAGTCGCAACTTTCTTGTCTCCTCCTTCAATTATCACATTTACTGCCTCAGCAAAGTGATCAGGCAAAGTGATCAGGTTCTGATGAAACGTCGAACTTCACAATTTCCATTTTAATGAACCTTTCGACCAACTTTTTAAACATAGTATAGTTTTCAATTGAGTGACCCGTTATTCCCGCGTGGTACTCGCATTGGGCATTCTCATTATACCATTTTGGGAACGGAGGTTGCACGGGTTTTGAGTAGGACAAAGACACCACATACACATAAAAAGATTCTGATACAACTCCTTATATGTCATTGGGATGGGTGTAAACTAGAGCTTTTCTGTATTTGGCCTCGCATTGGATTCCTACTTTGAAAAGCCTTAATAGCTAGTGGTTACAGCCCTCGACTGGCCTACGGTGACTGATTTGGGATGCATGCTTAGTATACTCACTTTATTTTCCTTGTTTTTCGGGGCTGATCTTTTGGCACTTTCCCCCGTGTCTATCCTCCCACTCCTTATCGCATTTTCAATCATCTCACCGAACATTACTATATCTAAAAAGCTTATGGGGGCGCTTCCCAACATATGGTTAATGAATGGGGCTTTTAGAGTATTGATGAAAAGCATCGTGGTTTCCTTTTCTAAAAGCGGTGACTGAACTTGAATGGCAACTTCCCTCCATCTTTGCGCATACTGCCTGAAACTTTCATTCAATTTTTTCCCAATATTTTGCAAGGTGATTCTGTCAAGCGTCATGTCTATCACATGATTGTATTGTTTCATAAATGCTTGTGCTAAGTCTCTCTAGGAATTAATCCTAGCATGGCTCAATTGGTTGTACCACCTAGACGCTGCCCCCACCAAGCTATCTTGGAAACAATGGATCAACAGTTGACCGTTATTAACATACCCAGTCATTCATCTACAAAACATGGTAATATGGGCTTCAGGACAACTAGTCCCATTGTACTTCTCAAATTCTGGCATTTTGAACTTGTGAGGAAGCACCAAATCTAGAACCAAGCTCAAGTCTTTAGCATTAATTCCATGGTGATTATCAGCATTTTCCAAGGCCTTGAACTTTTCTTCTAACCATCTACAACGGTCCTCAACTGCCTTGGTAATTTAATTCTTGTCCCTTCCCTCTCTGCTATATCTAAATCAGGGATAATAGGATTAGCAGGGTTATCTCATGGGTTAGATCCTGAGCTAACTTGGAAATTCATGGGCACCTCAGTATTAGTTTGACCTTGTTGAGGCCTAATTGTAACAGATGGCCTTCGAGGATATGCTTTAGGTTGTGTTTATGCATCCGGTGGGGTAAAATCTAGAGGATAATCCTCATTATCTTCTCCAGCATTAGTCATGGGGCCTTTACCCTTGTCTATTGCCTCATTCAGTAGCTGAGTCATTTGAGCCACCATTCTTTTGGGCTTCCATCATTTGTTCCCTCATATTTTATTGGATCTTTGCCAATTACTTTTGTAGCTGGTCTTGCATGTCTCTTTGGAACTGTTCGAGTCTTTGATACATATCTTTCATCTTAGCGCGAGTACCATAACGATGTTTAGTTTCCAGATTAACTTTCTCTCTTTCTCTCTTTTTCTGAAATAACTTCAACTATTTAGGGTACTTCTATGGATTTTAATGCATATGATGCGATGTAATGCAAATGCATGAAATGAATGCAAAAAGAAAGAGAGGCATTGATTCTGAATTCAATTCCATTAGAACAACTTTTTAGAAAATAAATTCCTTTACATAAAATAGATATTTATACGGCTTTTCCCTCATATTCCAAGTGAAGACATTGATCCCTTTCTTCTTATCCAGATATTAAGGTCCAATCTCGAGAACTTTCTAATAATAACTCTTTTTACTTGATCTGGGTCGTGACCCACTGCTCACTTATTTCCACATTGCTTGTTAGAAAATCAAGACGTGACGGCTCTCGAATAATTTTTTCGGCTTGAACCCTCGGGCCAAAAAACAAAGTCTTGTATTCCTTTGCAAATTATCAGTCTTCTCTCATTGTGTTTTCTTGGATCATATTCAAACAACCGTAATATAATCCACTTTATCAAGAAATTCGTTTTCCCATGACAAGCTCTTCTATTTAGCAATCAAATTTGAATCAACACCTCCTTTCTATGATGAGAATGCAATGCAACCAAAACAAAACAAAACACGTTAGCACAGGAGAAATAAACAATATAGAACACCTATCTGGGTAACTACTGGGGTTTGGCATGGTTCTACCTAGGGTAGGCTCCTAGGTCTCTCTATATACGGTGTAGCTCTAAAGAATATGTACCTGAACCAGCAGATTCCTCAATCTTCACCCATTATAGGCTCATACAAATCGAGTTTAGTTCAGGGGAATACATTTCCCTATGGCCATGGGGAAGTGAAAACCTCACGAAAACATAGGTACAGATGTATCCCAGAAGCAATCCACTAGCCCATGCAAAGGTGAAAACCTCACGAAGGCATAGTTTCTCACTCCCACTTAAAGGTGCGACCACAACGGTCATGCAATGCAATGTGCGCAAGAAAATAATAATCATATGCAATGGCACAAACAAATGCAACAAAAGGATCGTAATTTTCAAATCAAATTTTTAAATTTTCAAATTGAATTTTCAAATTTTCGACAAAGGACAGAAAATAATCAATTTTACGGCTTGACTTTCTTATTGTCCCCTGTGGAGTCGCCAAGCTGTCGAACCATTTTTAAGTTTTCTTTTGAAAAAATAGGGATCGACTTTAAAAATGAAAATGGAGTCGCCACCAATATTTTTTCGAGGTGTGATCGGGTCACCTTGAAATTGATAATTTTAATAAAAATATTTTGATTTATTAAAATAATGATTTTAGTCTACGAAATTCAAGAAAACGGGTTCGGGAGTCAGTTACGCACGAGGAAGGATTAGCACCCTTGTAACGCCCAAAATTGGTACCTAATTGATTAATTAAAGTCTTAATGTCAAAAATTTGAGAAGACTTTAAAATATGACCCTTTTGATTTTTCAAAACTTATAACCTTTAAAAAAAATTCAATTATTTGGATAAAAGAAAAGTCGAATCTCAGTAAGTTAGAGCACGACCTTTTGAATTTCCTAAACACCAAATATCCTTTGTTTTGTTTTCCTTTTTTTTTTTAAATCTCTATCTCAAAATATCAAAATGTCACATCCAATAAGTTAGGACGCAACATCTTAAATTCACAAAGATATGTTTTTTATTTGAAAATCATATATTTTAATTTCAAAAAGGGGATTTGATCATTTAGACTTAATGAGAAAAATTGAAGCCTAGTAAGTTAGGGCATGATTCTCTCAAAACTTCAAATGTCAAATATTGCTTTATTTTAAGAAATAAAGGTTTGGACAAAAGTAACAATTAAATGAGATATATTTTAAAACAATGATTTGAGTAAAATGTATCATTAATACATTACAAAACACAAATACCAAAGCAATATACTACAATTACATGATATAATAACATTTAATACTAATATAAGCAATTAAGAGAAAGAATAACATAAAATAGCAAATGATACAAGTAATAAAATGACCATGCTAAAGCAAACATAAGAATAATAAACAAATAAAAGAACGTGAATAACAAATAAAAGATATAAAGTAAGCAATAATAATTTAAAAGATATATGCGAAAGATAAAAATCTAGGAAATGAATAATAAACTTTACATATGAGATCAAATATAAAAGTAAAATAACAATATAAGATAAATAATATATGCAAAACAATAAAGGGATATTATAACAATTTTTTTAAAAATAAAATAATAAAAAATAAAAAATGATATGGAAAAATCTAAAATAGTTAATATATACATAATAAAATAAATAAATATATTTTAAATAAATAATATAAAAACTTTGAATAGAAATGTATAAGAGATAACTTATAATAAGTATATAATATTCCATTTAAAAATAGATAATATACATATTTTAAATAAACAATATATGAAAATTTTTGCCTTAATAATAAAACAATTTAGATGATGTACAACATACAAATTTTCAAATAATACATAATATGATTAAAGTTAAATAATATATATATATATATAATATATAACAAATAAAAATAAAATATATATGATAAAACAATTTAACGTAAATAGGAAAAAGCAAAAAAGAAAAACAAGTTTAAAATAATTAAAATGAATGAATGAATGAATAATGATTAAGTAATTAAATGGATAAATAAATAAAAAAAGTTAAAAAACCATAAGTCAACCTGATTCCCGCAATATGTGGATTTAACGAAATTCCTCCACCAAAATCTAACTCGAACGGAAGCAACACAAAAAGAAACGAAGATGAGCGAAGAACAAAATAAGAAAAGCCACAGAAAATAAGAACGCAAAAGAGAGAAAAATTTGAGTGAATGCTCTCAAGAATTTTAATTACTCCAAACTCAAGTCCTCTTACAATGAAGGGAGAGGCCTTTATTTATAGTTGAGTCTTCCCAAATCCAACGTTATAGACCAATTACATCAACGGTTAAGATTAAAAGATATCTACAAATTAAATCTCTAAGATTACAAAATCATATATTCTAAGATTGCATATCATATATTCTAGGATTGTATATCATATCTGAGATTTGCATATCATATCTAAGATTGCATATCCTTGAAGATTATGTTTCTATATACGTCAAGCTTGTAGATGGACCTTCAATCTTTTCAAGTAATGGGCCATTCCGATCGGGCCAAATGATATATTTTGGACTGGACTTGGACTTTGTATTATTATTTAGGGTTTATTATTTTTTGTATGGGCACAAGCTAAATTGGCCTATTACAGTGTACAAGAAATATTGAGTAAAAAGATTGAGAAAGATTGGAAAATTGAGTTCTTAGAAGTTATGCATTGGAAAATTGAGTTCTTGGAAGTCATACACTTGTTTCTTGTCTTTGTTCACTTCAATGTGGAGCCTTAACCTTGTAGTTAAGTCCTCTAACAACCTTGTGGATGTTTTTAGCCGTTAGAAACAAAATGGAGTCGTTACAATTATAAAAACCAGATTAAATGCAATTTGCAACTTCGTTGTATCGGTAGAAGGAAACTTGTATCGGTAGAATTCTTTCCAAAATATGATCGTTGGGTTTGTTCTATCGGTATAAGTCCTCTTGTATCGGTATAACTCTGAGAGTTTTATTTGGTATCAGTAGAATCCATCAAAGTATCGATAGAAGTGTTGGGGATGCTGAACTTTGGCTACTAACTTTGGTTGTATCGGTAGATCGGACCAGGGTATCGATAGAAGTCCCAAGCCAAAACTAACTTGCTTACTAGAGTGTGTTCTACCAATAGAAGTTCGGATTGTATCAGTAGAACCCAAAGTTGTATCATTAGAACTCCCAGTTCTACTGGTAGAATTTTGTAGCTTTTTCAAGGTCTTTTCAATATCTTTTTCAAGGTCCTTAAAACTTCAAAAACTCGTTAAAAAATTAAGTTAATTCAAGGCTTTTTTAAAAGTTTATTTTGTCCAACACTTTGAAAATAATTTGAAGGACTTATAAACAATTTTTGCAAATTTAAGTAGGAGAGTTTTAATATACTTTTTGTTATATCAAAATACTTGAAAAGCTAGAGCTAACAAAAATGAAGAAAATTAGAATTATTTCCAGTTCCTGGCAATGACGCCAAAATTTGATGGGCATCAAAACCACCAAATATAATTTCCTATGCTCTAACTGAATTAAACTGTAGTATAGAGAAGTAGGGTCGATCCCACAGGGACTGAGACTCCTAATTTTCGTGTTATATGACCAGATTCCTAAGTCTAAGCAGCTGTCATGCCAACGGCTTGTATGTGCAAAGCTAAAAAATAAATAAAAAGAGGTTTTAGTTGATAAAGGAAAATAAAAATAAAAATGAATAGAACATAATAATAATATAATGATAATTAAAAAATAAAATTAATTAATTTAAATTAAATTGGTAAATCAAATATGTGAATGGTTAGCCTTTAGCCTCTGTACACTCCGAACTTGAATTGATCCTTGAAAGTGGATTTTTCCTTTCAAATGATAAACTGGTTATAGCAATTAAGGATGCCTCAACTGTCAACTCTTCCTTGTGTAGTTGGTTTCGGTATGACCTGCAAACCAATTATTACAGGTTATCTAACCATGTAACACACGTTTACAATTTAAGATCTCGACAGTCTTGTTATCTAGAAAAGCCCAACTCAAATTAACGGCCTCAACCGGTGGGTCATTTAAGTTTGATCACTATCTCCCTTGACGGAATCCAACTAGCTTTTTTCCAACTGGACACGCTAATTTGTTCATAGGAACTAGAATACGGCAAACAACCGACTCACCTTTCCAAGTGTACGCCAAAACAACTTCCTCCCAACGTGCACTTTAAGTTGAAATTGGATTAACTTTGAGGGATGAATATGACTATCCCATATTTCGGAGAGATAATAAATACCGTGTTGTAAAATTTTAGTGTGGATTCATTTCTCACAATTCTCGATCAAAACGATGACTGGACTAAAGCTAAATAGGGATTAATTGAGCATGATATTAATCATGCTTTGTAAGATTATGAGATTGGATTTTAATGTAATGTAGATAGGTGGAAAAGGAAGGGGGACTCAAAGAGCAATTGTACAAAAATAAGAAAAAGAAAATAATTGGCAGAATGCTTTAATAAGCTACAGATTGAAAGAAAGAAAAAAAATTGCTTTGAATTCAAGTCTCTCTGTGTGTTTCCAAGCTGAAATTACAACGCTTTTATACACCTCTCAAAAGTTCATTTTAGCATCACTTCCCCTTAAAATTATGTTTAACATCCAACAAAAAATTAGATATTTTTTTAATTATAGGATTTGACAACATCAAAATTTGATTATTTTTCATCAGCCACCAATTCTGCAACTTTTCAATTTGACTCATTTCCTTGCTTTTTGTTCTAATGTAACCTAATTTGTTTGATTTTTTTGAACTTAAACATTTCAATTGCACCCTAATAAAATTTAAATAAGAAATCACAAGCTTAGTATATTAAAAACACAAAATTAGCTTGCTATCAATATATAAAAATATAAACTTATCAAAATTTTCTAATTTGCCACATATAAATTATTGAATTGATGATTTTATTAATTTTTTGCATGTGAATTTGCTAAACAGTTGATCTTGAAGTAAGTAATTTGATGAATCGAGTTTAATAATATTAAATAATTTGATTAATTTTTAAATTCAAAAGCATACATAAAACAAATTATAATAAATTAAGATAAATAGACTAACTTGTAATTTTCATAAAATAGAGGTATGAAAATTCAAAATTATATTACAACCACCCTAAATTAAAAAAATAAAATAAAAGTCAAGATGAAAAATAAGGTATCGTCTCACATTTTAAATTAAAATTTATTTATTATTATTTTATTAAAATATTATTTTTTATAAGTGGCGTCTAATACATTGACTGTGCCTAATTTTATTATAAAAATATGTATCATTCTCAAAAATAATTTATAACATTCCTCATTTTTGTAATTAATTTTTTATTATCTAGGTAAACGACCTGATCGTAGAGGTGCTCATGAGCCGAGCCAGACTCAATTAAAAATTTAGGTCTATTTATTAGGTTCGAGTTTGGCCCGGCCCGAAAAATGGGCCTAAAATTTTACTCAAGCTCGACCTGGATTAAAATGCTAAAACTCGGACCCGACTCGGCCTGCCCGTATTAATTTTTTATATTATTTTTATATAATTTTTAAATATATAATATATCAAAAATACTAAAAAATTAAAATAAATATTTCCCACAAATTAAAAATAAATTTTAAAAAATATGTAGACTTAAATAACACTAAGATAAATGGAACTTAATAAGCAAATATCTCTAAAACAATAACAAAATTAACAAATACCTTTAAAATAATAACAAAATTAACAATAAAATAAATTTTATACAATATCCAAATAATAACAACAAAATAGTAGCAACATAATAGTAAAATGATTGCAAAATAGAAAAAAACAACAATAAATAACATTCAAAAACAAAAAAAAAAAAGAGTAAATTTTTTGTCATTTAGTAAATTTGGGCCGGGCCGAGCCAAAAATGTCTTACCCGAGGTCTAACTCGTTTTTTAAACAGGTCTCATTTTTTTGTCCAAGTCAAATTTTCGAATCTATATTTTTTTCCAAATCCTCTCACATTTTAGGCGAACTTTCGGGCCGGGCCGGATAGCCTGAATCATGATCAGGTCTAAACCACCCCTATTACCCTTTCAATTATTTTGTTTTCTTTTCAATTTTCTTATTCTCTACTAATTTGTTTCTATTTTCTTTTCTTTTTCGAGAATCAAACAAAATACTAGAAGAAATTTGTAAATGAAACCAATCAGATTACTTTCTTGCATTTATTTTTCCTACTTTTTGTTTTGTTTTAAAATTCTAAACCAAGAGGTAGGAGGTGAGAATGTTCTAAGAATTTTTGAGAATTTTGTGAATAAAATTAAAGAAATTTGAACAACATTCATCAATAACCCAACAAAACTTTGGTTCAAGATAACAGATACATGCAAACAAATAAAATAATTAAATGAATATTTAACAAAAGAGGAAAGACATCAATCACTTAATCCCAAAACCAATTTGAAAATAAATAAATGAAAATCAAATTTAGAATTATGAAAAAACAAACTCAAATCTGCAACAATTTTGTTTGCTTATAAATTAACTACAACATTGAGATCTAAGGCTTACATTCAATGTTCATGAACCATCAACTCCTAACCTCCATCTACTAGCCCTTCAATCCTTAATAAGATCAAGACCCTCAAAACCCCATGACAGTAGAAAATAATTCGGCGAAGGCTTAAATATCGACCACCATGGTTGCAATAGCTAGTCAATCCAACATAGGAAACCCAAAGTTACAGATTTTGAAGGTAATTTTTTTAAAACCCATTTAGGAGATTTGAGCAGTGAAGAAGTTCATCATATACTAAGGAGAAGTCATGGTCGAAATTACAAGATGTTTTGACGGTTGGAGCTTTAGATGGAAGTTAGAGAAGTTTGAAAGTTTGAAAGCATTTTTGTTACTTTTGAAATTTTTTTGAAAAATCTAATTGAAGCATTTAAAAGAGGGAATGGAGAGCAACACTTCAGTGTCATTTTCAAGCCAGAAAAGATGTTATTCATGGTGGCGAAAACTATGGGGTGGCTAGAGTTGAAGAAGGAGAAAAGAAGAAGATAACGAAGAAATGAAAGAAAAGAACAGAAAAATCAGCATTGATAAAAGAAAGGGAGGGGGAGTAATATTTTCATTTATGTTTTATTTAATATTTTTGAACTTAGAAAGAAAAAGGAAATTTTAATGCAAGTCTCTCTTTCCTGCCATTTCAACCTTTTTCTTTGGTTCACATTTCAATTTCTAACAAAAATTAACGTCAGAGTAGTATACTGATAAATAAATGAAAAGGCTTCACTAAGGTGTATTGTACAAATGGTTTTAATTATATTTTAAGTCTTTTTAGCTATTAATCTTTATTCTTCTTTTTTAATCTATTATTTTTAACTGATTTAACGAATAAATTTAATGTTTTAAATTTTTTTCTTTTAAAAATTTTAATCTTTCACATATTTGTTTATTGATAAATTTTTCTACTAAATTAATTTTTTAGATAATTAAATTTATTTTTATTTAAATTAAGAGTTGCTTTTTAATTTAATGTATTATTTATTTATTTTATTATCTTCTATATGTAATTATCTTATTGGATTATCTTAATAATAAATTACATCTCATTAAAATATTCTAAATATAAAATTCTACATCATCCTCATTAACTTTTTAACGATACTTTCATTAAATCTATTAGACAAAATGATAACACTTTAGAACGACATGTTTTTATGTTCTAATTATATATTAATTTGAATGTGACTCTACTAATTTGGGTTATTTATGGACTTTATTCTCATAGGGACTAAATTGGAGACCAATGCAAAATTGAGGGCCAAAATCGTGAAATTAAAGATAAAAATGGACCAATGTGCAACAAAGGAAAAAGATGGTGCCAAAAGTGCAGACATGGAGAGCAGAGGGACTGAAATGCAAAAAGAAGAGACTTTGCTCTATCAAACTCTATTTTAAATTAAATTAGGATAATTAATTTTAGGATAATTATCTAGGATTATTTTGATTTCTTTATTTATTTATCTCTATTTATCTTTAATAATTATCTTTGAGAGTTTGAATAGAATTAGGCTATCTACTCTAAGCACTATAAATAGGGGATGGAGTAGCTCATTTGGGGCATCAATCTTTTTCTGTACACTCCTCCCCCATAATTCTTTTGTGTTTCATTTATTTTTCTTTCAATAAAAATTCCCTTTTCCATATTTTTATATTTTCCACCACAAATATGAGCCACTAAATTCCATCTAGCCGAAGGTTGCCAAATTCCCCAAAAAAAGGTTCTTGAGGCTTAGAACCCGTACTTAACTTTCTCATCCAAGTATTCATCGTTTCTCCGCATTACGGGGCTGACGCTTCCGTCCAGGTCCCTTTAAAAGTAACCCTTTCAACGTATGCAAAGGCGGCCGCTTTGTGTGTTTTGGGAGGATTGCACCGTCGGTTCGTGAGCTTACTGCGTCAGAGGTTAGCGAGCCCAAGAGACAAAATGGCGTGGGATTCGCCATTGAGAAACATTGATCTAGTGTAAATGACTCCACAAAAGCAATCGCAAGCTAGAGTCAGGCTCCCTAAATCCGTAAGTTTAAACTCTTGGAGTTGGTGGTCGTAGGCGTCCTCTTCCACTATAACTGGCTTGCTTGGGCAGAGAAGGGTCATCCAAAAGCCGAAGACGGAGCCAAGGAGGAACAAGACAACCGGAGGCTAGAATATCTCCACATAAGAAACTTTTCTCTAAACCCTTTTTTATTTTCCTTATTTTAATTCTCGTAATTTCAATTCGTCTTAAATTACATTTTTATTATTTTTCCGGATCGAAAATTATTAATTACATTTTTTATTTATTTTTCAGAACGCAGGTTTTCTTGGGCACGATTCGCCCAAGATCTCGAAAAATAGGCATTTGTATAATCCGATCCTCGTGGATTCGACCCTACTTTCCCTTCTTTGTTATTTTCATTATTTTGCGAGGAGTAGGATTTATTTTGGTGTATTCAACGACACATCAAATTTTGGCGCCGTTCTTAGGGATCGATAACGATACTAATCCTGTTTTTTCTTTTCTATGACCAGATCGCTCCGGGCATTCTTGCGTTTGATTCGAGAGATCGAAAAGATCTGCGAAAGCTAATCGAAAAGAAACTAAGTTGAAGAAAAGCGATCGGCGGTGGTAGTAACTCAAGCAATCCACCACCAGAAATTAGGACCGACGACGAAGCGGAATCTAGGGTTAACGAAAACCCTACTCAAACGCTTGAAAGTAAAAGCGGAAGAAGTCGATCCATTTGAAGAAGTGTTCAACGCCGGGGTTGACGAAAACCCTAATTTGGTACAAGAACCAATGGCTCAAACGATTCGGCAACTAGCCGAAGCTCCGACAGAACAACCACCATTGTGCATTGCATATCCTACCATGGATACCGATTTTGAACTGAAATCAGGGTTAATTCAGTTGCTGCCAACTTTTCGAGGGTTACAAAATGAAAACCCCCACAAACATTTAAAGGAGTTTCATATGGTTTGTCTGAGTATGAAACCTCAAGGCGTAACAGAGGATCAGATTAAATTGCGCGCTTTTCCTTTTTCCCTAGCAGATTCAGCTAGGGAATGGTTATTTTATTTACCTCCTGGATCTATAACTACTTGGGCTGATCTATCTCGTTTGTTTCTCAACAGGTTTTTTCCAGCATCTAGAGCAGCTGAGCTAAGAAGGGAGATCGTAGGGATTAGGCAGAAAGAGGCAGAGACTCTATATGATTATTGGGAGCGGTTCAAGAAGTTGTGTGCAAGCTGCCCACAACACGGTATATGAGCAATCTCTTCTCCAGTACTTTTATGAAGGGTTGAAACCGATGGAGATGAATATGGTAGACGCTGCTAGTGGAGGAGCGTTGGTTAACATGACCCCCCAACAAGCAAGGGACTTGATTTCCACAATGGCTGCAAATTCTCAGCAGTTCCGAGCCAATCCTGAACCTCCCAGAAGGGTTCACCAGCTAAGTAATTCTTCCATAGAAGATAGACTTGATAAACTTACTAATATGATGAATACTCTTCTTGCGAAAAAACAAAAACAGCTTTCGGTTATGTGGAATATGTGCTACACACGAGCACACAAGCGATGCATGTCCCGGTTTGTATGATGACTCTATGGCTCACTTAGGTGCGATGGGAAATTTTCCTGGCCCACCACAGGCGTCGACCCTTACTCTAATACCTACAACCCGGATGGAGGGATCACCCTAACTTAAGTTATGGGGCCAACCCACAATATAACCAAACCTTACGAACCGAGGTTCCACAATGACCACAAGATTCGTGTAATTCTCTAGAAACTTTGGTCAATAAATTAGCAGCTAATATGCTTGATTTTCAACGAAAACCGAGGCATCTATAAGAGAATTGACCATATCGGTTGAGAAATTGAACTCTCAAGGAAGCTGCCATCACAAATGTAACCAAACCCAAGGCAAAACGCAAATGCAAAGGACGCTGCGAAGTGGAAAATCTCGGAATCGATTCTCGGCGTAAATCATGCCCAAGAAATCTCCAGAAAAACCCAAAAAGACGAACAAGTCCGAGCGAAACCCCATTGCCCATAATTCAACCTCCATTTCGAGCGATTCCACCAAAGGTCGAAAAGGTAAGCGGGACAAGGAAATCCTCGAAACATTTAGGAGCGTCGAAATCAACATTCCAATGTTGGATGCCATCAAGCAAATACCTGTGCGCTAAATTTCTTAAAGAGCTTTGCACCAACAAGCGAAAGTTAACGGGTAATGAAAGGGTGAATGTTGGTGAAAATGTGTCTGCGATGTTACAACGAAAATGCCTGGCAAAATGTAAGGATAGGGGCATGTTTGCAATACCATGCAAAATAGGTCATTTGGGAATTAAAAGGCTATGTGTGATCTAGGAGCCTCCATAAATGTAATGCCCTATTCTATTTATGAATCACTTAATGCGGTTTTTGACAAAAGCAGTGTTAGCATTCAATTGGCGAGCAGTCCGTTGTGCATCCCGAAGGAGTCCTTGAGGGCGTGTTGGTAAAAGTTAACGAACTTATTTTTCCTGCAGATTTCTACGTGATAAAAATGGAGGAGGACGGTGCTCGGGATCTTGAGATCTCTTGTTGGGACGACCATTCCTTAGTGCGGCTAGTACTAAAATTGGCGTTCGGTGGGAACTCTCACGATGGAGTTTGATGGGGAGATCGTGAAATTTAACGTCTCACGATGCCATTAGCCACCCGGTGAAATTTTGAGCGTGAATTGTGTTGATATAATTGACTCATTAGTGGAAGAAAATTTTGAATCCATTTATGCTTTTAAATTTGACTTTGATAAATTTGAATCAGTTAATGAGTTGTTATCCCGGTACTAAGCTTTTACCTTACATTGTGCGAGAGCGGATCCAAAATTAAAACCACCTCTCGAGCATCTCAAATTCACATTTTGGAGGATGATGAGACCATTGCCGACTTAAAAGGATTGACCCCTTGGAGGAAAATATGAAACCAATGAAAAGGCGCAAGGACAATTAAACCCAAATATGGTGGATGTGATAAAAACGAAATTCCAAGCTCACACGATTAAAAAGATTTATTTTGAGCCACCGTAGAACCATTTAAGTCGTCGAGCTAATGACGTTAAACAAGCGCTTGTTGGGAGGCAACCCAATCTTTATTTTTCTTTTATTATTTATTTTTATTTTATTATTTATTATTATTTATTATTATTTTATTTTCTTTTTAATTTCTTTTATTTAAATATCAATAGATTTCTCTTCTTTGCTTAGCTAAAATGGAGCGCGTTGAGGTTCGACTCGACACTTTTGGCCAGCAACTCACTGAACTCATTGCTATCCTCCGCATTCGACAGTAGCTACTGGGAGTTTTCTAAACTTTTCTTCTTATTTATTTGTTTTGCGTCCACATTGAGGACAATGTGCTTTAAGTAGGGAGGTACTCTTCAGATTCTTGTCATATTCTGTTGAGATTTGTGTTTGTTGCTTGAGGCTCTTTTAGGTTGTCCATATTTTTCTTTTTTTAGAGCATTCAGTCGCTAATCATGCCCAAGAATTTGCCCACGACTTGCCACTGTTTGACCACGTGCATGATTCTTGGCCACCGAGTAAATTCGATTCATGCATTTGATTTTATCTCCATTGTTTTATTCTTATTAGGCTAAAAATAATTATGATTAATAAGTTAATTATATCTTGCTTTTCGTAAAATTGATCAAGTTTAATATCAAGTGGACACTTAATATATTTGCATGCCTAAGTTATGTTCATGACTATTAGGTGGTTACTAAAACTTATTTTTGACACTTGATTATTTCTCCTAGATCCTCTTGAAGTTTATATTTTCGCGAAAATTGTGATTAATAAATATTTCCAAGGTTATGAGTACTGACTTAGAACGTGGTGATCGAGTAACCGGGGTAGGGTGCTTGGGTTGTCATTCTACTTCGCGTCAAAAGGTTTTGTGACGTAATAGGTAAAACTCCGCTAGCCAAGGTTATGAGTATGGCTCAGAACGTGGTGATTGAGTAACCGGTAGGGTGCTTGGGTTGTCATTCTACTTGGCGTCAAAAGGTTGTGTGACGTGATGAGTAAAACTCCGCTAACCTGGAAATAAATAATTTTAAGAATATGTTGAAATTTGAGTAACCGGGTGGGGTGCTTGGGTTGTCATCTCTCTTGGCGTAAAAGGTTCGATATATTCAAGTAAATAAAAGAATAAAATAAAAAAGTAATTAAAAGAAAAAAAAGGAAAAAAGAGAAAAGAAAAGAAAAATAGTACTAATAAAATTACAGGTTGGGGACTAAGGAGGAAATAAATAGAGTGTCTTGGTAGGTTTGGTAATTTACCTAAATAGCATGAAATAATTCAAGACGATTTTAATTTTTGTTTGTGTTAATTAGAAAACTTTTCTATTTTACTTAAAGCAAGCTTAGAAGTTCTCTTATTTTTCATATGCATTTTGACTAATCTTTATAAAACTTTGGAGTAGAATTTCTTTCGGGATCTAATTTTCACGATGGATAGGAACCATACTTGAGGGCAAGCATGGGCTAAGTAGGGGATTTGATAACACTTTAGAACGACATGTTTTATGTTCTAATTATATATTAATTTGAATGTGACTCTACTAATTTGGGTTATTTATGGACTTTATTCTCATAGGGACTAAATTGGAGACCAATGCAAAATTGAGGGCCAAAATCGTGAAATTAAAGATAAAAATGGACCAATGTGCAACAAAGGAAAAAGATGGTGCCAAAAGTGCAGACATGGAGAGCAGAGGGACTGAAATGCAAAAAGAAGAGACTTTGCTCTATCAAACTCTATTTTAAATTAAATTAGGATAATTAATTTTAGGATAATTATCTAGGATTATTTTGATTTCTTTATTTATTTATCTCTATTTATCTTTAATAATTATCTTTGAGAGTTTGAATAGAATTAGGCTATCTACTCTAAGCACTATAAATAGGGGATGGAGTAGCTCATTTGGGGCATCAATCTTTTTCATACCTCCTCCCCATAATTCTTTTGTGTTTCATTTATTTTTCTTTCAATAAAATTCCTTTTCCATATTTTTATATTTTCCACCACAAATATGAGCCACTAAATTCCATCTAGCCGAAGGTTGCCAAATTCCCCAAAAAAAGGTTCTTGAGGCTTAGAACCCGTACTTAACTTTCTCATCCAAGTATTCATCGTTTCTCGCATTACGGGGCTGACGCTTCCGTCCAGGTCCCTTTAAAAGTAACCCTTTCAACGTATGCAAAGGCGGCCGCTTTGTGTGTTTTGGGAGGATTGCACCGTCGGTTCGTGAGCTTACTGCGTCAGAGGTTAGCGAGCCCAAGAGACAAAATGGCGTGGGATTCGCCATTGAGAAACATTGATCTAGTGTAAATGACTCCACAAAAGCAATCGCAAGCTAGAGTCAGGCTCCCTAAATCCGTAAGTTTAAACTCTTGGAGTTGGTGGTCGTAGGCGTCCTCTTCCACTATAACTGGCTTGCTTGGGCAGAGAAGGGTCATCCAAAAGCCGAAGACGGAGCCAAGGAGGAACAAGACAACCGGAGGCTAGAATATCTCCACATAAGAAACTTTTCTCTAAACCCTTTTTTATTTTCCTTATTTTAATTCTCGTAATTTCAATTAGTCTTAAATTGCTTTTTATTATTTTCCGGATCGAAAATTATTAATTACTTTTTTTATTTATTTTTCAGAACGCAGTTTTCTTGGGCACGATTCATCCAAGATCTCGAAAAATAGGCATTTGTATAATCCGATCCTCGTGGATTCGACCCTACTTTCCCTTTCTTTGTTATTTTCATTATTTTGCGAGAGTAGGATTTATTTTGGTGTATTCAACGACACATCACAAAACATATTAAAAAAAAATAAAGGTTGATGGCAAAAAAAACATAAAATACAATTAAGGTCATTTTAACAAAACATTCAAACATTAGTGACCAAATTTATTATTAAGCCAAAAGAAAAATACAACTACTATACTAAATAAATTAAAAGTGCAAATATCATAGTAATAATTTTATTAAATTACATGTCCGAAAAAAAAATTAGCATTTGGAACACGATAATAATAGCGAATTTAAGATAAAAAGTGCAATAAAGAAATGCCGACCAATAAGAAAAAGGTACAAAAATCGTATTCGTCCGCGCTGTTTTTGACCGTTGGCTGAATTATTTTTCATTTCCGTGAATATACTTTCAAAACCCATAAAATTTAAAATTCCCAAAGGACCCATTAAAAACTACCCTCCATTCCTCACTTCAGCAAATAACCTAACCGCAATAGAGGGCTAGCATTGCCATTTCAACAAAACAAATTTCCCCCTCATGCTTTTGTTAAACAGTGCCGAGCCAAATGTTAAACTTCAGCTAAATAAGAAGAAAAGAAAAAAGCTTACTTTCTCACCTAATTTTCTGTTCGATTCATGTTTATAAATCTTGTTTTATGCCTTTGGGCTTGTCATAGCGAAAGTCATGGAGAGCTTAGACTCTCTATGGTTTTTCAACAATGTGCTCATTTTACCTACTCTTGAACACCACATTGATCGTGGTGTTGCCCTTAATGAAGACACGGTCGAAGAAGAAGAAGTGCCATCGAAATTGGTTCCAAGATGTCCCAAGTGTGGAGAAATTGCTGCTGGGCTTGAAGAGCACATAATGCAGCCAATTACAGAGGATGAATTTAAAAAGCCAACACAGAAGCCAGAGAAAATGAAAAGAAGCAAGAGAAAAGTACTTGGAGAGCTTGATTTGGGGTTCCATGGTAAATTGACTTCTGACTCTTCAATTTCTGTAGAAACAGTTGAATATCCAATATATTACATTAAAATGCCTCCTTTGGATGATGGTTTGGCAATGAAAGAGCACCTTAAATCCTGGGCTTATTCAGTTGCCTGCATCACTACTTAAGTAATTTACTTAATCCAAGTTAGAACCCTGTCCATTTTACTTCCAGTATTTAACCAACCCTTTCCCCCTTCTTAGGTTTTTCGTGTACATGCTTATTTTCCATTTCGATTTTATGTAATTTTGTTGGTTGTCATAACCAAGCTTATTTGAGTAATATGTTATGGAATATCTTTTTATTCTTATTCTAATTATACTAGTCATAACTCATAAATAAACCAATGTTATCCAAATTTGAGATTATATATACACAGGATATTGGCATGTGTAATTTCGTATTTACTAAAAAATGTGTTGGATATAAATATTAAGAAAAATGAAAAATCCAGTACTACATTATAACATAAAAAATCCAAGTTCAAGCTTCATGCTATCTCAAGAAATGGAACTACCATATTAAGATCAAAATAATGAGATTAGAATTAGATTGTTTAAGCCTATGAAACTTCCACGTGAAGGGGAAAATATTTGTTCCAGCAACGAAGCAGTAACGAATTCTAAAGAAACATATTTTATAATTATCTATCTACTTCTTGGAAGAGTATCCGTGATTAAAGAACTAATCACTTCTGTGACACACATCTAAGGTCTGAACTCTGCAGCATGTGCGAAACTTGTCAATCATCTCAAGAGTTTCTATCTGGTAAATCTGCTACAGAACAGTGTTTCCATACAAAACTCTGAAATATGCCCTTTTATTATCAATAACCAAAGATGTTTCCTCTTTTTTAAACTGACATCCACTTCCCGAGTCATGATTTGACTGCTCTCCCCTAAACTCCATTTTTGTCCTTTGGTATGAACAAAATAGATGCCCTTCTGTTTTCAAGTTTTGACTGACATTTTCGTCAACCTTTTCTGCTGCCATGTTGAATTCCTGCAAGGCATATCCACGTAAAGCAGCTGTTTCGAGTTGAGTGGCGTTGATTGAATTCCAAAGTGACGTCCTTAACAATGAAGATTGAAGCTTTTCTGGGTTGTGCCAAGATTTGGTAGGCCGAAATCGATTGACATGCAAGATAATGGTGTCAGTTTTTTTTATTTAACAACTTTCTTTTTCAACACTTTTTATAATCTAACAACTACTTCATAGATATTATCAATTAACTTCTCATAATCAAGTGATGCTAAATTGATAATTTTGAAGTCTCAAGTATTTTAAACTTACATGAAAAAAGCGATATATATTTAGTTTATAGATTTGAAAAAACTAGTTTTAGAGTCAACTAATTATATTTTAACTATTATTTATAATTAAATATATTTTATGTTATATTTAGATTAGATATACATAATACTTTTAAATTTTGTAATATTTATAATTTAATATTTAAAATATAGTCTATAAATTCAAATTAAATTTTACAAACAATTAATATTAATTATTTAAAGTATTTAGAATTTATATTCTATATATCAAAATATTAATAATGAGTTACAATAAATTTTTTACATCCTTACTAAAATATCATAACATCAACAAATTTGGACATTATTTAAATATATATATTTTACTTTATAATATTATTGTAATAGCTCGTTTTCTAGTAAAATCAGAATAATGGTTTTGGGCCACAAATCCGAAGAGTAAATATTTATTTTATCATTATTTTAATTTCTATGGTTTATTAGTGAGGTTGTATAAAAATTTCGTTAAGAAATTTTGACGTTTGAATGCTTAATTAAGCGAAAAGGACTAAATCGTAAAAGGTCTAAAAGTGGAGTTCTAGTAGCTATAGGTATCAAATAGCTATGAAACTTTAGATTCAAAGGACTTAGATGGTAAATAGACCATTTATATAGTTATTGGACATTCATGGATTGGTTTTATTGAAATTATTAAAGTTTTTAAAGGTTATTTTGGTAATTAAGTAAATAAAGGTTAAAAACATAAAAACAAAAGAAAGAAAAAAGAGATCATCTTCTAATCACTACAGAAATTTAAGGTTTTAGTGGCGTTTGGACGGAAAACTCAACAAATATTATACATTAGTGGCGCTAATAGAAAAACTGTAACAGCCTATTTTTGGTAAAATCAGAACAGTGGTTTCGAGACCACAAATTCGATTTCAAAAAGAAAATTTATTTTAATATTATTTTATGGTCTATAGTATGATGCAAATGTCATATGAAAATTTTGAAAATAAATTTTACCGGTTACATGTCTAATTTGATAAAGGACCAAATTGCACAAAGTGCAAAAGTTGAGTTCTAATAGCTAAAGGGTTTAAATAGCTATAGAACTTTAAAGTGAAGGTCCTTATATGGAAAATAGATCATTTAAAAATGCTTAGTGGTTAAGGATGATGATTCATCCATGGAAAATAAAATAAAAAAAAAAGGATGGAATTGGAAAGTGAAAAAAATAAAGATGATAAATGATAAAAAAATGAAAATATCATCAATTTATCATAATGTTTCCCAAATAAAACATGGAAACCCTAGCTAAGAGAAAGTGAGCTCAAGCAAGCTATTTTGGCTTAATTGGGTAAAGTAATCTTGTCTCGTTTTTAGTAATTTTTATATTTCTGAGATCTATCTTAGGGACTAAGTTACAAAGTTATCAAAGTAATAGGGTTTTTCCATGGATGAGTATGGTGAAATTTTGAAATTTACGGTAGAAAATGAAAGGTTGTTGATAGATAAGAAACTTTTGTAAAGTGAATTTTGATGAAATTATGATTTTAGGACTAAATTGTAAAGTTGTAAAATTTATGGAAAATTCTAAACTTTTATGAAATACATGGGCTGTACAGGTTACATGTAAGATTTGGCTAGGCTTGGAATAAGGATTAAATTGCACGAATTTCATTTTTCGAGCCTAGGGACAATCATCATTAATTAAAAGTTTAGGGGCAAAATGATAAGTTTTCCCAAGATGTGAATTGCACTGAATTAAGTATGAATTGTATTAAATTGATGTTAAATTTACTTGTATATATTCGGATAGACCAAATTCGGGGTTAAAGCGAGGAAAAGAAAAAGTGTCGGATTAGTAGATTTTACGTACACGAACATTTATTGAGGTAAGTTTGTGTAACTAAATTGTGTATATTTATATGCTTGAATTGAATGTTGTGTATGAGAATTATGTAGTTGTCATGCATATGAAATTGAATATATATATATATATATATCTGATAAAGCCCGATAAAAATTAAATCTCGTTTGAATAATGAAAGTCGATGGATACATGATTTACTGTATTGATTGTGGTCTAGCATATGTTGCAAAGAAATAATTGGTTAAATTTTAAAAGAAGTTTGAAAGAATTCAAAAGGAGTTCGAAAATAAAATTTATAAAAGAGTTTCCACAAAAATTTTTACGAGTTAGTGATTTTTAAGAAAAACCCCTTTTTATACGAAAATTAAAGAAAACATTTATAAATTTAAAATAGTTCCTTTAAGTATCTAAAAGATAATTAAAATCCATCCATGAGTAAAAATCTTTATAATAATACCAAAGGCCTTATTACATCATAGAATGAAATAGTACTTAAATAGAAATACTTAAAAGAAGTTCAAAGTTTATATAAACCATCATTAGTAGTATGGCCTCCACGCTGAAGTCATCCCTACCAAGCCTCCATCAATTATCATTACCTGAGAAGGGTAAGAAAACGGGGTGAGTTACTTAGAACTCAGTGTGTAACCCACTTACCGTGTCTACTGGTCCAAAACCATATAAACATTTAATTGGGCTTGAACCCATTTAAGAATATAACAATATAGTAATTAAAAAAATGCATGTGAAATGCAATTCCCAACCAAGCCTAAATTTCCATCCGCTACACACCACCCGTACCAACCAGCACACCTATGGGGATCAAGTCAACCCACCCCGCCGACACACCAATCGCAGGCATAAAGCCATTTAAAATGTTTGTGGCTGAGCCACCCGAACTAGATTGTGGCAGAGCCACCCGAACTAGATTGTGGCAGAGCCACCTGAACTTCACTTCAATTTTATCCAACCCATGCAAACATGTGTACATATACCAAACATAACAATATTCATATAATGATTTCAACATAAGGCCCATACTACAAGTTGGCCCATTTCTCATTTTTGGCCCATATGGTAATTTATCAAATCGGCTCCTTAAGCAATCTAGCAATTCGGCCCATTAAGCAATCTAACAATTTGGCCCATTAAGCAATCTAGCAATTTGGCCCATTAATCACATGAGGCCCAAAAATTACTCTTTATCAAATTAGCCCATCGAGGGCTATTCCGTAATTTTCACGACTTTAATACCGATTTCATGCATTTACACAAAAATGTTAATATACGGTATTTTCTAATTTTACCAACATTACGATTTTTTTATTTTAATGCTTACGGTATATCATCTAACCCAAGAGATAAGTGTGAAATTACACACCTGATTATGGTCAGAACTATACTTTCCCGCTCGTCGATACCCAAAAACGTGTCACGCTTGATTAGAGCACTAATACTTAATATAAATTTATACTAAAGATAAGTGATCTAGATCTTTTCCCTTGGAATTTCGAACAATAACTATTTGTGGTTTCTTCCCGATTGATGGTTCATAACCCGTTGAAGAACCACGAACAGTCAATGGCTCCGAACTACGAAAAACTTCGAATAATCTATTCTCCTCGGATGAGGGTCCACAACCCGGTGGAAAGTCTCAGATTGTTGAAACAGCCCTTCGCTTGAATCTAGAGGGAATAGCGAAACCGCCCCTCTTCCGATCACTATTCACTACTCTTTTCGACCATATCTTGCTTACCTCCATTGACAAAAGATCATTAGTCCAACTACTATATTGCAATTTAAGACTATTGTTTTAAGGCGAAATCGGCTTACCATAAAAATATCATTGCGTTTGCAGAATAAAAATCGGGCGTTAACGTCCCTAGGATAAAATCGATTAATAACCCATTTTTGACGAGATAATGAAATAATATGGAAGTCCTTGATAGAAATCCTTACCTTAACACTTCGATTAGATTTCTAGCAAGTCACGATGATTACGAATACTCCGAGTTTGGCCTTCTCTATAACACTATTAAGATGAATAGGATTGTTTTAAAGAAAGGATTAAGGAATGCTATTTTCGGTCAAAAGACCCTCTAAACAATCTATATATTCGACTAAAAACAAAGAAGAAAATAAAGGAATGAAAAGGGTTCTTACCACTTGATTTAAATGAAAATTGAAAGAATGGTTAACAAGAGAAAATATGTGAGGAGGAGGATTCGGCTAAGAAGAATCTTTTGATGGAAAAGATGCTAGCAACATTCAACCATGGAGAAAAATAGAAGAGAGAAAATGTGTTTCGGTTTTTCAAGGATGAAAAAGAAATAAAGGGAGGGATTTGGGACAAGAGAGCATTCGGCCAAATAGTAGAAAAGAAAGAAAAGAAAAATGGCCTTTGTGCTATGGTGATTTCGGCACTAGAGAGGAAGAACTTGAGAGGTTAGGCAAAAATTGAGACCAAATGGTCAAAAAACAATGACCAAAAGAAGAAAACAAAAATGCTCACAATGCACCAATTGCTTTCGGTTAGGGAGAGAAAAATTGAGAAGAAAAGTTTTATGAAAATAAACCAAAATAACCAAATGAAAGTGTCCAAAACATACTATCATCCTTACCTATGCTACCAAAAATATTCGGCCATCCCTCCTAAACCACAACACCGTCCATGTTCATAGTCAAAGTTTGGCCATGCCAAACTTTCCAAAATACAACCCTTAAAAGGTGCCTTGTGTTCCTCTTACCTTCCATAAGCTTAGGATTTTTTTCCCCAAGTTCAAGCTTACCTTAACCCTTAGCCACCTTACCATAAAAGAAATAGTCTAACCTTACCATAAATAAGACTTGACCGACACATGCTATAAAGGTGCAAAAATAAAAGTCACCAAAATGCATTCCATGGGATTCAAACCTCTTCCCTCAAGCACACTTATGGCGCCAACTCCACTTTACTACTAGCTAATCTTATGCTAGTTTTTGTCACTTAATTTCCTTTAACATCAAGGTCACTTGATCCACTTCAATAAAGTACTCATTACTAAAATTTATTCTAATTTCGAATAAATCTCGAGCCTTCTCAAGACTATATTAAACACACAATTTGAATCATTCACAAACTAAGCACCAAAAACATGCAACATATCGATACTCAATTTTTAGGATGTTACAATTCTACCCCCTTAAAGAAAATTTCGTCCTCGAAATTTACCTGGTTAAAAGAGATGAGGATATTGTTGCCGAATTGCGTCCTCAGGCTCCCACGTAGCTTCCTCTGTTCCGTGATTACGCCATAGAACCTTAACCAACGGCACAGTCTTCTTTCTTAGCACATTAACATCACGGTCTAAAATTTTCTCTGGTTCCTCCTCGAAAGACAAGTCTGTCCTTAACTCCACTTCTTCTACTGGACTATGTGAGATGGATCCGATCTATAACGCTTCAGCATAGAAACATGGAAAACACTATGAATCTGACTCAACTCCAGAGGTAATTCAAGTTGATAGGCCACTGGTCCTACACGCTTCAACACACGGTACGGTCCAATGAACCTAGGGCTCAACTTACCCTTTCTACCAAATCTGAAAATCTTCTTCCAAGGTGAGACTTTCAGAAAGACCTGATCTCCCACCGCAAACTCAATATCCTTACGCTTCAGATCCGCATACGACTTTTGTCTATCCGAAGCTTCCTTTAACCGTGCTCGAATCACTTTTACCTTTTCTTCCGTCTCAGATATCAATTCAGGGCCCAACAACTGTCGTTCCCCCAATTCAGTCCAACAAGTAGGGGTACGACACCTACGACCGTATAATGCTTTATAGGGCGCCATTTGGATACTAGATTGGTAACTGTTATTATACGCGAACTCTGCCAACGGTAGGAAATCCTCCCAACTACCTCTGAAGTCGATCACACAACCCCTTAACATGTCTTCCAAAATCTGAATTACTCTTTCTGACTGACCATCTGACTGAGGATGAAAAGTCGTACTGAAGTTTAACTTTGTTCCCAAAGCCTCATGTAAAGCTTTCCAAAACCGTGATGTAAACGTAGGATCCCTGTCTGAAATTATAGTCACTGGTACCCCATGCAACCTCACGATCTCAGATACATACAACTTAGCCAACTTCTGCAGCGAGTAATCCATACGAACTGGTAGAAAATGAGCAGTCTTCATTAATCGATCAACTACTACCCAAGCGGAATCTTTCTTAGTAGGTGTTAAGGGTAACCCACCAACAAAATTCATCATTATCCGCTCCCATTTCCATAGAGGAATCTTTACCTGTTGCAATAAACCCGATGGTAATTGATGTTCCGCCTTCACTTGTTGACAAGTCAAACACTTCCCCACAAAATCAGTAACCTCTCGCTTCAACCCTGGCCACCAATATTGCTTACGGAGATCTCGATACATCTTACTTCCTCCAGGGTGTATAGCATAAGGGCTACTATGCGCCTCTCGTAGAGTCATTTGTCTCAAATCCGAATCCATGGGCATACAAGCTCTTCCACGAAAACAAAGCACACCATCCTTGTTCAATCCAAAGTTCCCTATTATACCACTTTCAACTTGTTGCATTAAAGGACCCAACTTTTCATCTGATAACTACTTTTCCTTGATCTGATCTAACCACAATGGTTTCACCTGAAGTTCCGCTAGCAGACTGCCATCCTCATACAAACTGAGATGAGCAAACATTGCTCTTAACTCCGATACTACCTTACGACTCAACGCGTCTGCCACCACGTTAGCCTTTCAAAGATGGTACTCGATCGAGAAGTCATAATCCTTTAACAACTCCACCCATCTCCGTTGTCTCAAGTTCAACTCCTTTTGGGTAAGGAGGTACTTAAGGCTCTTATGGTCTGTATAAATGATCGACTTCTCATTGTAGAGATAGTGCCTCCAAATCTTTAAAGCAAACACTATCGCAACCAACTCCAAATCATGAGTAGGATAGTTAACTTCGCGCAGCCTTAACTGACGAGAAGCATAAGCCACCACTTTTCCTCCTTGCATCAATACACATCCTAAACCCGTGTGTGACGCATCACAATAAATGATAAACTCTTTTCCAGCTTCAGACTAAATTAGTACTGGCGCTTCCGTCAAAATCTTCTTTAGTTTTTCGAAACTTTCTTGTTGTTTATCGGTCCACACATACGGTACTCCCTTTCGCAGCAGCTTAGTTAGAGGTTCAGTAATCAACGAAATCCCTTCAACAAAGCGTCTATGTAACCAACCAAGCCCAAGAAACTCCGAATCTCAGCCACTGACTTCGGTGGTTTCCAATCCATCATAGCCTCTACCTTCCGAAGATCAACTCTTATTTTTTGGCTAACACCACATGACCCAAGAAAGTCACTTCCTTTAACCAAAATTCACATTTACTGAATTTGGCATAAAGTTGCTTATCTCGCAAAATTTGCAACACAATGCACAAATGTGAGTCATGCTCTTCTTCATTCCTCAAATATACCAAGATATCATCTATGAACACCACTACAAACCGGTCTAGATAGGGTTGAAAGACTCGGTTCATCATGTCTATAAATCCAGCTGGTGCATTGGTCAAACCAAACGGCATCACCAAAAACTCATAATGTCTATAACGAGTTCGGAATGCCGTCTTATGACTATCTGCCTCTTTAACCTTGAGTTGATGATAACCCGATCTCAAATCAATCTTGGAGAAAACTGAAGCTCATCTCAATTGATCAAACAGGTCGTCGATTCTCAGTAATGGATACCTATTCTTGATCGTCAATTTATTCTACTGCCTATAATCAATGCACATACGCATCGACCCATCCTTCTTCTTGACGAACAAAATCGGTGCTCCCCACGGAGACATACTCGATTGGATAAATCCCCGATCCAACGATTCTTGAATTTGAGCTTTAACTCTGCTAACTCCTTCGGTGCCATTTTATAGGGAGCAATAGACACTGGAGTCATTCCGGGTAAAAGCTCAATGCCAAATTCTACTTCCCGATCTAGAGGTAGACTCGGAAGTTCTTCGGGAAAGACATTTGAAAATTCTTTCACCGTTCTCACACCTTCCACCGATAATTCCTTGGCATCCAAAGCACTAATGAAGGCTAGGAACGCTCTACACCCTTTCTGTACCAACTTCCCTGCCTTTAAAGTAGACACCACATTTGCCAAAAAGTTCCTTCGTTCGCCTATCATTATTACTTCCTCATCATCCATAGTCCTTATTGACATCTGCTTTTCAGCACAATCCAATTGCACCCGGTGCTTCACCAACCAATCCATGCCCAAAATAAGATCAAACTCACCGAAAGGTAATTCCATCAAATCGGCTAAAAATATTTCTCTTTGGATTTCTAAGGGCACGTCTCTAAACAATTTGTTTACGATTACAAACTGTCCTAAAGGACCAATTACCGTCATCTCTCTATCGGTAATCTTAGATCTAATATTTAGATTTTCAGATATGGCACTAGCAACATACGAGTGGGTAGACCCGATATCTATCAAAGCAGTAATAGGTACATCAAAGATGAAGAACGTACTAGTTATTACATCAGGTGCATCTCCATCTTCATAACGCCTGACCGCATAAACCAACCCCGACTGTCTTGCCTCCATGTTACCTCTAAAGCCATTACCTCGACCCGGTGTACCTTGACCACGTCCAACACCATTACCACCACGACCTGGTCCACCGCCTCTCGGTGGCTATTGAGCGCCTCTGGCTGGCTGTGCATCAAGGTTACGAGCTTCCTGAGTCGGAGTAGTCCATCGAGGGTAATTCTTATACTAATGATCCTTGGAACCACATTTATAATAACCACCAGTTCTCCTCCAGCATTCCCCGGGGTGTCGTTTCCCACAGTCAGCACAGTCTCGACTCTGATTGGTAGTCACAAGTGCTCTAGCTTGAGCTGGCTCATCATTTTGAGGCCTCTTCTGGAACCTTTTAGCAGAACCTATATACTTAAAATCCCTCTTGCCTCTGACTCTTTCTCGATTCTGGCGTTCTGAGTTCTTAGCCTATTCGACTATCTTGGCTTTCTCCACAAGCGAGGCAAAAGTCCTTACTTGTTGTGGGGCTATCAATACCCGCAACTCATCATTCAGCCCATCTTCAAAGTGTACACAGCGCTCATGATCAGTTGGCACTATTGTTCGAGCATAACGACTCAAGCTTTGAAATTCTGCCTCATAAGCTGTCACCGTCTTATTTCCTTGAACCAAATTCAGGAATTCCTTCCTCCGGGCATCCACATAACTTGTCCCTACATACTTCCCTTGGAAAGCAGTTTTGAAGAAATCCCAAGTGACAAACGTAGCCTCAGTGCCTTCTCAAACCGTAAGCCACCATTGATACGCCTCGTCCTTTAGGAAGGATACTGCTCCTCTCAGTTTCTGCTCGACGGTGCACTCCAGATCATCCATAATCCGCTCTACAGCCTTAAGCCAATATTTCGTAATATTCGGAGCTACACCGGAGACAACTCTAAAAAACTCGGCACCACTTGATTTAAGTCGTTCCAAAATTGATCCACGAACTACTGAGCCATTTCTAGTCCCAGCAACCCTTTCTAAAACTCGCAACATTGCTTGTGTCAAAGCATTGTCCTCTCTCTTATGGTCATGTGATCCAGTCTCACTCCCGGGTGACGCAGGTGCATCCATTTCTGGCATATGACCCGGTGCTTCAAACGTAACCCTAGCACATCGTCCTCTACCACGACCACTTCTACCGCGTCCACATCCACGTCCTCTAGTGTCATAATGACTAATTCGGTTTAATCTGATTACACATTTTATGAATCAGAATACTATTCCAGTGTTTATTAAAGATATTTCATGAGATATAAGAGATAAAGTTAATTTGGCAATCACGTCCTATAATCTCGATCTCTACCATTTTCAATACCTAAAACTAGAAGTCCTAGAGTGTTCCTTTGATCATATCACAATAATAAACATTCAATATACAAATACTTACTACCTTTAAAACATAAAGTCTAGAATTTTAAACAGTTTTTTTTAAACAAAAATTGTTGTTGAACTCAAACCACAGCCGAGTTTTGAAAAATTGGCTCTGATTCCATAAAATGTAATGCTCCAGACCCGGTCTATGCATTAAGACCAGACTTGGTATGCCACACAAATCGAACATACATCTAATCATTTAATGAATTAAATAAAATAGGTCTTCGAAAACTATTTTGAAGATGGAGTTTATCAAAAATCTAGAATTTATTTGAAATCTATGATTTAAGAACATAAGAGATTATATTCTAGTCTCAAAGAAATACTTGGTTAAATTTTAAAAGAAGTTTGAAAGAATTCAAAAGGAGTTTGAAAATAAAATTTATAAAAGAGTTTCCACGAAATTTTTACGAGTTAGTGATTTTAAGAAAAACCCTTTTTATACGAAAATTAAAGAAAACATTTATAAATTTAAAATAGTTCCTTTAAGTATCTAAAACATAATTAAATCCATCCACGAGTAAAATCCTTATAATAATACCGAGGCCTTATTACATCATAACTGAAATAGTACTTAAATAGAAATACTTAAAAGAAGTTCAAAGTTTATATAAACCATCATTCGTAGTATGGCCTCCACGCGAAGTCATCCCCGGCCCAAGCCTCCATCAATTATCATTACATGAGAAGGGTAAGAAAACGGGGTGAGTTACTTATAACTCAGTGCGTAACCCACTTATCGTGTCCACTGGGCCAAAACCATATAAACATTTAATTGGGCTTGAACCCATTTACGAATATAACAATATAGTAATTAAAAAAAATACATGTGAAATGCAATTCCCAACCAAGCCTAAATTTCCATCCACTACACACCACCCATACCAACCAGTACACCTGTGGGGATCAAGTCAACCCACCCCGCCGACACACCAATCGCAGGCATAAAGCCATTTAAAATGTTTGTGGCTGAGCCACCCGAACTAGATTGTGGCAGAGCCACCCAAACTTCTCTTCAATTTTATCCTAACCCATGCAAACATGTGTACATATACCAAACATAACAATATTCATATAATAATTTCAACATAAGGCCTATACTACAAGTTGGCCCATTTCTCATTTTTGGACCATATGGTAATTTATCAAATCGGCTCCTTAAGCAATCTAGCAATTCGGCCCATTAAGCAATTTAACAATTTGGCCCATTAAGCAATCTAGCAATTTGGCCCATTAATCACATGAGGCCCAAAAATTACTCTTTATCAAATTAGCCCATCGAGGGCGATTCCGTAATTTCCACTACTTTAATATCGATTTCATGCATTTACACAAAAATGTTAATATACCATATTTTTTGATTTTACCAACATTACGATTTTTTATATTTTAATGCTTACGATATATCATCTAATCCAAGAGATAAGTGTGAAATTACACACCTGATTACGGTGAGAACTATACTTTCCTCTCGTCGATACCTAAATACGTGTCACGCTTGATTAGAGCACTAATACTTAATATAAATCTATACTAATGATAAGTGATCTAGATCTTTACCCTTAGAATTTCGAACAAGAACAATTTGTGGTTTCTCCCCGATTGATGGTTCATATCCCATTGAAGAACCATGAACAGTCAATGGCTCCGAACTACGAACAACTTCGAATAATCGATTCTCTTCGGATGAGGGTCCACAACCCGGTGGAAAGTCTCGGATTGCTGAAATAGCCCTTCGCTTGAATCTAGAGGGAATAGTGAAAGTGCCCCTCTTTCGATCACTATTCACCACTCTTTTCGACCCTATCTTGTTTGCCTCCATTGACAAAAGATTATTAGTCCAACTACTATATTGGAATTTAAGACTATTGTTTTAAGGCGAAATCGGTTTACCATAAAAATATCTTTGCGTTCGCGGAATGAAAATCGGGCATTAACGTCCCTAGGATAAAATCGATTAATAACCCATCTTTGACGAGATAACGAAATAATATGGAAGTCCTTGATAGAAATCCTTACCTTAACACTTCGATTCGATTTCTAGCAAGTCACGATGATTACGAATACTCCGAGTTCGGCCTTCTCTATAACACTATTAAGATGAATAGGATTGTTTTAAAGAAAGGAATAAGGGATGCTATTTTCGGTCAAAAGACCCTCTAAACAATCTGTATATTCGGCTAAAAACAAAGCAAAAATATAGGAATGAAAAGGGTTCTTACCACTTGATTTAAATGAAAATTGAAAGAATGATTAACAAGAGAAAATATGTGAGGAGGAGGATTCGGCTAAGAAGAATCTTTTTATGGAAAAGATGCTACAACATTCAACCATGGAGAAAAATAGAAGAGAGAAAATGTGTTTCGGTTTTTCAAGGAAGAAAAAAAAACAAAGGGAGGGATTTGGGACAAGAGAGCATTCGGCCAAATAGTAGAAAAGAAAGAAAAGAAAAATGGCCTTTGTGTTATGGTGATTTCGGCACTAGAGAGGAAGAACATGATAGGTTAGGCAAAAATTGAGACCAAATGGTCAAAAAAGAATGACCAAAAAAAGAAAACAAAAATGCTCACAATGCACCAATTGCTTTCGATTAGGGAGAGAAAAATTGAGAAGAAAAGTTTTATGAAAATAAACCAAAATGACCAAATGAAAGTGACCAAAACATACTATCATCCTTACCTATGCTACCAAAAATATTCGGCCATCCCTCCTAAACCACAACACCGTCCATGTTTATAGTCAAAGTTTGGCCATGCCAAACTTTCCAAAATACAACCCTTAAAAGGTGCCTTGTGTTCCCCTTACCTTCCATAAGCTTAGGATTTCTTTCCCTAAGTTCAAGCTTACCTTAACCATTAGCCACCTTACCATAAAAGAAATAGTCTAACCTTACCATAAATAAAACTTGACCGACACATGCTATAAAGGTGCAAAAATAAAAGTCACCAAAATGCATTCCATGGGATTCGAACCTCTTCCCTCAAGCACACTTATGGCGCCAACTCCACTTTACTACTAGCTCATCTTATGCTAGTTTTTGTCACTTAATTTCCTTAAACATCAAGGTCACTTGATCCACTTCAATAAAGTACTCATTACTAAAATTTATTTTAATTCTGAATAAATCCCGAGCCTTCTCAAGACTATATTAAACCCACAATTTGAACCATTCATAAACTAAGCACCAAAAACATGCAACATATCGATACTCAATTTTTAGGATGTTACAGTTCTAGTAACTCACCCCTCCTTCTTAATCCTTGTAGGTAATGCTCAGTATTGTGGACTTGGGCTATGGATGACTCAGTGGAGGCCATACTTCAGAAATGGTTTTTATTGAACTTTAGAATTCTATTTCCGTTTACTACTATTTTGGGTTTTTATGTTGTAATAAGGCCTCTGGAATATTTTACTTTTGCTTTATGTTTAACGTACTTATTATTTTGCTTAAATCGCTTTAAATGGGAAATTTTCTAAAAACTAAAATAAAGGTTTTCCAAAAATTGATTTAATACATGGTTTTCATAATAAATATGAACAAAAAATTTAATTTGGATTCTCTTTCAAATTATCAAACGTTATTTTCAAAAGTCACGGTTTTAAAATATCACGAATTTGAATATCAAATCTTCAATTAAACTCTCGAGATTTATAGTATTTTATCGAAGGTTTCTATTCAAACTTGATTTCTTAAATAATACCTTATTTAGTATGAAGTACAAGATCCTTTATACGTTTTCTTCATTATGACACACCAAATTCGAGCCTAACTTCTTGGCCGGGTTTGGGGTGTTACAAATATTATCCATTAAAAACCTAAATTTCTAGATTTGGAATTTGGGGGATTTTAAATGATTTCATAGGTATTTTTCCAGAATTTAATGAGATCTCAAACCGTTTTAAAATTCAGCCACAATTTTGGCCACCATGGGTGGTGGTGCGTACGCCTATGTGCAAGAAAGTGGGTTGTTTTATTTCTTGGTTCTTGCCTATTTTTTCCAGAATTAATTTGAGTTCCTGAACCCTCCTAATCAGCTTTTAAACCCATTTCAATTAGGGAAAAATGTTCTTGACCGATAAGCTATTCGAATCCCACAAATCGTGAAGTGGAAGTGCAATTAAGGGTAACTAGTTTGTTATACATAATTGTTGGGTAAAGGATATGAATTGATGAAATGAAGAAATTTAATCATTAATTAGATACTAATTTTCTAGTATATTATTGAATTAGTTGCTGACTGAAATGCCCCAAATCATCCGTAATGGCGAAGAACGATTGTACATACGGTTTGCATCGATACAATGTAAGGAATCTAACTAGTTTGGATTCTTAAAATAGTTATAATTTCAATGATTAGTTTTAACTAATAAGTGGGTGTTTTGGGGCTGGTTTAATGGTAAATTGATTGAATGTATACTGAATTTCAGTTTAGGTTCGTTTAAGGAATTATTAAGGAAAATTAGAAGATTCACTAGTGTGCTGCGAGGAAGCGAAAAATAAGGTATGGGTCCTAAACTCATAAAATTGTTTTAAAATGTTAAATATCATGTTATTTATGTTAAATTAGATTTATGATTGGATTTCCTAAATAGCCAAATTATTTATTTTTTAAGTGGCCGAACCAGGTATGTTTCGAGCCTTAAAAGATTACCATGTTGGCAAAATTGCTAGTTTGATAGTGTTGATGTTTGATTGAGTTTGTAATTGCATATTTGAGTTATGAGATATGAGAATGTTTGACTGAATGATATAATGTATTGAGATATTAAAATTATGTATGATTTAAACGTATGAGATATTTGTTATATTGTGTACTAAAAAGGGTGTTATTTATGCACAATGAAAATCCGTAAAGTATATGAAATTGAACGATATTGATTGATACCAACACAATGGTAATTTGAAAAATTGGAACACTGTTTCTATTTACTGAAAGTATGTGATTATTGAGGACATGTTGAGCATGTCAAATGAATGTGAAAAGTATTGGGATATGATTATGTATGAGATTGTGTGACATATTGCATATGCATTGGGTTGAGATTTTGTGGTTGACGGAGGAGTTCCGTGGAGTACCGACGACATGTTAAGTCCGCATTATTCGTAGAGGATTGGCAATTTTATCACATATTGTATGTTATTAGAAATTGTATCGCACTATTTGATATCCAGCAAATTTTCTGCATTATTGATTATTCGGTGGTTTTACCACATCGAGCTATGCTCATAATGTTTTGGAGCTTGGCAGACGGGTTCTGGGGAACCCTTGTTGTGCAACGGATGGTATGGGTTGGAACCTTTTTGCATTGCATCATGTGCACGACATATTTGAATGTTACTGATTTGTGCTACGCATTGTATTTTGTTGTATTGAATGGTATCGAAATTAATGATTGTTACTCGAATGAATGATGACCTATGCTCATACACCGTTTGACATCAATTTGATAATGGCTATGTAATGACATGAAATTCCTATGATGGTTCTGTTTTCTTTTGTTAATGCTAATATGTTTCACTGTATTTGATGTTTTTGCCCATTTAAATAATTATTCGACTCACATTGAGCTTTTCATTAGCTCACCCCTCAATAGTGTTTAACTTTTCAAGTAAACCTCAAAATTAGGACCGAACTCAGCATTCGGAGAATCAACTTGGACCTTAGATTATTATTTTTTTAATTAAGTGTTATTAAGTTTTTATTGGTTTTGGCTTGTACTTTTTAATTATTTCTAGTGTGTGGCTTGGTAACTTTTCTTTTGTAGATTTTTGCATGCATGAATTATTAAACCATAATAACCAGATAATGCATGATATCAGGCTTAAATAAATTTGATATTGCTCCCTAGTTTCCACTACATTGCAAAGGAACTGTTTTTGAAAACCAAATCGATAATGCAACTAATTTTCCAAAATGACTTGAAAAATGGTTTTTCTGCTGCATTAGTTTAGCTTCGAGTTTTTTTTAAAGAACGACAAGCAAACGGTTTTTTAAACAACAACATCAACAATAAAATGAATCCTAAGCATACACGACCTAATGAATGAATGCTTTTAAGCTAACTCAAAGTAAAACTACGATTTTCTCTAAAATGAGTTTATTTAAAGTCTTAAAAGTAACATAAGTTAGCTTAGCCATTTCGGTGGCTAATGTAGCCTTCTCAATCTAGCAATAACGTCTAGGCAGGGTTTGAGAGGTTACAATGATTATATTATTTTAATACTTTAATTAATTATTTATGACCCTAATTTTGGTATTCGTTTCAAACCCTCGATTTATTTCCAAACACAAAAAGATAACCTTATAAATTGGGGCATGATTAATATCGATTTTCACAAACTCAATTCTTCTAACTCAGTTTTTAGGATGTGACATGAATTGTACTATCTTTCCTAGCTTACAGAAATCTTAATAGTTTTCGTAAAACTCCATTCTATTCCCAGAAAGACAAAAAAGTTCAGGCTTTTCCATATACACCAAACTATTAAATCATAGAGATTGGACCAAAGGATCTGCACACTTGACATCCACACTGAAGAACACAAATTATCTCCATCCAATCTAGAAGACTACTAGAGAAGAATTGGGGTCGAAGTAAACTTTCTTCTAAACATCAACATTCAAATTGAAAAATCAATTACATGTGAAAAATCAATATTTGAGTTTATTATGTTCATACATTAAAGTTTAGTTTTTGGTTTGGCTAGTGCCAATTGTATGATAATTTAAATTAGTTTTCTTTTCAAGAGATTAAAATTGGATGATATTTTATCGATATAATATTTATTTTATAGATTTATAATAATTATATCTAATAATATAATTTAAGCATAATAATTTTTTGGCCTTTTAACTTTATTAAAAAATCATTTTAGTTCTCTATAAATTTATTCGCCTATTTTAGTTATTAAACTTGCATTTTTTTGTCAAATCACCCTACAATGAATGAAAAAGATAATGTTTTTTTATAATTTTTATAAACATGTGGATTGTCACATAGATGACACATCAAAATTCAATTAATTTTTAAATATTTAAAAATATTTTTTATAAATTTTATAATTTGAATGATTTTAATTTTTAAAATAGTTTTTATAACTTTTGTTTGAATTTTTAAATTTTAAAAAATTAATTAAATGTCAACGTGTCATCCATGTGGCCACGATATGCAACATCAACAAAGTTAAAAGAACTTCAACTTTTTTATTCATTTTGAGGTAATTTGACATAGAAGCAAGTTTAAGGGAAAAAAATGTGAAAAATTAAATGGAGGGTTAAAATGACTTTTTTATAAAATTAGAGGACCAAATAAGACATTACATTCAAAGCTGTTTAGAATTCAATGCCATTTAAAATAGCATGAAGGTATTTAAAAGTAAAGATAAAATGCAAAATAAAACTTTTAAAATTTAAAATTTACGATTATTAGACAATGTAATTATATTTGGTACTTTATTTAAAGTAACATACCAAACAAATTTTATAATTCAAATTCAATACATACTTTTTAGCACTTAATTTTTCAAGACATGATTTTCAACACTTAATTTTCTATTTATCAAACAACACTTAAATATCGAATCATTCTTAATAACATATTAGCTACTCGTACTCTCTCAACATTAAAAAAGTTAACTGAATTTGTTTTTAAAATATATCATTATTTAGTTCATCGATAGTTTACATCAAAAATAAAAATAAATAAAAAATAAAAAATCAAGTATTAAAAAAGTAAGGCACTTGTCTTGACTTGTATGGAGTGGTGGTTAAAACTCTTGTTAAGCACTTGTTTGATATGAGTCCAAATCGTGTGACACCTATTTCCCAACCCCAATATTATATAAAAGAAGTGAGACATGTAGCAGTATTTGAAGCTTGCATATGGACTTAAAATATTTCATTGGTAATGTATCAAATACTAACCCTTTAAATTAATATTTAAATACATTATTCAATTATAAAATAAAAACTACATAGAAAGTCCAATAATTTGGTTCATTTCAAATTAAATAAGACAATTTAATCTAGGGACTACTAGAAAATGAGTGAACAATGACAATTTAAAAACATTAACTATTTTTTAATAAAATCGATGTCGCCAAACCTATATGACCCGACCTTTTTCGGTGTCGAAAAATATGTTTTTGAAACCCCATTTCTATAATTTGAGTTCATAAGAATAAAATAGGAAGATGTACGGAATTAGTATGAAAATTTATTGAAGATCAATAAAGTAATTTAACTGGGAAAATTGTCAATTAAAGCTCAGGAATTAAATTGTAAAATTCTAATTATTATTGAGTTTTAATTTAGAAAATACTTGAAGACTTAGTTAACAATTATCTAAATGACTAAAATAAATATTTAAGCATTAATTTTCCATGAGGTAGAGAAATTTCATGAAATCCACTCTGATTAATAAGGTTAATTAATAAGTAAATAAGATTAATAAATTAATTAATTAAATTTAATGGCACATTAATTAAGTATATATAATGCAAATATTAGTGGGAAAAGTTGAAGTGAACATATTTCTCCCAAAGCTTGTTGTCCCAACCAAGAAAAGAAGAAAACCCTTTGTTTTCAATTTCAATTTAGGTTGAGTAATATGCCAAGGTAAACAAGCTAGTTCTTTGAAATTTTTATAGATTTTTTATCATGGGAGCTTGATTTAGCTAGACCATATATAAATTTATCCAATTGTTTAGTTTCTAGCAAGTTGCCATAGATGGAAATTGATGAATTTGGCTTGAATTTGAAGAGATTTCTTGTTAGTAAACTTAGATAATGTTAAGGACTAAGTTAGAAATTAAGTTAAACTTGTTAGATAACTTTGTAAAATTAGGCACTAAATTGAATGAAATGAAAATTATCATGAAATTATGCTATACATAGAAATTATAAGGTCCCTAATGAAAGGATGTGAAATCGGGTTTTGATCCGATGTTAGATATTGGAAGATATGAGTATCCCGGATATAGGGACTAAAATGAATAAAATGTAAAGTATGTCATTATGTGTTTGAATGTAAGCCGATATTGTATTTATGATTAAGTTATCAAACATAGCTAAAGACAACGCTTGACTGTTTCGAGAGAAGGGAAAGACGAGAATCGTAGACAAGTGACATAAACTCAGTTTGTACTTTTATGAATCAAGTTCAATACATAAATACATATGCATATATACATATATAATTGTTGCAAACTAACTATCAAGGCTAGCATATTACTGCTTCATGACTCGGGTAGAGTTAGATATAGTTGGCATGCCATAGAATTAGATTATGTATGGGTTATATTTCGATTATATATTGATGAGCGTTAGGCATAAATTATACTTCAAATCTTTCGATGAGGCATTGGGTGCTAGATTGGTGTGATGGTCAGAGCATTTGTGTATTCATCCTAAGTCCATGTCCTATTAATAGGGATTATAAAACATGAATTAGTTATATAATAATTTATATGAAATGTGGGTTAACATGATATGTTATTGTAAACGGAAAAATATATAGGATTTTTCCTATGTAATTTATCACCTTTTACTTAAATCCGTTAATAAAACTAAGTAATTGTTTAAAAATTAATAAAATATGCGAAAATATGAAATTAGGACATAGAAATTATTAAAATGTGATTTTATGCTTTATTATATAGTTTTCATGAAATAAATGGCTTATTTTATATTAATTTGAATATATTATAATTTTTAGAAATAAAGTGGGCCATGCATGATTAATTAAATAATAAAATATAAAATTATATTTAATAATTCATTTTAAAATATTTCATTAATAATTTGGATTTTAATTAATTAATTAATTTGGATAAATTTTATTCTTTGGTCCTCTAACTTGTTGATTTATTTTGGACAGGTCTGATAGCTTTGCTGGATTACAAAACATCCAAATTAGAGACCAAGTCAACCCAATATTCGGCTACACATGGCTGTCTATTTGAACCATTCTTTGGTTCAAGGTCCTTACAGTGTTGAAGAAATTAGAGATTTGCCCAAAATTTACGATTGACCGAGTATCAGTCTTGAGTTGTGTGGCATCCAAAATTGCTTAAAAATCAAGCAAAAATCAAGTCAAAAAGCCACTAAGCATGGCCGATCACAATTTGAGGAGATTTGAAGAGGTTAACATCCACTATTTTTAGCAAACTATCCCCCTCTCCTCACCTATAAATAAGACCCTCTCATTCCCTTATTCATCATCCCTCAATCATTCCTCATTCATTCTCATCATTCATCATTCTCTATTCTCTCCAAATTCTCTTAGCCTTTTCCATTCCCATGCCTAGCATCATCTCTTCATAGAGATTTTAGCAATTAGGCCTCTTAAAGAACCCTTGGTCGGCCACCTTAGAGAGCCATCAGCAAAGGAGCAAAGCAAAGGAACGAAGGAGCCTCGTCAGTCAGAGTCTTGGGTGACAGCTACTCTGAATTGGGTTTACTCTTTCTTTTCTTTAGTTTAATCTAAAGATGTTTGCTATGTGTTCTTTGTTCTTATTTACAACAATGTTAGCTTAATTTTATTTAAGCTAGGATGATTGCTTTGATTAAATGATGTTTACTTGATTCATGCTTATAATGTTTGTTCCTCAATCGATCATGTTTTCAATTAAAATCAAGTCTGTATTTCGTTCATACGTGATTGAAATGCACCTGAATTAGCTGAGCAATCCTGACCAGACTACGGCTAATGGACACATAATTGATATGTGCATGCTCAATTTAGATCCTGACTCGATTAAATTGTAGGTTGCATAACAACTCTGACCAAGCTCTGTTATCTGCATAGTTTTTAGATTTGTGTGATTAAACTGTTTCAAATCTAACATGTCCCTGTAACCTCACGCGAATGGTAAGAAACCCTTAGTAAATAAGGATTAGTAAAATGCGTATTTACTAAGTAAAGGATTCAAAAGGACCTAATGTGGTTTCCAAACTCATGAAAGATCGAGTTGCCATGGAATGTTTTTCCGAATGTTATTAAGCATGTTGATAATAAATTGAGTTTAATTAAAGTAATTGTCCTAGTTTATTTATGTTATAATTGTTGCAAAATGTGTTTAATTTTACTAAAATCTATTTCATTCATATAGTTTGCATACTTAGGATAATTTGCATTAGGGATCATTGCATTTAGTTTAATAAATTTTAATTAGCACTTCTCAACTATATTGTGTTTTTATTTACCAAATTGTTAATATAATTTTACAAATTAAGTGACTTAGCACAAATACAATCCCTGTGGAGATGATAACTCGATACTTACTTATTACTTGATAACGAATGTGTACACTTGCACAAACCTAAGCGTTACAAGTTTTTGCGTCGTTGCCGGGAATCGTCAACAGTTTCCATAGTCATTTCCTTCGTGAAATTATTTATTTTCATTTTGATTCATTCCTAACATTACTAACTTATTCTTTTTAATTTGTTTGATTTTCTTTTTAGGTGTTTATGAGCATAGATTGAATTATCGATTTACTCCCTGTAGGCCCTAAAATTGAGCGAACTTTCAGACAAAGAAGACGTGAACAAATAGCTTAAAGACAAGTCGAGATGGACCTTGTAAATCAGAAGTAATGAAGCCGATAATGTATGAAATATCATCCTCATTGCCGATGATAGGGATCGATGCATTAGACAATATGCTGTGCCACCTTTCAATGAGTTAAATCTAGGAATTAGAAGGCCAGATATTGAGGCAACCCAATTTGAATTGAAACCAAAGATGTTTCAAATGCTACAAACGGTGGGCCAATTTAGTGTTATTCCCACGAAAGATCCACATCTCCACCTTCGATTGTTTATGGAGGTGAAGTGATTCATTCAAGATAGCCGGTGTGATTGAAGACGCACTGAGGTTGAAGTTGTTTCGTACTCGTTGGGAGATCAAGCATGAGCATGGCTCAAGTCATTGCCACCACGTTCCACATCTACATGGCAAGAATTAGCAGAGAGATTTTTGGTTAAGTATTTTCCACCTAGCAAAAATGCTAAGTTGAGGAACGAGATCTGTAACACCCCAAACCCGGTCTATGTGCTAAGACCTGATTTGACATGTCACACGAATTGAACATACGTATAGTCTTTTAAAGATTCAAAGAAAACGGATTTTCAAAAAAAAAAAAATTTTGAAAAGGTGTTTATTGAAAACTGAGGTTGATTGTTAAATCTAATAATTTAAGACGTAAAATTTATAATTTAAAAACCTAAGAAAAATTTATTTAATGTTCCAAAATTTAAGAGAGTTCGAAGAAATTTTGAAAACAAAGATTTTAAAAGAATTGTTACAAAGAAACTTTCGAGTTAAATATTTAAGAATGAAAACCCTTTTTTTCACGTTTATTTACGGAAAACGCTTATTTCTATTTTAGAAAAATAAAATCCCACTTAAGTACTTTAAAGCATATCATAGAATCCATCCATAGGTAAAACATCCATAAAATTTATCCAGAGGCCTTACTACAACATAACTTAAATAGAAAATATTAAAAGTACTTTAAAGAAATCTAAAATTTAAATAACCCATTATTCGTAGTATGGCCTCCACTGAGTCGTCCCCGGCCCAAGCCTCCGTCACTGATCATTACCTGAGAAGGGTAAAGAAAACGGGGTGAGTCGCTTAGAACTCGGTGTGTAACTCACTTACCATAGTCCACTGGTCCAAAACCATTTAAGCATTTATTTGGGCTTGAGCCCATTACAAATATAACAATTTAACATGTATAGAATGCATGTGATATGCAATTCCCAAAACCAAACCTAAATTTCCATCCGCTACACACCACCCGTACCAACCAAAGACACTGTGGGAGCTTTAGTCACCCACCCCGCCAACACACCAAACTGGGCATTAAACCATATATCAAACTGGGCATAAAGCCATATATCAAATCGTGGACAAGCCACTAGAATTTTGTAGCAAAGCTACCAGAACTTCTCTTCATCAAAATCCCAACTCATGCAAATCATGTATGTAACATTCATAATAATTCATTCATATAATCATTCCAACATAAGGCCCATTATAAAAATTATTACAATCTGGCCCATATCACTTTTTAGCCCATCTCACAATTTGGCCTATTTCATCTCATATCCTACTTGGCCAATTTATCAAATAACACATATGGCCCATTTATCAAATATCACATATAGCCCAAAATATCACATATGGCCCAAAATATCACATATGGCCCAAAATATCACATTGGTCCAAAATATCACATATGGCCCGAAATATCACTTATTATCGTTTTAGCCCATTAAGGGCGATTTCAAAATTTTCACGTTCTTAATACCGATTTCATAATCTTAACACTAAAGTGTTAATAATACCATATTTTTCAATTTCACCAACTTTGCGATCTTTAATCCAACGTTTACTACGGTATAGTCATCTAACCCATGAGATACAGTGTGAGATTACACACTTGATTACAGTGAGCACTACACTTTCCTGATCGTCGACACCTAGAAATGTTATAATGCTCGATTAGAACACTTAACACTTGAAATAAATCTATTTTAAGATAAGCGGTCTAGATTTTTAACCTCGAAATCTCGAACAACTACTATTTGTCGATTCTCCCGGTTGACGATTCACAACCCAGTGGAAAATCCCGGATCGTCGGTGCCTCACGACTACGAACAACCTCGAATAACTGATTTTCACCGAATGAGGGTCCACAACCCGGTGGAAAATCTCGGATTGCCAAAACAGCCCTTCGCTTGAATCTAGAGGGAATAGTGAATCTGCCCCTCTTCCGATCACTATTTACCACCCTTTTTGACCCTATCTTGTTTGCCTCCAATGACACAAGAATATTAGTCCAACTATTATTTCGGAGATTAAGACAATTGGTTTAAAGAAGTGAAATCGACTTACCACGAAATCCTTACTTTCAAAGGATGAAAATCAAGCGATAGCGTCCCTAAAGTAACATCGATTAGTAAACCCCATCATTAACGAAATAATGAGTAATATGGAATCCTTGATAAAAAACCCTTACCTTAAAACTTTGGACCGAATCCTAGCGATTCACAATGATTTCGGACACTTCAAATTTTGGCCTTCCATTAAGTTTCTAAGATAGAGAAAAGATTCGAGTGAGTTATGGTATGATGATGATATCGATCCAAAAAGACCATCCCACACCAACATGAAATTTTGACACAAAGGAAAAGGGGGAAAAATAAAAATACTAAAGTATTATACTAGCCACGTACCGAGTGATCAAAGTGTGAGAAGAAAAGAATGAAATGATTTGAGAAGAAGATAAGTATGGTGAAAAATTCGGCTATGAAGTAAAAGTATAAGACAATTAAGTGTTTCGGTTTTGGTTCATTTCAAGAATAGAAGATGAACAAAAAGAGAGATTTGAGGCTAGAGAGCATTCGACAATGGAGGAAGAAAAGAAAAGAGAAAATGGCCTTCAAGGTTTTGGTGTTTTCAGCACTAGGGGAAATGACTTGAGAGAATAGACAAATTAAGACCAAAATGGTCAAAATGGAATGACCAAAAGAAAAACAAAAGATGCTTACCTAATGCTCAATATGCATTCGACTAGGAAGAGGAAAGATGGAGAGAAAATGCTTTTGAGAAAAACACAAAATGACCAAATGCCAAATGACCAACTAGCTACCAACCTTACCAAAGCCTTCAACAAAATTCGGTCACCCCCTAGCCCCCAAAACCGTCCAAATATATGGACACCAAGGTTAAAGTTTGGCCATTCCAAACTTTCCAAAACACATTCCTTATAATGTACCTTGTGCTCCCCCTACATGCCTTGTTCTTATTATTCCTACCTTAAGTTTGCACTTGCCTTTTCTCTTAGCCACCTTACCATAAAAAATAAAGTCCAACCTACCATAATTGCTAGCTTGACCGACACTATGAAGATGGAAAGCAAGAAAAATAAAATTCTCATGCATAACAAGGGATTTGAACCTCCTCCCTCAAGCAACACTCATGGCGCCATAACCCCTTTACTACTTGCTCATCTTATGCTAACTTTTGCCACTTAATTTCCTTAAACATCAAGGTTACTTGTTCCACTTCAATAAAGTACTATTTACCAAAATTTATTCCAAAATCCAATTACATCCCGAGCCTTCTCGAGACTATTAAAACGCATACATTGAATCATTTCATTAGCTAAGCACCAAAATTATGCAACATATTGGTTCTCAATTTTTTTAGGATGTTACAATTCTACCCCCTTAAAGAAAATTTCGTTCTCGAAATTTACTTGGTTAAAAGAGGTGAGGATAATGTTGCCGAATTGCATGCTCAGGCTCCCACGTAGCTTCCTCCACTCCGTGATTACGCCATAGAACCTTAACCAATGGTACTGACTTCTTTCTTAGCACCTTAACATCACGATCTAAGATTTTTACTGGTTCCTCCTCGAAAGACAAGTCTGGCCTTAACTCAACCTCCTCTACTGGTACTATATGAGACATATCTAATCGGTAACACCTTAACATTGAGACGTGAAAATGTTATGTATCGACTCAACTCGGAGGTAACTCAAGCTAATAAGCCACCGATCCTACACGCTTGACACGATCGGCCGATGAACCTAGGGCTCAACTTGCCCTTTCTTCCAAACCTGAAGATCCTCTTCCAAGGTGAGACCTCTAGAAAGACCTGATCTCCCACCACAAACTCAATATCCTTACACTTCAGATTTGCATACGATTTCTGTCTATCTGAAGCTTCCTTTAACAGAGCCCAAATTACTTTTACCTTTTCTTCCATTTCTGATTCAGCTCAGGACCCAATAATTATCGTTCACCCAATTCAGGTCCAACAAGTAGAAGTACGACACCTCGACCATACAATGCCTCGTAGGTGCCATCGAATCTTTGGATGATAGCTATTATTATACACAAACTCGCAAGCGGTGAAAATCCTCCCAACTACCTCTAAAGTCAATCACACAACCCCTTAACATGTCTTCCAAAATCTGGATTACTCTTTCCGACTGACTATCTGACTGAGGATGAAAAGCCGTGTTGAAGTTTAACTTTATTCCCAGAGCCTCATGCAAAGCTTTCCAAAAACGTGACGTAAACTTAGGGTCTCTGTCCGATATAATAGACACTGGTACCCCATGCACCTCACGATCTCCGCTACATACAACTTAGCCACTTCTGCAGTGAATAATCCATACGAAAAGGTAGAAAATGAGCAGTCTTCCAGGCGGAATCTTTCTTAGTAGGTGTTAAGGGTAACCCACTAACAAAATCCATCGTTATCCGTTCCCACTTCCATAATGGAATCTTCACCGGTTGTAGCAATCCCGACGGTAATTGATGTTTCGCCTTCACTTGCTGACATATCAAGCACCTACTTACAAAATTCGTAACCTCTCGCTTTCACCCTAGCCACCAATACTACTCCCGTAGATCTCGATACATTTTGTTTCTTCCGGGGTGCATAGCATAAGGGCTACTATGTGCCTCTCACAGAATCATTTGTCTCAAATTTGAATCCATGGGCATACAAACTCTTTCACGGAAACACAGCACTCCATCCTTACTCATTCCAAAATCCCCTATTACAGCACTTTCAACTTGTTGAACTAAGGGACCCAACTTTTCATCTGATAATTGCTTCTCCTTAATCTGACCCAACCACACAGGCTTCACTTGAAGTTCAGCTAGAAGACTACCATCTTCATACAGACTGAGATGAGCGAACATACTCTCAAATCGATATTACCTTACGACTCAATGCGTTTGCTACCACGTTAGCCTTTCCAGGATGATACTCAATTGTGAAGTCATAATCCTTTAACAGTTCCACCCACCTCCGTTGTCTTAAGTTCAACTCCTTTTGGGTAAGGAGGTACTTAAGACTCTTATGGTCCGTATAAATGATCGACTTCTCACCATAGAGATAATGCCTCTAAATTTTTAAAGCAAAAACCACCGCAGCCAATTCCAAGTCATGAGTAGGATAGTTGACTTCGTGCGCCTTAACTGACGAGATGCATAAGCCACCACTTTTCCACCTTGCATCAACACACATCCCAAGCCCGTGTGTGACACATCGTAGTAAATAATAAACTCTTTTCCAGCCTCAGGTTGAATCAGTACTGGCGCTTTCGTCAAAATCTTCTTTAATTTCTCGAAACTCTCTTGTTGTTTATCTGCCCACACAAACGGTACTCCCTTTCGCAATAGTTTAGTTAGGGGTGCAGCAATCAACGAAAACCCCTCAACAAAACGTCTATAATAGCCAGCCAAACCTAAGAAACTCCGAATCTCAGCCACTAACTTTGGTGGTTTCTAATCCAACACAGCCTCTACCTTCCGAGGATCAACTTTGAATCCTTCAGCTGATACAACATGTCCCAAGAAAGTCATTTCCTTCAGCCAAAATTAACACTTACTGAATTTGGCATAAAGTTGCTTTTCTCGCAGTATTTGCAATACTATGCACAGATGTGAGTCATGCTCTTCTTCATTCCTCGAGTATACTAAGATATCATCTATGAACACCACAACAAACCGGTCTAAGTAGGGTTGAAAGACTCGGTTCATCATGTCCATAAATGCAGCTGGTGTATTGGTCAAACCAAACGGCATCACCAAAAACACATAATGTTCATAACGAGTTCGGAATGCCGTCTTATGAATATCTGCCTCCTTAAACTTGAGTTGGTGATAACCCAATCTCAAATCAATCTTGGAGAAAACTGAAGCTCCTCTCAACTGATCAAAGAGGTCATCAATTCTCAGCAATGGATACCTATTCTTGATCGTCAACTTATTCAACTGCCGATAATCAATGTACAAACACATCGACCCATCCTTCTTCTTGACAAACAAGACCGGTGCTCCCTACGGAGACACGCTCGGTCGAATAAATTCCCGATCCAACAATTCTTGAATTTGAGCCTTAAGCTCCGCTAACTCCTTCAGCTCCATCCTATAAGGAGTAATGGACACTAGAGCCATTCCGAGCAAAAGCTCAATGCCAAACTCTACTTCCCGATCTGGAGGTAAACCCGAAAGTTCTTCGGGAAAGACATCTAGAAATTTTTTCACCGTTCTAACTCCTTCCACCGATAATTCCTTGGCATCCAAAGCACTAATAAAGGCTAGGAATGCTCCATACCCTTTTCGCACCAACTTTTCTGCCTTTAAAGCAGATACCACATTTGCTAAATAATTTCTCCGTCCGCCTATCATCATAACTTCCTTATCTTCCAAAGTCCTTATCGACATCCACTTTGCAGCACAATCCAAATGCGCACGGTGCTTCACCAACCAATCCATGCCAAAATAAGATCGAACTCACCGAAAGGCAATTCTATCAAATCCGTAAAAAATACTTCTCTTTGAATTTCTAAAGGCACGTCTCTATATAATTTATTCACGATCACAGACTGTCCTAAAGGATTAATTACCATCATCTCTCTATCGAAAATCTCAGATCTAATATTTAGATTTCTTGATATAGCACTAGCAACATACGAGTGGGTAGACCTGATATCTATAAAAGCAATAATAAGTACATCAAAGATGAAGAACGTACCAGTTATCACATCAGGTGCATCGCCATCCTCCCGGCGCCTGACCGCATAGACTAACCCCGATTGTCTTGCCTCCGCGTTATCTCTGAAGCCATTACCTCTACCCACTGCACATTGACCTCGTCTAGCGCCATTACTACCCCGACCTGGTCCACGGACCCTCGGTGGCTGCTGAACGCCTCTAGCTAGCTGTGCATCATAGTTATGATCTTCTTGAGTCAAAGCAGTCCTTCGAGGACAATTCTTAAGTTGGTGGTCCTTAGAACCACATTTGAAACACCCACCGGTTCTTTTCCAGCATTCACCTAGGTGTCGTTTTCCACAGTCAGCACACAGTTGAATCTGATTGGTAGCCATAGGTGCTCTAGCTTGAGCTGGTTCATCATTCCAAGGCCTCTTTTGAAACCTTTTAGCAGAACTCAAGTACTTAAAGTCCCTCTTGCCTCTGCCTCTTTCCCGTTCTGACGTTCGGAGTTCTTAGCCTCTTCAGCTATTTTGGCTTTTCCACAAGCGTCGCAAAAGTCCTTGTTGTGGGGCTATCAGTACCCGCAACTCATCATTCAGCCCATCCTCAAAGTGTACACAGCGCTCATGGTCAGTTGGCACTATCGTCCTAGCATAACGGCTCAAGCATAAAAATTCTACCTCGTAAATGGCCACCGTCTTATTTTTTTGAACCAGATTAAGGAATTCCTTCCTTCGGGCATCCACATAGCTTGCCCCGACATACTTTCCTTGGAATGCAGTTTTGAAGAAATCCCAAGTAACATGTTCAGCCTGAGTGCCTTCTCGAACAGTAAGCCACCATTGATACGCCTCGTCCCTCAACAAGGACACGGCTCATCTCAGTTTTTGCTCGGCAGTGCACTCCAAATCATCCATGATTTGCTCCACTGCCTCGAGCCAATACTCTGCTACATTTGGAGCTACACCTGAGACACCACTAAAAACCTCGGCACCACTTAATTTAAGTCGTTTGATATTGATCCACGAGCTGCTGGCCTAGTTCTAGCCCCAGCAACCCTTTCTAGGACTCTCAACTTTACTTGGGTCAAAGCAATGTCCTTTCTCATATGGTCATGGGATACATTTCCTGACACAGGTGGTGCCGGTGCATCCATTTCTGGCATATGTCCCGATGCCTCAGACACAGCTCTAGCACCTCGGCCTCTACCACAGCCACGTCTACCACGTCCACATCCTCTAGCGCTCATATTGACTAATTCGGTTTAATCTGATTACAAGTTTTATGAATTAGAATACTATTTCAGTGTTTATTAATGATATTTTATGAGATATAAGAGATAAGAGTTATTTTCGCAATCACATCCTATAGTCTCAATCTCTACATTTTCAACACCAAAAACTAGAAGTTTTAGAGTGTTCCTATGATCATATCACAATAATAATCATTCAGTATATGAATACTTACTTGACTTGGTGTCGGATGCTCGTGATGCCATACTACCTTTAAAGCATAAATTCTATATATTCAAAACAGTTTTAAATTAAAATTGTTGTTGAACCCAAACCACAGTCGAGTTTTGAAACTGGCTCTAATACCATAAAATGTAACACTCCAAACTCGGTCTATGCGTTAAGACCTGATTTGACATGTCACACAAATTGAACATATGTATAGTCTTTTAAAGATTCAAAGAAAATGAATTTTCAAAAAAAAAAGATTTTGAAAAGGTGTTTATTGAAAACCGAGGTTGATTGTTAAATCTAATAATTTAAGACGTAAAAATTTATAATTTAAAAACCTAAGAAAAATTTATTTAATGTTCCGAGAATTTAAGAGAGTTCGAAGAAATTTTGAAAACAAAGATTTTAAAAGAATTGTTATAAAGAAACTTTTGAGTTAAAATATTTAAGAATGAAAACCCTTTTTTTTTCACGTTTATTTACAGAAAACGTTTATTTCTATTTTAGAAAAATAAAATCCCACTTAAGTACTTTAAAGCATATCATAAAATCCATCCATAGGTAAAACATCCATAAAATTTATCCAGAGGCCTTATTACAACATAACTTAAATAGAAAATATTAAAAGCACTTTAAAGAAATCTGAAATTTAAATAACCCATTATTAGTAGTATGGCCTCTACTGAGTCGTCCCCGCCCAAGCCTCAAATCACCGATCATTACCGAGAAGGGTAAAGAAAACGGGTGAGTTACTTAGAACTCAGTGTGTAACTCACTTACCATAGTCCACTGGGCCAAAACCATTTAAGCATTTATTTGGGCCTGAGCCCATTAAAAATATAATAATTTAACATGTATAGAATGCATATGATATGCAATTCCCAAAACCAAACCTAAATTTCCATCCGCTACACACCACTGTACCAACCAAAGACACCTGGGGAGCTTTAGTCACCCACCCCGCCAACACACCAAACTGGGCATTAAGCCATATATCAAACTGGGCATAAAGCCATATATCAAACTGGGCATAAAGCCATATATCAAATCGTGGACAAGCCACCAGAATTTTGTAGCAACGCTACTAGAACTTCTCTTCATCAAAATCCCAACCCATGCAAATAATGTATGTAACATTCATAATAATTCATTCATATAATCATTCCAACATAAGGCCCATTATAAAAATTATTACAATTTGGTCCATATCAAATTTTAGCCCATCTCACAATTTGGCCTATTTCATCTCATATCCCACTTGGCCAATTTATCAAATAATACATATGGCCCATTTATCAAATATCACATATGACCCGAAATATCACTTATTATCGTTTTAGCCCATTAAGGACGATTTCAAAATTTTCACGATCTTAATACCGATTTCATGATCTTAACACTAAAGTGTTAATAATACCATATTTTATGATTTCACCAACTTTGTGATTTTTAATCCAATGTTTACTACGGTATAGTCATCTAACCCATGAAATACAGTGTGAGATTACACACCTGGTTACGGTGAGCACTACACTTTCCTGATCGTCGACACCTAAAAATGTTATAACGCTCGATTAGAACACTTAACACTTAAAATAAATCTATTCTAAGATAAGCGGTCTAGATTTTTACCCTTGGAATCTCAAACAACTACTATTTATCGATTCTCCCCGGTTGACGGTTCATAACTCAGTGGAAAATCCCGGATCGTCGGTGCCTCACGACTACGAACAACCTCGAATAATTGATTTTCACCGGATGAGGGTCCACCACCCGGTGAAAATCTCGGATTGTCGAAACAGCCCTTCGCTTGAATCTAGAGGGAATAGCGAATCTGCCCCTCTTCTGATCACTATTCACACCTTTTTGACCCTATCTTGTTTGCCTCCAATGGCACAAGAATATTAGTCCAACTATTATTTCAGAAATTAAGACGATTGGTTTAAAGAAGCGAAATCGGCTTACCATGAAATCCTTACGTTCAAAGGATGAAAATCAAGCGATAGCGTCCCTAAAGTAACATCGATTAGTAAACCCCATCATTAATGAAATAATGAGTAATATGGAATCCTTGATAAAAACCCTTACCTTAAAACTTTGGACCGAATCCTAGCGATTCATGATGATTTCGGACACTTCAAATTTTGGCCTTCCACTAAGTTTCTAAGATAGAGAAAAGATTCGAGTCATGGTATGATGATGATATCGATCCAAAAAGACCATCCCACACCAACATGAAATTTTGGCACAAAGGAAAAGGGAAAAAAATAAAAATACTAAAGTATTATACTAGCCACTTACCGAGTGATCAAAGTGTGAGAAGAAAAGAATGAAATAATTTGAGAAGAAGATAAGTGTGGTGAAAAATTCAGCTATGAAATAAAAGTATAAGACAATTAAGTGTTTCGATTTTGGTTCATTTCAAGAATAGAAGATGAACAAAAAGAGAGATTTGAGGCTAGAGAGCATTCGACAATGAAGGAAGAAAAAAAAAGAGAAAATAGACTTCAAGGTTTTGGTGTTTTCGGCACTAGGGGAAATGACTTGAGAGAATAGGCAAATTAAGACCAAAATGGTCAAAATGGAATGACCAAAAGAAAAACAAAAGATGCTTACCTAATGCTCAATGTGCATTCGGCTAGAGAGAGGAAAGATGGAGAGAAAATGCTTTTGAGAAAAACACAAAATGACCAAATGCCAAATGACCAACTAGCTACCAACCTTACCAAAGCCTTCAACAAAATTCAGTCACCTCCTAGCCCCCAAAACCATCCAAATACGTGGACATCAAGGTCAAAGTTTGGCCATTCCAAACTTTCCAAAACACATTCCTTATAATGTGCCTTGTGTTCCCCCTACATGCCTTATTCCTATTATTCCCTACCTTAAGTTTGCACTTGCCTTTTCTCTTAGCCACCTTACCATAAAAAAATAAAGTCCAACCTACCATAATTGCTAGCTTGACCGACACTATGAAGATAGAAAGCAAGAAAATTAAAATTCTCATGCATAACAAGGGATTCGAACCTCCTCCCTCAAGCAACACTCATGGCGCCATAACCTCTTTACTACTTGCTCATCTTATGCTAACTTTTGCCACTTAATTTCCTTAAACATCAAGGTTACTTGTTCCACTTCAATAAAGTACTATTTACCAAAATTTATTCCAAAATCCAATTAAATTTTGAGCCTTCTCGAGACTATTATAACACACACATTGAATCATTTCATTAGCTAAGCACCAAAATTATGCAACATATCGATTCTCAATTTTTTTTAGGATGTTACAAGATCACAACTTTCAAAAAATTGGACGACGAGTCTTTGTATGAGGCTTGGGAGTGATTCAAGGAGTTACTTTGTAAGTGTCCTTATCATGGGATTCTTCATTGTATCCAGTTGGAGACGTTTTATACTGGTCTCAATGCACATACAAGATTGATGGTAGATGCTTTCGCGAATGGTGCAATTTTGTCTAAGTCTTATAATGAGGCTTATGAGATCATCGAGAGGATCATGAGTAATAACTATCAATAGCCAACAAATCAAAAAGATTTAGAAAGACGTGAAGCCGGAGTTTGTGAAGTTGACGCCCTCACTTCGTTATCAGCTCAGGTATTGTCTATTTCCTCTATGTTAAAACAATTTACCACTAATAGTGCTAATAATTTTGTAGCTCAACCATCAAGTCCGTTTGAAGTAGTTTCGTGTGTTCTTGTAGGGAAGGTCATTCTTTTGAGAATTGTCCATCAAATCCCTAGTTAGTGTACTATGAGGGGAACCAATATCAAAATAAGAGTGGACAAGGACCCTAGTCCAACTTCTACAATCTTTCATGGCGTAATCATCATAAATTTTCTTGGAGCAACCAAGGAAATGGACCGAACAACAACTTATTGCAGCATAGACCCAACCAATCTCAAGGGTTTAATCAGCAAGCTCCAAGACCACCTCAAGCTGAGGCATCAAATAGTTTGGAGAACTTGTTGAAAGCGTATATGGAAAAGAATGATGCTTTGATCCAAAGCCAAGCAGCAACACTAAAAAATTTGGAAAACCAAATGGGCCAATTAGCTATGGAGCTTCGTAATAGACCACAAGGAACCTTGTCGAGCGATACTACGAAACCAAGAAATTTGGGTAAAGAATATATCAAGTCAGTGGCATTGTGAAGTGGTCAAATTCTGGAACCCCAATTGATTGATGTCGAAGATAAGCCCATTAAGAAGAATCAACCAGCTGTTGAAATTCCAACACCAAAGGAATCAGGATTTGCAAAGTCTAACAAGGTAAACCCTGACTTAGTGAATTCAGATATTTCAACATCTTCTTTGGATACAGATTTACCTACTCAAAAAAGTTGTCCGGTTCAACCGAAAGTTCCATCACCTCCATATCTGCAAATATTGCTGCAACACAAGCAGAAACAAGAGGTACAATATAAGAAGTTTCACTACAGGAAAATAGGGTTTTAGCGGCATTTTTAGTGGCGTTTGGAAAAAAAAGGCCAAAAATAATAAACATTAGCGACGTTTTCAAGAAAACGCCACAAAAAGTTGAGTAATAGCAGCGTTTTTGGCACAAACGCTGCTAAAAGCAGAGAAATAATGGCATTTTTAGCTCAAACACCGCTAAAAATAGTGCAATAGCGGTGCTTTTGTGAAAACGCCGCTAAAAATAGAGTAATAGCGGTGTTTTTGGTACAAATGCCGCTAAAAAACATTGCAATAACGGCGCTTTGGTGAAAACGCCGCTAAAAATAAAGCAATAGCGGCGTTTTGGCACAAACGCCGCTAAAAAACAGTGCAATAGTGGCGCTTTGGTGAAAAAGCCGCTAAAAATAGAGCAATAGCGTTTTTTGGCACAAACGCCACTAAAAAGCAGTGCAATAGCGGTGCTTTGGTGAAAACGCTACTAAAAATAGAGCAATAGCGATGTTTTTGGCACAAGCGCCGCTAAAAACAGATCAATAGCAAAGTTGAGCAATAGTTCCATTTTCATCTAGGGTAACCGACACTCGTTTCGATTTGATTCGATTTAATTTCCATTTTTTTTTATTTTTGTTTTGAATTTTATTTTATTTTTCTATTTGAAACTGACTTAATTATGAAAAGTTACAAATTGATAACTAAACTATTTAGAAATTTTGCTTTATTGAAACCCCTAAACACTAACTATTTATATTAATTAAAATAAAATTTATTTTTAATTGAATATTTAAATTCTTCCAAAAAAATAATGACACGTAGAAAAAAAATTGAAAGTAAAAACATAGAAAAATATATGTTAAAAATTAAAAAATTAAAAAACTATTATTTAAAATAAATTTAACTTTAAGGTTAAAATGCGATGGAAGTTTAACTTTAAGGTTTCGGTGTTAGATTTTATAGTTATGACAAGCGTTTAGGGTTTTAGGGTTTAATGGTTTAAGGTTTAAGGTTTATGGTTTTAGGGTTTATGATTTTGGGGTTTAGGGTTTGGGGCTAAGACTTAGGATTTTAGGGTTTAGGGCTTTGATAAAAATGTCGTAGAAAATCATTTTACTTTAAAGTAAACGATGTCATTTTGCTCTCTATATTCTCACCCATCATCCAAGTGCCCATCATGTATTCTTTTCGACACGTAGAAAAAATTTGAAAGTAAAAACATAAAAAAATATATGTTAAAATAATAAAAATTAAAATAATATTATATCATTTTATTTTAAAGTTTTTTTTGGTATATGACTGATTGTTTTTAATTTATATATTAAATAATTTCAAATTTTAAAGATTTCAAATTTTAAATAATTTTAAAGATTTCAAACTTTATCTAATTCTTTTAAATATTACTTAAATTTAAAAATTATTTATTTAAATGAAAAATTAAAATACTATTATTTAAAATAATTTTAAAATTTTTGGGTATATGACTGATTGTTTTTAATTTATATATTAAATAATTTTAAAATTTAAAGACTTCAAATTTTAAATAATTTTAAAGATTTCAAAATTTATATAATTATTTTAAATATTACTTAAATTTAAAAAATTATTTATTTAAATAAAAAATTAAAATACTATTATTTAAAATAATTTAATTTTTTTATGATATATGAGTGATTATTTTTAATTTATATATTAAATAATTTTAAAATTTAAAGATTTCAAATTTTATCTAATTCTTTTAAATATTACTTAAACTTTAAAATAAAGAAGAAAATTAGATTGAATCTTTAAATATATATTAGTATAAAAAAACGCATAAAAGGTAAGAAATAACGACTTTTTTTTTTAAAACATAAAAAATCATTTTATTTTAATTAAAACGACACTGTATTGTTAACTTTTTTAGTGACATTTTTCATAAAATACCACAATAAGTCGAGTTTTAGCGGTGCTAGGTAAAAAGCGCCGCAAAAGGATACTTTATTTTAGACAAAATTATGTCGTTTTGCTCTTTGTCTGCAATTTTGGAACATATTATTTTCTTTTATTTTTTTCGTAAATCTCTTGGTGAAGATTTTGTTTTCTAGCAATCTAAGGCTTACCATACATACCTAGTAGAACTTTTAAAAATCCTATTTTTCTACTAATATGTTATTCATATATTATAAGATTCATTTTTTTTTCTTCATCTGCAAAAGATTAAATGCAGGCTGATCCCTTTGGGAGCTTTAATTCTTAACCTTTTGTTCTCTGATTTCACTAATAGTAAAGCAGAGCTGATCATTCAGCCTTCTGTGTTCCTTACATATTTTAGGGATATATCTGTGCTTCGAATCGTTTTATGATATCCTATATGAGCTTATGGATCTTATTGCCTGATTAAAGTTTGCAGGGCTTTAGAAGATGTGGACAAATCGATTTTTCAGGGTAGATTATTGCATGTTATGCCCGCAAAACTAAAAAAACCTGCAGACAAACAAGAGTAAGCAGATGCACTTACAATCTGCTCTTTACCCTTCAGGTTTCAGTGATAATTTCTTCCCATATATTATGGTCATTAATCCAATGTTCCTATCTCTTAGGATCAATTTTTCAACTAACCAAGGTTAAAAAAGCTTCAAGCAAAAGAGGGAGGAAGAAAGGAAGGCATCTGAAGCTAGCGGGGACAAAAAAGCATGGAATAGTCTTTTCATGCGCCCCGATACAGTATGTTTTATTGAATATATCACAACATTTTTTTCTCTTTTTTAACAAAATTAATCCTAGGCAGTTTCTGTATATTATCTGAATTTAAAGGATGTTCTAGTTTTTGCCATTGACCATGAAATGCTTTGTCATTTGCAAAGGACATTTACTGATCTTGAAATGCATTTCACATGCCTTTTTGTTATTAACTTAACCATGCTGAATACCCATGGATATGAAATTATTTTATTGAACTAACAATCTCTCTGTCCTGTCATGTTTTTGGCACTAATAATAGTAGTCTTACATCTTTGGCTATGCTTTACTGAAGTGCTCTTATATGTTAATTATGTTGCTATTGTATCATTGACCTCTCTTTTCATTTTCTTGCATATTAATAGGTTGTTGAAAACATTGCTAGGAAATATGGTGTGAGTAAGAGTGAGTTACTTGATCGAGAAGCAGATGATCTAGCTGTGCGTATTGCTTTGGGGGAAACTCAAGTGATTTCAGAGACCAAAAAGGCCCTTACAAATGCTGGAGTAAACATCTCTTCTTTGGAGGAAATAACTGCTGGTAAAATGGATGGGAAAAAAAGGAGTAACCATGTTCTGTTAGTCAAGAACTTGCCATACGGTTCATCGAAGGGTGAACTAGCTAAGATGTTTGGAAAATTTGGGAGTTTAGACAAGATTATTCTCCGTCCAACAAAAACATTGGCCCTGGTATGCATTTATCTTCTAATCATAACTTCTAAATAGATTTTTGGTTTAGGGCTATGCATTTGGAGGGGGGGTAGGGGAGTACTTTTCTTTTTTCTCCTTTTAAAATTGATGATGTGGAAACATGTAAATGTGAAGAACTGGCAAATTTGATTTCAGGTTATGTGACTGATATATGGTGCAGTTATCCTTTATTGATGATTTTGGTGTATGGCATTTCAGGTTGTTTTCCTAGAACCAGCTGAAGCTCGTGCAGCATTTAACGATTAGTTCTACTAGGTATGTATTATTTTTCCTACTTTTTTTTTTTGGCTTTTATCTTTAGTTGCAATTCAAGAATGATACAGCAGTTTTACAGTTCCCATAGGAAAATAATTGAGCCCTTGCCATAAATGATTGACGCATGTTCGAGACTATTTTCATTTTATCATATAGCAACTCTTAGTTTTCTACTGCTTAGAGGATAGATGATTTTAACTGTCTTGTGGCTGATGCCAAGTGGATGCCCTGTGATTTTGGGGAACAAATGGCCCTCAATGAAGTGGCCTGTAAGGTAGTGAATCTTGATAAGGCAGTGAATCTCTCTGCTTTAAATCCTCTGTTCTATTTATAAACTTTTGCATGTGTGAACATTGAGGCCTAATCTGAGTCTTGTGAAGGTTAATAAAGTTTTATTTGCTTTATCTTATTAATTTGGTCTTATTGGAATTTGTCAAATATACTCGAGGATAACATAGAGGAATGCAATTTTAAAAATGCACATATCTCTATCTTTACTTGATAATATAATTATAAAGAGTACTTCTTAGATCATAGGTCAACATACGCTACACTGATTTTTCCAGTATAGCTCATCTGATGTGGAATTTAAATACAAATGGGAAAAATATTATCTGTGATTGCAGACTCTAGAGATTGAGGGAGACCTTCCCAACAAAGTGAACTTCTATGAAGGAGTATTCTATAAATATTTTAGCATAGGTATGGCATGCCATTAGCTTTATTTTAATAAATTTAACTCTTCCCATTCAGGCCTATGGGGTTTTCATGATATTATTATTTTACGTCTGGATGTAAAGTTGCATATGGGTTCCATCATTTTCATAATGAGAAACCTCACCTTGCAAATAAGATATTCAATTTCTTTAACGTATTTGACTTCACGTTCAAGAATGTTTTGTTGTGAATGTTAAACATTTATCTTTTAGGTTGAAGTTGCTTTATGTTAATATCGCCATTTAGAGCTTTATTAATGTAACCGTATAATTTAAGCTCATTATATATATATATATATATATATATATAGATAGATAGATAGATAGATATAGATATAGATTTATTACTCCTTCACTTAGGCGTTATCAAGGTTCTAGCACCTTGAATGCGTTTTGTTCCTTTGACAACACCGAGAGCATATAATGTTGATATGGTCCTAACTTTGTGCTTTTAAAGAAATGGAAGAGGTATGAGGTTACTATAGAACAAAAGATATATGCAATATTAGGCACATATGCTTGGATGTTTAGCTTTTATTTTTGTCTTCGATTGGTCTTATAAAACGACTTAAATATAATTTTGGTTTATCTTTGAACATTTTCTTAATTCTCCCATTATTTCTTTTAAGCACAAAATATTTAAATTCTTGATTTGTTTTGCTAAAACTAATATAAAATTGCAATTGGTCTATCTTTATGGTAGAAAAGTTTCCTAAAACTAATATTAAATTGCAACAGTCAATGAGTTCAAGTATATAGAAAAGTTTACAATTTTCAATACAAACAATTTGTAAGTCATATTCCTTAACATGTTAGAACTGTCTATTTGGCTTAGTACTAACAAATAATGTTACAGTGGGTTAACGTGAATGCTATCAAGAGGTTTGTGGAAGTGATGCACTCAAGATGGAGATCATTCTAAACCCGAAGGTTTGTATCTCTTTCTTATTATGTCGCTCTCGGTGGATTTTAATTTCTAAACTATAAAATTGGTCGCAGGAGGTCAATGGAATCAAGGTTCTTAAATTGAAACTGCAATTGGTGCAGCAATTAGGGTATAAAATTGTATCAATTATGGTTATGATGTATTAAAATATAAAAAGATCTGTCTAACCATATGTTTTCCTTATGTGATTAAGTTCTTTGATCATGCTATTGGTATCAATGTACCTCGATCACGATTCCTTATATGTCTTGGTCATGAATTTCCATTTTAATATGTATTGTTCATGAATTTTTATTTTAATACGCCTTCAAATTAAATTATACATTTCTAAATTGGATTTGTAGCGTTTTATAATATTTTAATTTTTTTATTTTTCATGACATTTAGCAACCTTTTTGGGAACAGCACCGCTAAAAGAATAATATTTTATTTTTTTATTTTTCATGACCTTTAGCGACATTTTTGGGAAAAGCGTCGCTAAAAGTATAATATTTTAAAATTTTTTTTCATGAATTTTAGTGGCGTTTTTTGCAAAAGCGCCGCTAAGGGTCATGTTTTTTAACGGCGTTTTTAGGAAAGGCGCCGCTAAAGATCATGTTTTTAGCGGCGTTTTCCGTAAAAGCGCCGTTAAAAATATGACCTTAACGGCGTTCATGGGGAAAGCGCCGCTAAAGGTAATGTTCTTTAGCGGCATTTTTTCACATAAACGCCGCAAAATTTAGCAGCGTTATCTATAACGACATTTTTTGCCGCTAAAGGCCTAAAAAACGCCACTAAAAATCTGTTTTGCTGTAGTGTTTTTGGATGTTCTGATGTAGTTATACATCAATATTCTGTTGGTGGAGGCTTTAGAAAAATGCCGAATTATGTGAAGTTTATGAAGGATATACTGTCCAAGACGAAGCGACTGAGTGTGTATGAGACTGTTGCCTTGACAAAAGGAGTGCAGTGTGTTCTTGCAGAACAAATTGCCATCAAAATTGAAAGACCTAGGAAGTTTACTATACCCTGTAACATTGGTGAATCTTACTGTGGTAAAGCTTTGTGTGACTTAGGAGCGAGTATCAACTTGATGCCTATGTCTATTTTCAAGATGTTAGAGATAGGTGAAGTAAGACCTACAATTGTGACGCTTCAGCTAGCAAATCAATCTTTAGCATATCCTGAAGGAAAGATTGAGGATGTTTTGGTAAGAGTCGATAAATTTATTTTTCCTGCTGATTTCATTGTCTTAGATTTTGAAGCAGACAAGGAAGTGCCGATCATCCTTGAGAGACCTTTCTTAGCCATGGGAAGAACATTAATTGATGTGCAGAAAGGTGAAGTCACCATGCGAGTTTAAGACAATCAGGTAACCTTTAACATTCTTAAAGCGATGAAATTTCCCGATCCAGCAGAATAGTGTTCAGTTATGGAAGAGATAGAAACCCTAATTTCTATGGAAAATGATTTTGAAGAAGATCCATTAGAGAAAGCCTTAGATCTTGACCCTTTGGAGGATGAAGAAGGTGAATAAAACATGGCTTTGATGGAAGCTAATCCGAGAAATTTTATTCAATCCACACAGTTTGAACCGTTGGAGTTGGAAGTCAGAGAATTTGTGCAACCCAAGTTGTCAATTGAAGAACCACCTAAACTCGAACTAAAAGTGCTTCCTTCCACTTTGAAATACATTTATTTTTGTGTCTGTTCTACATTGCCTGTGATTATTTCAACAGAACTGACAAAAGATCAAGAGGAGCAACTAATTGCTGTTCTAAAGAAATGTAAAAAAGTAATTGGTTGGACCAACTGATATTCGAGCTATAAGCCCTCCTTTTTGCATGCATAAAATCATTTTAGAAGAAGGTGAACGAGCTCAAATTGATGGGAAAAAAGAGGCTCAATCCTATTATGAAAGAAGTTGTGAGAAAGGAAGTGATCAAATGGTTACATGCAGGAATCATCTATCCTATTTCAGATAGTTCGTGGGTAAGTCCGGTGCAATGTGTGCCGAAGAAAGGTGGAATCACGATGTTGAAAATGAGCGTAACAAATTAATTCCAAGGAGAACTATTACCGGTTGGAGAATCTGTATTGATTACAGAAAGTTGAACAAAGCCACTCGGAAGGACCGTTTTTCGTTGCCTTTTATGGATCAGATGTTAGATTGACTGGCAGGTAATGAATTCTATTATTTTTTAGATGGATATTCAGGATATAACTAAATAGTTGTAGCCTCGGAGGACCAACATAAAACAACCTTCATTTGTCCATACGATACGTTTGGTTTTAGGCGAATGCCTTTTGGTTTATGCAATGCACCTGCAACTTTTTAACGATGCATGATGACAATATTTACTGATATGGTTGAATTTTTTTTGAGGTTTTCATGGATGATTTTTTTGTTTTTGGTAACACTTATGATATCTGTTTGAGTAATTTGGCTAAGGTACTAAAGAGATGCGAAGAGACTAATCTTGTCCTTAATTGGGAAAAATGCCATTTTATGGTCAAAGAAGGGATTGTCTTAGGTCATAAGATCTCAAAGAAAGGAATTGAAGTCGATAAAGAAATGGTAGATGTAATTGAAAAATTACCGACCTCAATGAATGTGAAAGGAGTCAGAAGTTTCTTAGGCCATGCCGGTTTTTATCGAAGGTTTATCAAAGATTTCTCAAAAATTTCTAAATCGTTGTGTTTGTTGTTAGAGAAAGATACATTGTTTGATTTCAACAAAGCATGTTTGGAAGCTTTTGAAGATCTAAAGAAGCGGTTAATCTTAGCCCCAATAATCATTACACCTGATTGGAACTCACCTTTTGAATTGATGTGCGATGCAAGTGACTATGCTGTTGGAGCTATGATGGGTCAAAGAAGAAACAAAGTGTTTCACCCTATTTACTATGGATGTAGAACTTTGACGAGATCCCAACTCAATTATACGGTAATAGAAAAGGAACTCTTCGCTATAGTTTTTTCTTTTGAGAAATTTCGCTCATATCTTATAGGTACCAAAGTTACAGTATTTACTGACCATGCGACCATTAAATACTTGCTCACGAAGAAAGATGCAAAACCAAGGCTAATTCGTTAGATACTTTTACTCCAAGAATTTGACCTTGAGATCCAAGACAGAAAAGGTGTCAAAAATCAAATAGCTGATCATCTGTCGAGGTTGGAGCAAGATGAGGTAACTCAGTCATGTGTGCCTATCAACGGGAATTTCCTAGATGAACACTTATTTGAGGTAAATCGAATTCATGAAATACCATGGTTTGCTGATTTTGCCAACTATCTTGCATGTGGAATAATTCCTCGAGAAATGACATCCAACAAAGGAAAAAATTCCTTCATGATAGTCGGTATTATCTTTAGGAGGATTCATTTTTGTTTAAAAAATGTGCAGATAATATAATCCAAAAGTGTGTAGCTAAAAGCGAGATTGCTGAGATCTTGTATCATTGCCATTCATCTCCAAGTGGGGGACACTTTGGTGGTTCATGTACTGCAGCAAAGATTTTACAAGTAGGTTTCTTTTGGCCTACAATTTTTAAAGATGCTTATGCTTATGTGAAGAACTGTGATAAATGCCAAAGGACCGAAAATATATCATGGAGGAATGAGATGCCCTTGACAAACATTTTAGAGATTGAATTGTTCGACGTGTAGGGAATTGGCTTCTTTGGCCCGTTTCCTTCTTCGTATGGGAACAAATACATCTTAGTTACTATGGACTATGTATCCAAGTGGGTTGTAGCTGAAGCATACCCTACAAATGATGCTAAGGTAGTCATGCGATTCCTACAAAAGCAAGTGTTTACACGATTTGGGACACCAAGAGCTATTATTAGTGATGAAGGTTCTCACTTTGTGAACAAATGGCTTAAGTGGTTGCTTGACAAATATGATGTGAAGCACAAGATTGCAATTGCCTATCACCCCCAGTCCAATGGGCAAGTTGAAAGAGTGAATTGTGAAATCAAAGGTATCCTTGAAAAGGCAGTACGCCCTAGCAGAAAAGATTGGTCTCAAATGTAACATCTCGATTTAGGGCCTAGTTGGAATAGTGGTGCGAGGCCATGAATTCGAGGTATAATTATGAGTTTTTAAGGTTTATGCAATGTTTGCATGCTAGTGTGAAAGTTTCATGAAGCAATTTTGTTAAATTGAGGTTGAATGGTCCAAAAAGAACTAAATTGCAAAAGTTGCAAAAATATGAGTTTCTAGAATATTTTTGTATGAAATAGCTTTAGAATATCAATTAAAAGTCCTTAAGTAGTAATTTTCCCAAATTATAATTTTTGGACAAAATTGGACATGAGTTAGTAAAATAGAATTTTTTTAAGAGAAGGGCATTTTAGTCATTTGTCTAATAAATGATTAAAATAGGAAAAAGATGATAAAAATCTATTCATCTTCTTCCTCACATTGCCAAAAATTTGGAGACTCCATAGCTAGGGTTCTTCAATTTTTTTCAAGCTTGCTAGTAAGTTCATCTTAGCCCATTTTTAATATTCTTCGTATTTTTGAGTTCTCGTATTATGAATTAGCTATTTTTAGCTATAAAGTGAGCTAAGATGCATGTTCAAAAATCTAGCCATGAAAGACATGCTTGTTAAATGATGTTTTATGGAAGTTTATGAGAGTTTGATGTTAGATAAACATCTTTTTCTAAGTGAATTTCATGAAAAATGATAGTATGGACTAATCTGTAATAGTTATGAAAATTGGTCACACATACTAGAAATAGTGAGAATTGATGATTGTTATAGTAGAGAAAATGAATCAGCTAAGCATGAAGTTTAAGAAAGTTTAATGAGAATTATTTTACGAGCCTTTGGGCCAAAGTGCAAATATGAGAAAGTTTAGGGTCAAAATAGTAATTTTTCCAAAGTATGAGTAATGAGTCAATTTAGTCAATGTGATTATTAAATGATCTATTTATGATTATAGATCAAGAAAAACGAAGCCCAGATAGAAATCGAGACAAGAACAAAGTCGAGGACTAAATTGCATATCTACATACATTTTGTATATTGAGGTAACTTTGTATGATTTCTAAGCTTTATGATTTTTATCATTGAATTGCTTAGTGTAAAGTACACTATTTTCATGGAATGTTTAGTATTATGTTAAACAAATAAATTAATGAGATTAAGTATGAGCAAGTCCCGATTGAAGATGAATTTCCCAGGATACTCGATCTACCACATGAGATAAGAAAGTCCGTATATGACCAAGCCAAGGCATGGCATCAAAAATCAAGCATAGATATCATGTAAGTCCAAGGCAAGCTTGGCATTGAGCAAGTTATCATGTAAGTACAAGGCAAGCTTGGCATTGAACAAGTTATCATGTAAGTCCAAGGCAAGCTTGGCATTGAACAAGTTATCATGTAAGTCCAAGGCAAGCTTGGCATTGAAAAGCTATGAAGAGAAATAAATCCCATGTAAGTCCAAGCCAAGGCATGGCATTGGTGAGAACAACAAAGACTTCATATAAGTCCATGTCAAGACATGGCCTTGAAACCAAGATGAGGTATTCCATGTAAGACCGTATCTAGGATATGGCTTTGGCATCAAGATATGTGGGATGAGATTGAGTATCCTCAGTTATTCGCATAAATTCATCGGGCAAATGAGTAAAGTTAAAATGAGTTAACAAGAAAGCTAGGTAAGCAATGCTATTACCAAGTTGAAATTGAGTATCATTTATGTTATGAATGATGAATTAGAGATCATGATTATTATGTTAAAGTATGTTGATCAATGTGATCAAGTGATACAGGTACCATGTTTACCTTACAAGTATGAGAGTAGTAAGTATCATTAGACATGTAAGAATCAGTATGAGTAAGTAAACTCTATAGCTGAATTTATGATACCATTGTTATGTCAAATGGTTTATATTAAGCAAGTTTATTAATATGTGTTTTACATGCAAACTTACTAAGCTAAATGCTTACGTCTTTAATTATTTCTTTCTATGTAGTCCCGCCAAGCTAACTTGTGGATCGTTAGAGTCGGAGCTCGTATCACACTATGAATCTCTATTTTTGTATAGCCAAGTTATTTTACCAAGTATGGCATGTATAGGAAGCATTTCATTTAGAGAATATGTTTAAAGAAGGGTCATTGTATAGATTATCAAGTTTATTATTCTTTTGTATATGGCTAAGTGATTGGCCAAAATTGACTAAGTATGTATGTTTATTGAGATCAATGAAGCATGTAGTGATGTTTATGAAAAATGTATTGAATTGAGCATGGGTTTGGTCTTGATTTCAGGGTGGCAATTGGCTTGGTAAATAACCTCTAAGTGCTTACACGGTTAGACACACGGACGTGTGTCTAGGTCGTGCGTACCTTGCACCTTAGTGTTTTAAGTCAGAATAGGCCACGGGCAAATCCCACGATCGTTTGTTTAGGCCGTGTGTGATACACGACCAGAGCATGGGCGTATGCCCCAAACCGTGTGAATAAGTTAGTATATCAAGGTATAAAACACAGTTTACATTCACAGGCGTGTCAAGGTCGTGTGTAATTAGTCAGTGTCGAACACGGGTGGAAGGCACGGGCATGTGTTAGTGGTACACGGGCGTGTCCCAAGTCACATGGGCGTGTGACCCCTATTTTAAGGAAAAGATTCCAGATATGTGTTTAAGGCCTCGTAGGCCCATGAAATGTATGATTAGACTAAGAAAGAGAAGTTTTTAATTCAGAACAAAATTTTATAGCCCGTAAGTACATGTTTTAACTGAGTCCAAGCATGGTAATGTCTCGTATCCAGTCTTAGCATCGGACTTGGGTATGGAGTGTTACATTTAATGGTATCAGATCTACGATTTAGTCGGTTCTAGGACTAACGTAGCACGAGCACGAGTCTAGCTATACATGCTATACGTAAGAATGTTTTTTATAATGATAGTGTGATGACTCCTGATGACTTAAATTATGTTTATACATATAGTAAATGGATCCCAAAAGAGCTGAAGCGGATGATGTAGAAAGTAATACGCCAGCTCTTTCTGAAGGGACGATGCCTAATGAGAATGAGAATAGACCCACTACGGTGAGTCAAGAAGGAGGAGAAGAGGCTAGAGAAGCCTTCCTCCATATGATGAATACGTAGTACATGGAATTCGTTCGTACAAACCTGAATGTACAACCCCCTCCACCCCCGCCTGTTCCACAACCTATCCCCGCAGTCCCTCCAGTAGTAGAGGTGGTAAGGGGAGACAAACCTCTAATTGATAGGATTAGGAAACATAAGGCAGAAGAATTTCGGGCTAGAAAAGATGATGATCCTAAAAGGCTAAGTTCTGGATAGAAACTACTACGAGGGTATTTAATGAGTTGTTATGCACACCTGAGGAATGTATAAAGTATGTAGTTTCTCTTTTAAGAGATGCTGCCCATCAATGGTGAAAAACCCTTGTGTCGGTAGTACCGAGGGGAAAGGTCACATGGGAATTTTTCCAAGAAGAGTTAAAGAAAAAATATATCTGTCAAAGATTTATGGACCAGAAAGGAAGGAATTCCTAGAATTGAAACAAGGCAAGATGTCAGTGACTGATTATGAGCGAGAGTTTGAGCGACTCAGTAAATACGCTCGAGAATGCGTGTCCACTGAAGCCATCATGAGTAAGAGGTTTGAAGATAGACTAAATGATGATATCAAGTTATTTGTTGCTGTCCTCGAATTAAAAGAATTTGTGGTGTTAGTAGAGAAGGCTTGTAAGGCCGAAGAGTTAGTAAAAGAGAAGAGAAAATCTGAAATGAAGTCTCGTGACTATAAAAAGAGTGGAATAAGTCATTCCAATCTTCATTCAAGAAGTTAAGAGATTTCCCTACCCGATCGGCTACTTCCATTGGGTTTTCAAAGAAGGACAAGAGTAAGCAGAATTTGGGGAATAAAGCACAGACTACTTTAGTTGCTAGTGTGGGGAACGTTTGACCTGATAGACCTGAATGCCCATAGTGTGGCAGACGCCATCTCGGTGAATGTCGAGTGCATGAAAATGCTTGTTTCAGATGTGGTTCCCATGACCACTTTATAAAAGATTGTCCTGAGATGACGAAAGAAGAGAGAACTCAGAACCCGAGATCTGGGGGTAAGGTTAGAGGCAGACCGCAGAGAAACTCAGGGAGTGAGGCAAGTGGAAGAGGTAACCCCAGAGAGAAGGCTGCGAGACCCGAGGGTAGGGCACCTGCTAAGACTTATGCCATTCGTGCTTGCGAAGAGGCATCTTCTCTTGATGCTATTACGGGTACCTTTTCTCTTTATGATATCAAAGTTATTGCTTTAATAGATCCCGGATCCACACACTATTATATTTGTATGAAACTAGTATCTAGTATGAATATGCCTATAGAGTCTACAGAATTTGTGATTAAGGTGTTTAATCCTTTAGGCAAAAGTGTTTTAGTTGATAAAGTATGTAAAGACTACCTATTGATGATTAGTGGTCATTATTTTGAAGCAAACCTTATGTTGTTACCATTTGATGAGTTTGACATCATTCTTGGTATGGACTGGTTGACTACCCATGATGTAATAGTTAATTATGGGAAGAGAAATACATTGAGTTGAGATGTGATATTGGGGACACTCTTCATATAGAATCAAATGAACAGAACAAATCGCTGGTAGTGATTTCTCATATGATGGCACAGAGATGCTTAAGAAAAGGGTATGAAGCATATTTGGCCTTTGTGATGAATGATAAAGAAACAAAGCTATAGGTTGAGTCAGTACCGATAGTATGTGAGTACGTGGATGTTTTTCCCGAGCAATTACCAGGACTACCACCCATTAGGGAGGTTGAGTTCAATATTGAGCTAGCTCCGTCTGCATCTGATATCTATTACTCCTTACAGAATGGCTCCAACAGAGTTGAAAGAGCTGAAGATACAGTTGCAAGAGTTGGCAGATAAAGGCTTTGTTAGGTTGAGTTGTTCTCCCTATGGTGTTCCTATTTTATTTGTGAAAAAGAAAGATGGCACCATGAGATTGTGTATAGATTACCTTCAACTTAATAAAGTGACAGTGAAAAACAAGTACCCATTGCCTAGGATCGATGATTTGTTCGATCAATTGAAAGGAGCTAATGTGTTCTCCAAAATAGACTTAAGATCAGGGTATTATTAGTTAAGAGTAAATGATTCAGATGTGTCCAAGATAGATTTTTGAACAAGATATGGGCATTATGAATTCTTAGTCATGCCCTTTGGTTTGACCAATGCTCCTGCGGTATTCATGGACTTAATGAGCCGCATCTTTAGACCCTACCTAGACAAGTTTGTAGTCGTTTTCATTGTTGACATATTGATTTATTCCCGGGATGAGAATGAGCATGTTGAGCACCTACGGATAATTTTATAGATTCTACGAGAAAATCAGTTGTATGCCAAGTTCAGTAAAAGTGAATTTTGGCTCAAGGAAGTAGGACTTCTGGGACATATTGTCTCGGGAGATGGAGTCCGAGTGGATCCAAGCAAGATTTCGACTATAATGGACCGAAACCACCGAGTAATATCTCTGAGATTAGGAGTTTCTTAGGCCTACCCGACTCTTACCGACGATTTGTCAAGGGGTTTTTTATGATTGCAACCCCGATGACTAAATTGTTACAGAAAAATGAGTTTGAGTGGACAGAAAGATGCCAACAAAGTTTCGAGAAATTAAAAGCAATGTTGCATAAGCTCCGATTTTAGTACAACCCGAGACAGGGAAAGAATTTGTGATTTACAGCGATACATCCTTAAATGGATTAGGCTGTGTACTTATGCAAGAAGGCAATGTTATTGCTTATGCCTCAAGACAGTTGAAGCCTCATGAGAAGAATTATTCGACGCATGATTTAGAGCTGGCTGCCATAGTCTTTGCCTGGAAGATTTGGAGACACCATTTATATGGTGAAAGATGTCAGATTTTTACTGATCACAAAAGTCTGAAGTACTTGGTGACGCAGAAAGAGTTGAACTTAAGGTAACGGAGATGGTTAGAGTTGATAAAGGACTATGAGTTGGTCATTGACTACCATCCAGGAAAGGCGAATGTTGTTGCCGATGCTTTGAGTAGGAAGTCCCTTCTTGCATTAAGGGCAATGAATTCACGGATGACCTTATTTGACGATGGTTCTATTCTAGCTGGATTAAAAGCTAGGCCAATGTTCCTTCAAGAGATCGCTGAAGCTCAAAAAGAAGACAAAGAACTGCAGGACTAGAGAACTCAGTGTGAGTCAAATGTTGAATCCTATTTTCGGATTAATTCTGATGGATACTTGATGTTTAAAGATAGAGTTTGTGTACCAAGAAAAGAGGAGCTTATTAAGAGAATTTTGTATAAGGCACAAAACGGATGTATATCTATTCAACCAGGTAGTGCCAAGATGTATAATGACTTGAAGCAATTGTATTGGTGGTCGAGAATGAAGAAAGATATTTCAGAGTTCGTTTCAAGATGTTTGATTTGTCAGCAAGTAAAGGTTGAACACCAATAACCTTCGGGTTTGCTTCAATCAATTATGATACCCGAGTGGAAATGGGATTGAATCACTATGGATTTTGTAACGGGATTGCCATTATCACCAAGCAAGAACGATGCTAAATGGGTTGTAGTTGATAGCCTCATGAAGTGAGCTCATTTCTTACCTGTACGAGTTGACTACTCACTCGACAAACTGGAAAACTTATATGTTTCTGAAATAGTAAGACTTCATGGAGTTGCTTTGTCAATCATATCAGATAGAGATCCGAGATTCACCTCCAGATTTTGGAAGAAGCTTCAAGAAGCCTTGGGTACATAATTGAGTTTTAGCACAACTTTCATCCTCAAACTGACGGTTAGTCGGAGAGGTTGATTCAGATACTCGAGGATATGCTTTGATGTTGTCTTCTAGAATTCCAAGGTAGATGGGAAAAGTTTCTCCCATTGGTAGAATTTGCTTACAATAATAGCTTTCAGTCGAACTTAAAGATGGCGCCTTATAAGGCTCTACATGGGCGTAATTATGGAACACCTTTATATTGGACTGAACTCAAAGAAAACAAATTCACGGGGTTGATTTGGTTAGAAAAGCTGAAGATAAAGTGAAAGTGATACGAGAATGTTTAAAAGCTGCATCAGACAGACATAAATCTTATTCAGACCTAAAGAGAAGAGAGATGAGAGATAGAGTATCAAGTCGGGGATAAAGTTTTCTTGAAAGTGTCACCTTGGAGAAAAGTTCTCAGATTTGGCAGGAAAGGCAAGTTAAGTCCACGTTTTATTGGACCATTTGAGATTACTTAGAAAGTTTGGCCGGTAGCTTACAGATTGGCTTTTCCATCAGAGTTAGAAAAGATACATGATGTGTTTCACATGTCAATGTTGAGACGCTACCAATCAGATCCTTCCCATGTAATTACGCCATTAGAGATAGAGATTCATCCCGACAAGATTTATGATGAAGAACCAATCAAGATTTTAGCTCGATAAGTCAAGCAGCTAAGAAATAAAAGTATAGTGAAAGTATTGTTGCAAAGGCATGGGATAGAGGAAGCTACATGAGAACTAGAAAAGAGCATGAGAAACCAGTACTCGAACTTATTAGCCGATAAGATTTTCGAGGACGAAAATCCCTAAGGGGGAGAAGTGTAACAGCTCGATTTAGGGCCTAGTTGGAATAGTGGTGCGAGGCCATAAATTCGAGGTGAAATTATGAGCTTTTAAGGTTTATCCCATGTTTGCATGCTAGTGTGAAAGTTTCATAAAGTAATTTTATTAAATTGAGGTTGAATGGTCCAAAAAGAACTAAATTGAAAAAGTTGCAAAATATGAGTTTCTATAAGCTTTTTATATGAAATAGCTTTAGAATATCAATTAGAAGTCCTTAAGTAGCAATTCGCCCAAATTATAATTTTTAGACAAAATTCGACATGAGTTAGTAAAATAGAAATTTTTAAAGAGAAGGGCATTTTAGTCATTTGTCTAATAAATGATTAAAATAGGAAAAAGATGATAAAAATCTATTCATCTTCTTCCTCATATTGCCGAAAATTTGGAGACTCCATAGCTAGGGTTCATTTTTTTTCAAGCTTGCAAGTAAGTTCATCTTAGCCCATTTTTAATATTCTTCGTATTTTTGAAGTTCTCGTATTATGAATTAGTTATTTTTACCTATAAAATGAGCTAAGATGCATGTTCAAAAATCTACCCATGAAAGACATGCTTGTTAAATGATGTTTTATGGAAGTTTATGAGAGTTTGATGTTAGATAAACATCTTTTTCTAAGTGAATTTCATGAAAAATGATAGTATGGACTAATTTGTAATAGTTATGAAATTTGGTCATTCATACTAGAAATAGTGAGAATTGATGATTGTTATAGTAGAGAAAATGAATTAGCTAAGCATGAAGTTTAAGAAAGTTTAATGAGAATTATTTTACGAGCCTTTGGGCAAAAGTGCAAATATGAGAAAATTTAAGGGCAAAATAGTAATTTTTCCAAAGTATGAATAATGAGTCAATTTAGTCAATGTGATTATTAAATGATCTATTTATGATTATAGATCAAGAAAAATGAAGCCCAGATTGAAACCGAGGCAAGAACAAAGTTGAGGACTAAATTGCATATCTACATACATTTTGTATATTGAGGTAAGTTTGTACGATTTCTAAGGTTTATGATTTTTATCATTGACTTGCTTAGTGTAAAGTACACTATTTTCATGGAATGTTCAGTGTTATGTTAAACAAAGAAATCAACAAGATTAAGTATGAGTAAGTCTCGATTGAAGATGAATTTCCTAGGATACTCGATTTACCACATGAGATAAGAAAGTCCTTATAAGACCAAGCCAAGGCATGGCATTGGCAATCAAGCACAGAGATCATGTAAGTCCAAGGTAAGCTTGGCATTGAACAAGTTATCATGTAAGTTCAAGGCTAGCTTGGCATTGAACAAGTTATCATATAAGTCCAAGGCAAGCTTGGCATTGAACAAGTTATTTTGTAAGTCCAAGGCAAGCTTGGCATTGAAAAGCTATCAAGAGAAAGAAATCCCATGCAAGTCCAAGCCAAGGCATGGAATTGGTGAGAACAAGAAAGACTTCATATAAGTCCATGTCAAGACATGGCCTTGAAACCAAGATGAGATATTCCATGTAAGACCGTATCTAGGATATGGCTTTGGCATCAAGATATGTGGGATGAGATTTAGTATCCTCAGTTATTCGCATAAATTCATCGGGCAAATGAGTAAAGTTAAAATGCGTTAACAAGAAAGCTAGGTAAGCAATGCTATTACCAAGTTGAAATTGAGTATCATTTATGTTATGAATGATGAATTAGAGATCATGATTATTATGTTAAAGTATGTTGATCAATGTGATCAAGTGATACAGGTACCATGTTTACCTTACAAGTGTGAGAATAGTAAGTATCATGAGACATGTAAAAACCAGTATGAGTAAGTAAACTCTATAGCTAAATTTATGATACCATTGTTATGTCAAATGGTTTATATTAAGCAAGTTTATTAATATGTGTTTTACATGCAAACTTACTAAGCTAAATGCTTACGTCTTTAATTATTTCTTTCTATGTTGTCCCGCTAAGCTAACTTGTGGATCGTTGGAGTCGGAGCTCGTAGCACATTGTCAATCTCTATTTTGGTATAGCCAAGTTATTTTACCAAGTATGGCATGTATATGAAGCATTTCATTTAGAGAATATGTTTAAAGAAGGGTTATTGTATAGATTATCAAGTTTATTATTCTTTTGTATATGGCTAAGTTATTGGCCAAAATTGACTAAGTCTGTATGTTTATTAAGATCAATGAAGCATGTAGTAATGTTTATGAAAAATGTATTGAATTGAGCATGGGTTTGGTCTTGATTTTAGGGTGGCAATTGGCTTCGTAAATAGCCTCTAAGTGCCACCATGGTTAGACACACTAGCGTGTGTCTAGGCCGTGCGTACCTTGCACCTTAGTGTTTTAAGTCAGAATAGGCCACGGGCAAATCCCATGGTCGTTTGTTTAGGCCGTGTGTGATACACGGTAGAGCATGGGCTTGTACCCCAAACCGTGTGAATAAGTCAGTATATCAATGTATAGCATGCGGTTTACATCCACGGGCGTGTCAAGGCTATGTGTAATTAGTCAATGTCGAATACGGGTGGAAGACACGGACATGTGTTAGGGGTACAGGCGTGTCCCAAGTCACATGGGTCTGTGACCCCTTTTTTAAGGAAAAGTTTTCAATTGAGTTCGAAAGTTTCCAGATACGTGTTTAAGGCCCCGTAAGCCCATAAAATGTATGATTAGACTAAGAAAGAGAAGTTTTTAATTAGAAACAAAATTTTATTGCCTGTAAGTACATGTTTTAAGTGAGTTCAAGCATGGTAATGTCTCGTATCTAGTCTTAGCATCGGACTCGGGTATGGGGTGTTACATCGAAGGCTCCATGATGCATTATGGGCCTATCGAATAGCATTTAAGACACCGTTAGGAATGACTCCTCATCGGTTAGTCTTTGTAAAGGCATGTCATTTGACATTAGAGTTGGAGAATAAAGCTCACTGTGCTTTGAAGTAGTTGAACTTTGATCTTAAGTAAGCCGGTGAGAGAAGGATGTTACAACTTGATGAGTTGGAAGAGTTGAGGTTGTTTTCATATGAGAATGCCAAAATGTGAAAAGAAAGATCAAAGAGATGACATGATTGCCATATACAACCTCGCGAGTTTAAAGAAGGTCAGAAGGTTTTGTTGTTTAATTCAAGGGTGAAGTTATTTCTTGGGAAGCTTAAATCCCGATGGAAATGACCTTATACCATCTACCGAGTTTATCCTTATAGAGCTACTGAATTATACAACAATTATAGAGATGCGTTTAAAGTTAATGGTCAACGTCTCAAACACTACTAGGATGGTGAAGTTGAGCGAGTTGAATCCTCGTTCAAATTAATAGACCCTTAATTTTTTATGAACTCATTTTGTAAATAAATAAATAAATAATTAGAACTTATTTTCTTAACTTATTACATTTAATTAATTCTGTCTAAGGAGATTGGAACTTAAGCGGGACCGCTGTGACCCCTCTAACCTTTCCTGGGAATTAATTTAATGTAATTTGTTAAGAATAAATTTTATAATTAAGATTTAAAGTTTTTAAGTTCCATTTGTTCTGTTTAAATTTTAAATTTTTATGTTAATAAAGGGGGTCAATTTTGGCGCAAGTACTAATAAGTTTTTTTTAAGATACAGTTTGAGTTTGAGGCCCAAAATAGCAAAAAGGGGGGAAAATCCATGCCTTGTCGTCACACCCATTGCTTGCCTCCAAAGTAACCCTAATGTAGCTAAATTTTTGCTACATGTTTCCCTAATTTTTCCTTAAATAAACCCCTCTCCATTCTACTAATTTCATGTCCCTCAAAGAAATTTGCTTACACCCTAAAGATCCTTAAATCTCCCTTTTGTGCCGTCAACCCCAAATCCCATAAAAAACCCTAGTTCTCTTCCCTTTTTGTCGAAATTCCCTATTATCACCGTAAAGAGATTGCTGAAGCATCACCGTTGCTATCGCATGTTGTCGTCGCCACCGCACCATCCTCGCCGTCGTAAGATTTTTGCCATAGTAAGTTCTACCCACTTTGCCGATTTCTCTTTTCTCTCTTATGTAGAAATTTTGCCGAATTTTTGGGAAAAGATACCATGTCTCCCAAAAGAACTAGATCTTCAAAGACTACTGTAATATCCGGATTTAGGGGTTATGCATTTTTACTTGAATATATGTGATTGCATGCCTGGGTATGATTTGAATGTGATTTGGGGGTTCAGGAACCTCGTGATGTAGGTAGGAGTCTTGGAAGTTATCGAATTTTTAAGCCTAAAAAGGGGGAACTAAGGGAGCTAGGCTTAAAGAGTTTATTGTGTGACTTAGGACCCAAGAATTATCCTGGTAAGGTGGCAAGGAGGCACCACTTAGGGCCTTGTAAGGTGACGCCACAGGGAGTGTAGAGGGGGCCTAGGTTCGAGTAGCAAAGGAAATATTTTGGAGTCTTATTTTGCAGCAAGGAGAGGTAGTGTTGGACGGTACAAGGACACTTCACAGATGAAGTGTAGATTGAGTTAAAAGCTTAAGGATTCGGCTAAGTAAGAGTGAAAAGGGGGATTGAGTGGAGAGAGGGAGAGTTGGCCGGCCAAGGGATTTCTTTGGTGTCAATTTCAATCATATTGAAGGGGGGAGGAAGCCAAATATGCATAGTGAAGTTTAGGCACTTTTTTCCCCCATGACCAAAATCCGAAACCATTTGTGCATTCCCGTCTCAATCTCACCATTGTCAAATTCTCTTAACCTTCTTCTATACTTCTTTTCTTTCTCTCAACCGCAAGTTTATACCTACTCTTTTGGTGGCCGAATATCCCATCTCTATTTGGGAGTATTAGCCGAATCTTGTGTCCCTTATTCTTTTTTCTTTTTTTCGCAAATCCTTAAAGTCGAAACATACACCATCTAGCCGATTTCTTCATCTATTTCTCCTTCGAAGTCAATCACTTTTCTATAGTAGCCAAATTCCTCTGTGGTTTTAAGCAAGAGTGCAATCGATTTCAACATTAGGGGTAAGGATCAATAGTTATTCGTTTTTTTCCTTTTTCTTTGGGTTAGCCAAAATAAAGGACTCTAATCCTCTATGTTTCTTTGGCCGAAACCATGAAGTTGATTTTGAGATCCTTTAGTAGCCGACGGTTTAAGGTGATCTTTTCGGGTTTTAAGATCCAAGGCAAGCAAGGCTTACTATTCGGCCAAAGGCTACTTTTACTTGTTCAAAGGCTATGCCGATTCTAACTATGGTGTTTTAGGAAGTCTTCGACAGGTCTTTGGGATTTGGCTAAAGAATCTAGGTAAGTGTTATAGTATTTCAGATCTGTTCCTTATTCATTCAAAAGCCGAAAAACTAACCGTTGAGTGTACTAGTGCCTAGCCAATTGCAAGGGAGGATCATCACGAAGTTTCGGGATTTGGTTGGTAATCAAATCAGCAGCAAGGTAAAGGTTTTGGTCTCATTGAACCTTCGGGATTTGTGTTTAGCCGAATGGCCTATTGACTAATGTGCTTAGTGTTGACCGAATGTAGGAGAAGAGATCTAGTGCATTAGATCGGGATTTTTGGGATTTTTGGGATTTTGATTAGATCTACAATAATCAGGTGTGTAACCCACCCTAAATTCCTAACTAACAATAATATTGATTTGTATATGTTAATAAGGCTATGCATGAATATGGCTAAAAGTACCATCCCATGGTACAGTGTATTCATGTACGTTACCCCTAAATCTCAGTTAAGTAAAGTTTATAAAACATGAATATGGATATATGAGAAATATTATTATGGCTATGGGGTAAGGTATAATGCATGTTATTCATATGTTATGAATGTTGCATGGGCATATGGGTGATTATATGAAAGGGGAAGTGATCTGGTGGTTCATACCACAATATCTGGTGACTCTGTCACATTATCTGGTGACTATGTCACATAATATGAATCTGGTGACTCTGTTACATTATCTGGTGGCTATGCCATGATTATAAGGGCGATGTGCAGTTGACTGCAGTGACTGCCTTCGATGGTGTGTAGCGGATGGAGGGTCGATTTAGTAATCCCCACGGTGTGATCGGTAGGTACAGGTGATGTGTAGAGGTTGGATCTAGGTGGTTTGGGTTGCATCATGGTTTACAATTATTTTATATGATTTAGTATGCCTTGTGTGATTTGGGAATCTGTGATGGTAGTTACACACTGAGTCTGTTGACTCACCCTTCGTTGGCTAACTTTTGCGAGATGGCACTCGATAGATGGACCGGTCACAGGGAACTTAGTGGTGGCCATGCATTTTCGCTTTTGGGTTTTTTCTATTTAAGTCTATTTTGAATTATTTTGGGTTATGTTTGATGTAATAAGGCCATTGTTACTAAACTGTTTTATTTTCTTTACGTTTTAAATTTCTATTATGTTACGAATAACATCAATTGTTTTGAAACTCAAACACCTATAGTTTTTTTTTCAAGTTAACAATAATATTAAACCCTAAAATTCAGTATTTCTTTAACTTGTAACTTTTGAAGTAAGAAATTAACGGTTTAAGTTGCAACTCAATTTTTAACTCGAGAACAACCCAAATCCATTTTCTTCAAAATCATCAAGATTTTCAAAATGTCATACGAGACTTAACTACGTTTTACTCAAGGAGCATGGCAGATCCGGTCAGGGCTTGTGGGCCGAGTTTGGGGTGTTTCAATTTGGTATTAGAGCCTGGTTCAAAACTCAGCCTTGAGGGCTTTCTGGGCCCAAAATGTTTTCTTTATTTTGAAATTGAGTTTTACTAGAGAATGGGCAGGTTTTCTAGCATGGCACCTGAGTCTCCGGCCCAAAGTCCACCAGGTAAGTACCCCTAACCATTGTGTGGTTTGTATGTGGGAATTATGGGGACGTAGATTAGTAGATTAGGAACTATTGAACCCTAGGATTAGCTTACTCCAACACCGAATTATATAAAACTTAAGGTCTAACCAAATAAACCGGTGAGTGAGTCACCGAGTTAAGGGTGTGGAAATCGTTGTGCGCATGTCTAGGATTGGATTTAGGGGGAGTTTGGTATTTAAGCAGCCCTAGTGACTCACCTCCTCTCCGCTCGAATCCTACCTAGTGCGTTGTGACGGTTCACCCTAACCAAGAGGACTCAATCACAGGCTAAATTCAATAATTAAAATCCGAAAAGGACCAGTCACCTTGTTTTGTATAATCCTAAAGTCAAACCTTGATTATAAAATTCCAAAGTACCTTTGATTCAAAAATGACCAAAATACCCCTGATTTACAAATTGACCAAAATACCCCTAACTAGTAAAATTATCAAGCTACCCATAGTATGGAAGGTCGTCGAAGTACCCCGAATTGAAAATTTCCAAAACACCCTCATTTTGTAAACTCACTTGGAACAATATTTTACAAAATTCCCGAAATGCCCCTGGTTTGTAAAATTATAAAAAATACCCTCAGTTTACAAAATTACCATACTACCCTCGATTCCTTTTATCAAAATATTCCTATTTTCCAAAAATACCAAAAATCCCCATTTTGCAAAATTTCAAAATACCCTGATTTGGAAAATTACCAAAATACCCCTATAAGACAAATTACAAAAATACCCACAGGTTGGAGCGAACGAAAATGTTCGAGAGATGAATGTGTAGTAAATACTATTGAATGTGTGTGTTCTCTTTGAATTAGGCGAAAAACTTGGATTGAAAACCTTGAAATGATCGAAAGAACGCGCCCTAAATTTCTTTACATAAAATTATTCATGGATAATTAGTGGAACAAAAACTAATTAAGTAAAATTCTTAATCGATTAAATGCAACTCGGAAGGATGAGTTCTAGAGGACGTGGTCGTAATGTGCGTGGCGTGGTAGAGGCGAATGATCGCGTCGGAACCCGTTAGGTCCAGTCAAGGGTCCAGAATGAAATGCCACTACCACCACCGCTGGTGTGGAATATCGAGATCGACGGGATGATGCAGATATCACAAGCGATCTTGCGAGTTCTAGATGGTGGAGCAGGTGGAGGCATGGGAGCTCGAAAGTCTGTACCTGAGCGACTCCGAGCTAATGGAGCTGAGTTTTTCTGTGGTATATCTGGTGTGGCGCCTAATACGGCTGAGTATTGGTTAGAGGCGACAGAGTAAATTATGGATGATTTGGACCTGACTGCCGAGGAGAAACTGAAAGGGGTAGTATCGCTACTCCGTGATGAGTCATACCAATGGTGGCTCACGGTTCGAGATGGTGCTGCAGCAGATGATCTTATTTGGGAGTATTTTAAGGCAGCGTATCAGAAGAAGTATATTGGGACTAGTTATGTTGATGCGTAGAGGAAGGCGTTTCTGAGGTTGGTTCAGGGAAATAAGTCCATAGTAGAGTACGAGGCAGAATTCCTAAGGTTGAGCCGATGCGCTCGAGGTATAGTGGCTACGAGCATGAACGATGTGTCCGATTTGAGGACGGACTAAGGGATGACCTGAGATTGTTGATTGCCCCACAGCAGGAGCGGGAGTTTGCTGTGTTGGTAGAAAAGGCAAAGGCTGAAGGAGTTAAGGAGTCTGTGAGATAGAACACGGATAGGAATAAGCAAAAGAGAGGTTTTGGATCATCAGGGTCATCTGGGAATATCCAAAAGAGACCTAGAATGGATGGGTCGCGAGGTTAGCAAGCTACTACGGGAGGACAGTACCGTACTTGTGCCCAGTGTGGAAAGATGCACTTGAGAGAGTGTTGGAAGAAGATGGGAGGATGTATCAAGTGTGAGTCCAAGGATCACATGATTAGGGACTGTCCCATGAAAATAGACGAGAGCCAACCCGTAAGTCAGGGTCCTAATCAGGCTGGAAGAGGTGGACAGCAACAACCGTGGGGTCATGGTCCAGCTGGCAGAGGTAATGGTTCTGGAAGAGGTCGAGGAACACTGGGCACAGGTGTTGGTAACACGAAGGCGAGACAGTCGGGTCTAGTGTATGCAGTTCGTCGGAGGAAGGATGGTGATGCACCTGATATCATAACGGGTATGCTCCTTATCTCTGGATTACCCTTTATTGCGTTAATAGATATTGGGTCAACTCATTCATACATTGCTAGTAAGGTGTCTGGAACTCTGCATGTGAACTCTGAGACTGTACCTAGGAAGATGATTGTACTTAGTCCTTTAGGGCAATCAGTAGTGTTAGACAAACTCTTTAGGGCAGTACCCTTGGAAGTTCAGGGGGTGCAATTTCCAGCAGACTTAATGGAGTTGCCGTTTGAGGAGTTTGACCTAATCTTAGGCATGGATTGGTTGGTAAAGTATCATGCAAATGTGAATTGTGCTGCTAAGCGCATGTCGTTAAGAACTTCTGACGACAAAGAAGTTGTGGTGATGGGCAAGAGACGAAATTGCTTATCAAATGTGGTATCTGCCCTTAAGGCAGTGAAGATGGTGAGAAAAGGGTGTGTAGCTTTTTTGATGTTGATCAGTGCCTTAGAGGCTAAGGAAGCAGCTGTAGGAGGGGTTAGAACAGTAAGGGAATTTGTGGATGTCTTTTCGGAGGAGCTACCTAGGTTACCCCTGGATAGGGAGGTGGAGTTTGAAATTGACTTATTGCCGGGTACAGCTCCTGTGTCAATTGCTCCGTACCGAATGGCACCAAAGGAGCTAGTAGAGCTCAAGGTCAGGATCTAAGAGTTACTCGATCGTGGGTTTATTCAACCTAGTGTGTCTCCATGGGGAGCACCGATCCTATTTGTGAGGAAGAAGGATGAGACTATGCGCATGTGCATAGATTATCGACAGTTGAATAAGCTGACCATCAAGAACAAGTATCCATTGCCAAGGATAGATGACTTGTTCGATCAGCTTAATGGGGCCGTAGTATTTTCGAAGATAGATCTAAGGTCAGGATATCATCAGCTTAAGGTGAAGGAGGCTGATATCCATAAGACAGCTTTCCCGACAAGGTACGGGCATTATGAGTTCTTGGTAATGCTGTTCAGATTGACAAATGCCCAGCTGCGTTCATGGACATGATGAACCGGTTTTTCAACCCTACCTGGATTGGTTCGTCATTGTGTTCATAGACGATATCCTAGTGTATTCCAAGTCTGAGGAAGAACATGACGAGCACCTCTGGGTCGTGCTACAAGTGTTAAGGGAAAAGAAGCTGTATGCCAAGTTCAGCAAGTGCAAATTTTGGCTGAAGAAAGTTACGTTCTTAGGGCATGTGGTGTCTGCCGAAGGAATAAGGGTGGATCAAGATTGAAGCAGTATTGGATTGGAAACCACCCAAGTCTGTGGCATGAGGTTCGTAGTTTCTTGGGGTTAACAGGCTACTATAGGAGATTTGTCGAAGGGTTCTCGTCAATAGCAGCACTTTTGATGAAGTTGTTAAGGAAGGAGGTACCTTTCGTATGGGTGGATAAGCAGCAGGAAAGTTTCGAGAAGCTTAAGAAGGTATTGACAGAGGCTCCAATTTTGATTCAGCCTAAAGTAGGGAAGGACTTTATGGTATATTGTGATGCTTCCCATACAGGATTGGGATGTGTCCTTCTGCAAGACGGAAGGTGGTCGCTTATGCGTCTCGGCAATTGAGGCCACATGAGGTTAACTATCTGACTCATGATCTGAAATTGGCGGCAATTGTTTTCGCTCTAAAAGTGTGGAGGCACTACTTGTATGGAGAAAGGTCGGTGATCTACACAGACCACAAGAGCCTGAAGTATTTGCTGACTCAAAAGGAGCTGAATTTGAGACAACGTAGGTGGGTGGAGTTGTTGAAAGATTACGATTGCTCAATAGAGTATCACCCGGGCAAGGTGAATGTTGTGGCGGATGCCCTAAGTCAAAAAGTAGTGTCGGAGTTAAGGGCGATGTTCACACATTTGAGCCTCTATGATGATGGAAGCTTGTTAGTGGAATTGCAAGTGAAGCTGATGTGGCTAGGTCAGGTTAAGGAGAAATAATTGTTAGATGGTGAACTAAGTGCTAAGCTACTACAAGTACAAAGTGGGGAATTGGAAAATTTTGGTGTAAATAGCGACGGAGTGCTGTGTTTTCGGGGCAAGGTCTGTATGCCAAAGGATAAGGAGTTAAGGCAAAGAATTCTTCAAGAATCGCATAGTAGCCTTATGCTATGCATCTTGGAGGAAGGAAGTTGTACAAGGATTTACGGGAACAGTTTTGGTGGCACAGTGCAGGCGGGAAGTTCTGAGTTTGTAGGGAAGTGCTTAACGTGTCAGCAAGTCAAAGCTGAACACCAAGTACCATCGGGATTGCTTCAGCCGATAAAGATACCGCAATGGAAGTGGGAGAGAATTACCATGGACTTCGTTAGTGGTCTTTCCCTTACGCCTACAAAGAAGGACTCGGTATGGGTGATAGTAGATTGATTGATGAAGTCTGCACATTTTAAACCTGTGCGGGTTGACTATTCTCTACAGAAATTGGCAAAGTTGTATGTAGCAGAAATCGTGAGGCTGCACAAAGTGCCGGTGTCAATTATCTCAGACAGGGATCCGAGGTTTACGTCTCAGTTTTGGAAGGCACTATATTAAGCTTTGGGCACCAGGTTGGATTTTAGTACGGCATTCCATCCGCAATGGACGGCCAATCTGGCGGGTAATTCAAGTCTTTGAAGGATATGTTGAGAGGTTGTGTGATAGACTTGAGAGGAGTTGGGAGGAGTTCTTGCCTTTAGCGAATTTATGCACAATAATAGCTATCAAGTAAGTATTCAGATGGCACCGCACTGAAGCTATTTGTATGGATGGAAGTGTCGCACTCCTACATGTTGGGCGGAATTGGGAGAACGTCAGATTTTGGGTTCGAAAATTGTGGCAGAATCAGAGGAAAAGGTTAAGGTAATTCTGACACGGTTGAAGGAGGCATCTGATCGGCAAAAGTCATACGCAGATCTTAAGCGGAAGGAGATTGAGTTTGCTGTGGGAGATTATGTGTTTCTCAAAGTTTCGCCATGGAAGAAGGTAATTAGATTTGGTCGCAAGGGAAAGTTAACTCCTAGGTTTATAGGACCTTTTCGGATCCAGAAACAAGTTGGTCCAGTAGCATATCAGTTAGAATTGCCTACGAAATTGAAGTAAATGCACGATGTGTTCCACGTTTCGATGTTACGTCATTACCGATCGGATCCAGCTCATATAATACCAGTTGAGGAGGTGGAGCTGAGACCAGATCTGTCCTATGAGGAAGAGTCGATTCAAATTTTGGAATGGGATGTGAAGGTGCTTCGGAGGAAATCGGTCCCTCTAGTCAAAGTGTTATGGCGTAACCATGGATCGGAGGAAGCTTCGTGGGAGCTAGAAGAAACAATACGACAACCATACCCTCACTTATTTTAGCCAGGTAATTTCGAGGTCAAAATTATTTTAAGGGGGTAGAACTGTAATATCCGGGATTTAGGGGTTATGCATTTTTACTTGAATATATGTGATTGCATGCCTGAGTATAATTTGAATGTGATTTGGGGGCTTCAGGAACCTCGGGATGTAGGTAGGAGTCTTGGAAGTTTTCAAATTTTTAAGCCTAAAAAGGGGGAACTAAGGGAGCTAGGCCTTAAAGATTTTATTGTGTGACTTAGGGCCCAAGAATTATCCTGCTAAGGTGGCAAGGAGGAGCCACTTAGGGCCTTGTAAGGTGACGCCATAGGGAGTGTAGAGGGGGCCTAGGTTCGAGTAGCAAAGGAAACATTTTGGAGTCTTATTTTTTAGCAAGGAGAGGCAGCATTGGGCGGCACAAGGACACTTCACAAATGAAGTGTAGATTGAGTTAAAAGCTTAAGGATTCGGCTAAGTAAGAGTGAAAAGGGGGATTGAGTGGAGAGAGGGAGAGTTGGCCGGCCAAGGGATTTTTTTGGTGTCAATTTCGGTCATATTGAAGGGGGAGGAAGCTGAATATGCACAGTGAAGTTTAGGGAGGAAGCTGAATATGCACAGTGAAGTTTAGGCACTTTTTTCCCCCTTGACCAAAAGCTGAAACCATTTGTGCATTCCCTTCTCAATCTCACCATTGTCGAATTCTCTTAACCTTCTTCTATACTTCTTTTCTTTCTCTCAACTGCAAGTTTATACCTACTCTTTTGGTGGCCGAATATCCCATCTCTATTTGGGAGTATTAGTCGAATCTTGTGTCTCTTATTCTCTTTTCTTTTTTTTTTCACAAATCCTTAAAGCCGAAACATGCACCATTCAGCTGATTTCTTCATCTATTTCTCCTTCAAAGTCAATCACTTTTCTATAGTAGCTGAATTCCTCTGTGGTTCTAAGCAAGAGTGCAATCGATTTCAACATTAGGGGTAAGGATCAACAGTTATTCATTTTTCTTTTCCTTTTTCTTTTGGTTAGCCAAAATAAAGGACTCTAATCCTCTATGTTTCTTTGGCCGAAACCATGAAGGTGATTTCAGGATCCTCTAGTAGCCGACGGTTTAAGGTGATCTTTTCGGGATTTAAGATCCAAGGCAAGCAAGGCTTACCATTCGGCCAAGGGCCACTTTTACTTGTTCAAAGGCTATGCCGATTCTAACTATGGTGTTTTAGGAAGTCTTTGACAGATCTTCGGGATTTGGCTAAAGAATCTAGGTAAGTGTTCTAGTATTTCAAATCTGTTCCTTATTCGTTCAAAAGCCAAAAAACTAACCGTTGAGTGTACTAGTGCCTAGCCGATTGCAAGGGAGGATCATCACGAAGTTTTGGGATTTGGTTGGTAACCAAATCGATAGCAAGGTAAGGGTTTTGGTCTCGTTGAACCTTTAGGATTTGTGTTCAGCCGAATGGCCTATTGACTAATGTGCTTAGTGTTGGCCGAATGTAGGAGAAGAGATCTAGTGCATTAGATCGAGATTTTTGGGATTTTCTGGATTTCGATTAGATCTACAGTAATCAGGTGTGTAACCCACCCTAAATTCCCAACTAACAATAATATTGATTTGTATATGTTGATAAGGCTATGCATGAATATGGCTAAAAGTACCATCCCATGGTACAGTGCATTCAGGTAGGTTACCCCTAACTCTCAGTTAAGTAAAGTTTATAAAACATGAATATGGATATATGAGAAATATTATTATGGCTATGGGGTAAGGTATAATGCATGTTATTAGTATGTTATGAATGTTGCATGGGCATATGGGTGATTATATGAAAGGGGAAGTGATCTGGTGGTTCATACCACAATATCTGGTGACTCTGTCACATTATCTAGTGACTGTCACATAATATGAATCTGGTGACTCTATCACATTATCTGGTGGCTATGCCATGATTATAAGGGCGATTTGCAGTTGACTGCAGTGACTGCCTTCGATGGTGTGTAGCAGATGGAGGGTCGATTTAGTAATCCCCACGGTGTGATCGGTAGGTACGGGTGATGCTTAGAGGTTGGATCTAGGTGGTTTGGGTTGCATCATGGTTTACAATTATTTTATGTGATTTATTATGCCTTGTATGATTTGGGAATTTGTGATGGTAGTTACACACTGAGTCTGTTGACTCACCCCTCGTCGGCTAAGTTTTTGCAGATGGCACTCAGTAGATGGACCGGGTCGGCAGGAACTTAGTGGTGGCCATGCACACCTCAGTTTTTGTGTTTTTTTCTATTTAAGTCTATTTTTAATTATTTTGGGTTATGTTTGATGTAATAAGGCCATTGTTACTTAACTGTTTTATTTTTTTTGCGTTTTAAATTTCTATTATGTTACGAATAACATCAATCGTTTTGAAACTCAAACACCTATAGTTTTTTTTTCAAGTTAACAATAATATTAAACCCTAAAATTTGGTATTTCTTTAACTTGTAACTTTTGAAGTAAGAAATTAACGGTTTAAGTTGCAACTCAATTTTTAACTCGAGAACAACCCAAATCCATTTTCTTCAAAATCATCAAGATTTTCAAAATGTCATACGAGACTTAACTACATTTTACTCAAGGAGCATGCTAGATCTGGTCAGGGCTTGTGGGCCGGGTTTGGGGTGTTTCAACTACTCCTGAAAACCTGACTTTGATCGATGAAGAAGTGAAAGAGAGATTTGATTCAATCTTCAAGCATCAACCTATGATGCCGAAAAATGGTTTTGACTTGAAGAGTAATGATTTGATGGTTGTTCATATACCTATTAGAAAGAAAATCAATGCTCTAAGTGGGAATGATTTTGTGATGCTCGTTCACTTCCGATGATGAACTAGTTCGAGAATTCTATGCTAGTTTGACTACGCAAGATGCTACTGAAGTCATCGTTCAAAAGAAAAAGGTACTTCTTACTTCTAAGTCCATCAATGATTTGTTTAATTTATATGATGTTGAAGAAGATGAGTACCACCCTATGATCAACAGTCAATTGGGATTTTCTTCAACAAGTGCTTGATGTTGTGACAAATCAGGGATCCCAATGGATTATAAGAAAGTATGGGAACCATTCTTGTCAAAGAGAATACTTAAAACCAATAGCAAAGGTATGGTTTTATTTCGTTCGCTACAGTTTTATGCCGATCTCACATAGTTCCACCATCTTGATGGAACGGATGCTTTTGTTATATACAATTTTGACAGAAAAGTCCATTAATGTTGGGAAAATTGTCCTCAAGAAGATTCAAGATTGTGCTAAAAAGAAGGTAGGAAGTGCTTATTTCCCATCATTAATCACTTCACTTTGCTTAAAGTCCCGTGTTAAAACACAAGAAAATTTGAAGGGGCAATATATTCAAGGATGCATTACAAATTAAGGTCTTGAAAGATTAGTAGAGAGGGTGCATGAGCTGAATCAAGGCGAGCAAGAAGAGCCAACTGAGCCGGATTGAAACAACCCAAACCCGGCCCACAAGCCCTGACCGGATTTGGCATGCTTCTAGGGAAAAATCTTTCGAAACTTATTTGAAGTTTTGCCAAAATTTTTGTGTGTTTTTGAAGAACAATTGATTTGTGTTGATTAGGTGTCAAAACATTTAATCTTTGTTCTTAAGAAAAATTACTTGAACTTTTAAATTGATAAAAATCAAATCGTACCATACTAAAAATAATTAAAATGCATGCATAATCAGTTTAATACTTATAGCCTTATTACATCAAAACAAATCCCGAAATAGTCCAAAATACTTAAGTATTGAAAGTCCAAAACAAAATAATTTACGAAATGAGCATAGCCACCATAAAGCTCCCGCCGACCGGTCCATTCTTGAGTGTCACCGAAAAAGATCCCACAACGGGTGAGTCAAGCAGACTCAATGTGTAACCACCAAACACAAACTCTCAATCAATTTAGGCATGTCAAATCACACATATGAAACACATAAAATCAATGATGCAAACCTGAACCCAAACCTAGATAACCATCCGCTACACATCACCCGTACCAACCATCACACCGTGGGGACTACTAAGTCGACCCTCCATCCGCTACACATCATCGAATGCAGTCGCTGCAGACGACATGCTCATCGCCCTTATATATATGGTGGCATAGCCACCAGATAATTATTTGTGACATAAGTCACCACATTTGGATTTTGTGACATGAATCACCACATTCAGATATTGTGGTATAAACCACCAGATCACTTCCCCTTTAAAATAATTTCCCATATGCCCCATGTCATACAAATCATGCAACATCATGCCTTATGCCTTATTTCACATTCTTATCAATATTCACATATGTGCCATATTCCAAATATTCCTATTTATTAACATAATGTTAAGGTTATGTACCTGAGTACTTTGTACCATGGCATGGTACCTTTGGCCACATTTCACATCATTACAAACACATATATTAAATTGATGCCATAAATCTATTAATTGTTAGTGTGGGGTACACACCTGGTTCACTTAACGCTTTCACTGAAATACCAAAAACCCAATCTAATGCTTTAGATCCTTAGTTCCTACATTCAGCCAACCTTAAGTACTTCAGTAAAAAGCCATTTGACTAAATAATCAAATCTCGAAGGATTAACGTAACCGAAATCTTACCTTGCTGCCGATTTGATTACTAATCAAATCCTAAAATTCCGTGATACTTCTTCCTTGAAATTAGCCAACACTAGTTCACTGGACTTGGTTAGTTTCGGCTTTTTGAATAAATACGAAATAGATCTAAAACACCAATTATGGCCTTGGCCGAATGTACATAGTCACTTACTTTATGAATCTTAAATCCCGGAAATATATCCTTGGTTGTGGTATTTGTCGAAATCCCTATAGACACATGTTAGATCAATTCCTAACCTTTAATCACAATAAATGGCCCTTGGCCGAATACCACATATTACTTACCTTGATCACACCAATCCCGAAGATTGCCTCCTTGAATTCAGCTACAATAGAAATCCCAAAACTTCCTTCATAGTTTCACCATGAACATTAATGGGGTTAGATTTCATCTTTCGGCTAAAGAAAAGAAAGAAAAGAATCAATAGTTGATCCTTACCCTTATGACAGAAGTTGACTGCTCCTTGTTGAACCCACAGAGATTCGGCTATGTAGACTTAGATAGAGATCAACATGTTTTTAGCTTTTGGGGTTTAATGGACAACCGGCTAGGGGTTATTGTTTCATTCGGCTTGAGTGAATTTGCAAAAGAAGAAGGAGAAGATGGATGATGGAGATTCGGCTAGAACACAAGGTATTTTGGCTTGACAAAATAAAAGAGAAGAAGAGAAAATTTGCTAAAGAATTCGGCAGAAGCACAATTGAAAAGAAAGGAATGAATATGGCCTCACTTCTACCCTTTGGTCGAAAATACCACCCAAGAGAGTCCCTTGGTCGGCCAACTCTCCCTCTCTCCATTCAATCCCCCTTTTCACTCTACCTTAGCCGAATCTTTAACTCTTTCCAACCTAATCTATACCTCCTTCCTCTAGAGTCCATATGCCGTCCACTGCTGCTCATCCTTGTAGCAAAATAAAAACTCCCTTTTTACTTCCCTTGTGATTCGAACCTAGGCCCTTCCCTCTTTTGCTTGTGGCGTCACTTACTAAGGCCCTAAGTGGCGCCTCCAAGCCACTTAAACAAGTCCATTTTAGTGGCATATTTCCCCTACAAATTTTCTTAAGGCCTCTTAGGCTTAGTTCCCTCTTTTAAACTTAAAATTAAATAATTTCTAAGGCATTCTCCTACATTCTACTGCTCCCAAAATTCATAAAGCACAATCATTATATACACAGGCATACAAGCACATGCAATTGAGCAAAAATGCACAAGCCCTAATTCCGAGATATTACAGTTCTACCCCCTTTAAAATAATTTCGACCTCAAAATTACCTGGCTAGAATAGGTGGGGGTATTGCTATCGCATTGCTTCTTCCGGCTCCCAAGAAGCTTCCTCCGATCCATGGTTACGCCATAACACTTTGACCAGAGGGACCGACTTCCTCCGAAGCACCTTCACATCTCGTTCTAGAATCTGAATCGGCTCTTCCTCATAAGAAAAATCTAGCCTTAATTCCACCTCCTCAACTGGTACTACATGAGATGGATCCGATCGATAACGACGTGGCATGGAGACATGGAATACGTTATGCATCTGCTGCAACTCTGAAGGCAACTCCAACTGGTATGCCACCGGTCCAATTTGCTTCAACACCCGATAAGGTCCTATAAACCTTGGGCTTAGCTTCCCTTTTTGATCAAATCTCATCACCTTCTTCTAAGGCGACACTCTAAGAAACATTTGATCTCCCACATCAAATTCTATTTCCTTCCATTTAAGATCTGTATATGACTTTTGCCTATCAGATGCCTCCTTCAACCGTGCCCAAATTACCTTAACCTTTTCCTTGGATTCTGCTACAATCTCTAGACCCAAAATCTGACGTTCCTCTAATTCCGTCCAACACGTAGGAGTGCGACACTTCCGTCCATACAACGCCTCGTACGGTGCCATTTTAATACTTTCCTAATAATAGTTGTTGTATGCAAACTCAGCTAAAGGCAAATATTCTTCCGAACTTCCTCTGAAGTCTATCACACATCCTCTTAGCATATCCTCTAACACTTGGATTACTCGTTCAGATTGATCGTTCGATTGTGGATGGAAAGCCATTACTAAAGTCTAATCTGGTGCCTAAAGCTTGATGTAGTGCTTTCCAAAATCGAGATGTAAACCTCAGATCCCTATTCGAGATAATCGACACCGGCACTCCGTGCAACCTTACGATCTCAGCTACATACAACTTTGCTAACTTTTGCAGAGAATAGTCAACCAGCACTAGAATAAAATGCGGACTTTGTCAGCCGATTCACTATCACCCATACCGAGTCCTTCTTAGTAGGCGTAAGGGGAAGCCCACTAACGAAGTCCATGGTGATTCTCTCCCACTTCCACTGTGGAATCTGTATTGGTTGAAGCAATCCTGACAGAACTTGGTGTTTAGCCTTAACTTGCTGACACGTTAAACACTTGCCTACAAATTCGGTAACTTCCCGCTTAAGACCAGGCCACCAAAATTGTTCCCTTAAGTCTCTGTACAGCTTACTACCTCTAGGATGCATAGTATAGGGGCTACCATGCGATTCCTGAAGAATCCTCTGCTTAACTCCTTATTCTTTGGCATACAGACCTTACCCTTAAAACACAATACTCCATCGCCGTTAACACCATAATCCTTCAACTCCCCACTCTGTACTTGTCATAGCTTAGCACTTAGATCATCATCCGCCAACTGACTCTCTTTCACCTCATTCAACCACGTCGACTTAACTTGCAACTCTGCCGGTAGACTTCCATCATCATACAAGCTCAAATGCGCAAACATCGCCCTTAGATCTAACACTACTTTTCGACTTAGAGCATCTGCCACTACATTCACCTTACCCGGGTGATACTCTATGGAACACTCGTAGTCCTTTAACAATTCCACCCACCTTCGCTGTCTCAGGTTCAACTCCTTCTGAGTCAGCAGATATTTGAGGCTTTTGTGGTCTGTGTAGATTATGGACTTCTCTCCATATAAGTAGTGCCTCCACACCTTAAGAGCAAAGACCACTGCCACCAATTCCAAGTCATGCGTCGGATAGTTAACCTCGTGTGGCCTTATTTGTCGAGACGCATAAGCAACTACCTTCCTGTCTTGTATAAGGACACCTCCCAATCCTGCATGGGAAGCATCACAGTACACTACAAAATCCTTCCCTGCCTCATGCTGAATCAACACTGGAGCTTCAGTCAAGACTCTCTTAAGCTTCTCAAAGCTCTCCTGTTACTTATCAGTCCATATGAAAGGTATCTCCTTCCTTAGTAACTTTGTCAAAGGTTCGACTATCGATGAAAACCCTTCTACAAACCTTCTGTAGTAGCCTGCCAAACCCAAGAAACTACGAACCTCAGCCACAGACTTAGGTGGCTTCCAATCTAGCACTACCTCAATCTTCCGAGGATCCACCCTTATTCCTTCAGCAGATACCACATGTCCTAAAAACGTAACCTCTTTCAGCCAAAATTCGCATTTGCTAAACTTGGCATATAGCTTTTTCTCCCTTAACACTTGTAACACAACTCGGAGGTGATCATCATGTTCTTCCTTCGACTTCGAATACACCAAAATATCATCTATGAACACAACAACAAACTGGTCCAGATAGGGTTGGAAAACCCGGTTCATCATGTCTATGAACGTGGCAAGGGCGTTTGTCAATTCGAACGGCATTACTAAGAACTCATAATGCCCTACCTTGTTTGGAAATCTGTCTTATGGATGTCAGCCTCCTTCACTTTAAGCTGATGATATCCAGACCTTAGATCTATCTTTGAGAATACTGCCGCCCCCTTAAGATGATCGAACAAGTCGTCTATCCTTGGCAATGGATACTTGTTCTTGATGGTCAGCTTATTCAACTGACGATAATCTATGCACATGTGCATAGTTTCGTCCTTCTTCTTCACGAACAAGATCGGTGCTCCCCATGGAGACACACTGAGTCAAATAAACCCACGATCATCAACTCTTGGATCTGAGCCTTGAGCTCAACCAACTCCTTGGGTGCCATTCTATACGGGGCAATTGACACAGGAGCTGTACCTAGCAGCAAATCAATTTTGAATTCCACTTCCCTATCCGGGGGTATTCCAGGTAATTCCTCCGGAAAGACATCCACAAACTCCCTTACGGTTCTGACTCCACTAACTCCCCCTTCTTTCGTATTCTATCAACATTTAAGGCTGAAACTATGTTAGACAAGTAGTTTCTTCTTTCTCCTATCATAATTACCGCCTTATCCTCTGGCGACCTTAACTCCATTCGCTTAGCCGCACAATCTAATACAGCCCGATGTTCCACTAGCCAGTCCATACCAAGTATGAGATCAAATTCTCTGAAGGGTAATTCCATTAAGTCGGCAAGAAATACCGCTCCCTGAAGCTCCAAAGGTACACTTCGAAACATCTTATTCACCACTACAGTTTGACCTAATGGGCTTACTACAGTCATTTCCCTACTAGAAAGTTTAGAGGCTATTCCTAGAGTTTCAACTACTCTACATGCAACATAAGAGTGGGTAGAGCCAACATCAATCAAAGCAAAGTAAGGCTTGCCAAATATAAGAAACGTACTGATTTTGACGTCTGGTATGTCTCCATCCTCCTTCCGATGAACTGCATACACTAAACCCGGTTGTCTTGCCTCTGCATTACTAGTACCTCTGCCCGGTGTTCCTCGTCCCCTTCCAGCACCATTACCTCTGCCATTCGAACCATGACCCCGCTGAGGCTACTGTCCTCCTCTTCCAGCCTGGTTAGGACCTTGGCTTACTGGTTGACCCCCTTCTGTTCTTATAGGACAATCCTTAATCATGTGGTCCTTGGACCCACACTTAAAGCATCCTCCCGTCTTTTTCCAACACTCCCCCAAGTGCATCTTTCCATAATAGGCACAAGTACAATACTGCCCTCCAGTAGCAGCTTGCTAACCTCGTGGCCCATCAACTCTAGGCCTCTTTTGCTCATTCCTTGAAGGCCCTGATGATCCAAAGCCTCTCTTTTGCCTACTCCGGTCTGTATTCTGTCTCACCGAGTCCTTAATCCCTTCGGCTACCTTAGCCTTCTCCACCAACACGGTAAACTCTCGCTCCTGCTGTGGAGCTATCAACAATCTTAGATCATCCCTCAGTCGATCGCCCTCAAACTGGACACACCGCTCATGCTCCGTCGACACAATACCTCGAGCATAACGGCTCAGCCATAGGAATTCCACCTCGTATTCCGCTACAGACTTATTTCCTTGAACTAGCCTCAGAAACACCTTCCTCTGCGCATCAACATAGCTAGTTCCAATGTACTTCTTCTGATATGCCGCCTTGAAATATTCCCAAGTAAGATCATCTGCGGCAGCACCTTCCCGAACTGTGAGCCACCATTGGTATGACTCATCACGAAGTAGCGACACTATCCCTTTCAATTTCTCCTCGGCAGTTAGGTCCAAGTCGTCCATAATCTGCTCCGTCGCTTCCAACCAATACTCAGCAGTATTGGGTGCCACACCGGATACTCCACGAAAAACTCAGCTCTATTAGCTCAAAGTCGCTCAAGTACCAACTTCCGAGCTCCCATGCCTCCGCCTGTTCTAGCCACCCTTTCCAAAGCTCGCAGCATCACATGTGATATTGCATCATCCCCCGTCTGATCCTGATATTCCACATCAGCGGCTGGTGGTGGTGGCATCTAATTTTCGGACCCTTGTCCTGACCTAACGAGTTCCAACACGGTCATTCGGCCTCTACCACGGCCACGCACGTTACGGCCACGTCCCCTAGAGTTCATACTTTCGAATCGCATTTATCTGATTTAAGAATTTTATAAATTAGTTTTTGTTCCACTGATTTATCATGAACTGTCTTATGTTCAATAGTTCTAAGGAGTAGTTCTTTCGAATTCATACACATACAGTCTCAATTCATTCATTCAATCACATTCATGAACTTGCGTTCATTACAGAAAAATGTTGTAGTTGTCATTGTTTGTTGTTTTCCACTACCTAGGGGTATTTTATAATTTTATCCTATAGAGATATTTCGGTAATTTTCCAAATTAGGGTATTTGAAAATGTTACAAAATAGAGACTTTTGGTATCTTTACAAAATTGAAATACTTGGTAAGAAAATTTCAAGGGTAAAATGGTAATTTTATAAGCTGAGGGTATTTTCGTAATTTTTCAAACCAGAGGCATTTCAATAACATTTTTTTTCATAAAATATGGTTCCTGGTGACTTTCAAAATAAGGGAATTTTTAGAAATTTTAATTTGAGGGCACTTCAGTAACTTTCCACGCTAAGGGTATTTTGGTCATTTGTACAGGTTAGGGGTAATTTGGTCAATTGCAAACCAAGGGTATTCTGGTCTTCTTTAAATCAAGGGCACTTGGAGTTTTAAAATCATGGTTTAACTTTGAAATTTCACAAAACAGGGTGGCAGTCCCTTTTGGGTTTTAATTATTGGGTTTAGCCTGTGGCTGAGTCCTCTTGGTTAGGGTGAACCGTCACTATGCACCAGGTAGGATTCGAGAGGTGAGGAGGTGAGTCACTAAGGCTGCTTAAATACCAAGCTCCCACCGAATCCAATCCTAGACATCGCTGCGGTTGCCACACCTTTAACTCAAATGACTTAGACACAAGTTTGTTTGGTTAGACTTTAAGTTTTATGTAACTTGGTGTCAAGTAGACTAATCCTAGGTTTAATATCTCTAATCTACTAATCTACATCCCTATGATTTCCCCATAAAAGTCACAGAGGAGTTAGGGTACTTACTTGGTGGACTTGGTGAGACTCAAAGCCATGCCGAAAACCCGCTTATTTCTTAGAAAATCCAATTTCAAAAGAAAGAAAACATTTTGGGCCCAAAAAGCCCTCAAGGCCGAGTTTTGAACCTGGCTCGATACCAAATTGAAACACCCCAAACCCGCCCACAAGCCCCGACCGGATCGGCATGCTTCTAGGAAAAATCTTTGAAACTTATTTGAAGTTTTGCCAAAATTTTGTGTGTTTTTGAAGAACAGTTGATTTGTGTTGATTAGGTGTCAAAACATTTAATCTTTGTTCTTAAGAAAATTACTTGAACTTTAAAATTGATAAAAATCAAATCGTACCATACTAAAAATAATTAAAATGCATGCATAATCGGTTTAATACTTATAGCATCAAATCAAATGAATCCGAAATAGTCCAAAATACTTAAGTATTGAAAGTCCAAAACAAAATAATTTACGAAATGAGCATGGCCACCATAAAGCTCCTGCCAATCCGGTCCATTACTAAGTGTCACCTGAAAAAAGATCCCACAACGGGGTGAGTCAAACAGACTCAATGTGTAACCACCAAACACAAACTCTCAATCAATTTAGGCATGTCAAATCACACATATGAAACACATAAAATCAATGATGCAAACCCAAACCCAAACCTAGATAACCATCCACTACACATCACCCATACCAACCATCACACCGTGGGGACTACTAAGTCAACCCTCCATCTGCTACACATCATCGAAGGCGATCCTGCATTTACATGCTCATTGCCCTTATATATATGGTGGCATAGCCACCAGATAATTATTTGTGACATAAGTCACCACATTCGATTTTGTGACATGAGTCACCACATTCGAATATTGTGGTATAAACCACCGATCACTTCCCTTTAAAATAATTTCCCATATGCCCCATGTCATACAAATCATGCAACATCATGCCTTATGCCTTATTTCACATTCTTATCAATATTCACATATGTGCCATATTCCGATATTCCTATCATTTATTAACATAATGTTAAGATTACGTACTGAGTACTTTGTACCATGGCATGGTACCTTTGGCCACATTTCACATCATTATAAACACATATATTAAATTGATACCAGAAATCTATTAAAAGTTAGTGTGGGTACACACTGTTCACTTAACGCTTTCACTGAAATCCCGAAAACCCGATCTAATGCTTTAGATCCTTAGTTCCTACATTCGGCCAACCTTAAGTACTTCAGTAAAAAGCCATTCATCTAAATAATCAAATCCCAAAGGATTAACATAACCGAAATCTTACCTTGCTGCCGATTTGATTACTAATCAAATCCCGAAATTCCATGTTACTTCTTCCTTGAAATAAGCCAACACTAGTTCACTGGACTTGGTTAGTTTCGGCTTTTTGAATAAATACGAAATAGATCTGAAACACCAATTATGGCCTCGGCCGAATGTACATAGTCACTTACCTTATGAATCTTAAATCCCGAAAATATATCCTTGGTTGTGGTATTTGTCGAAATCCCTATAGAAACATATTAGATCAATTCCTAACCTTTAATCACAACAAATTGCCCTTGGCCGAATACCACATATTACTTACCTTGATCACACCAATCCCGAAGATTGCCTCCTTGAAATTGGCTACAATAGAAATCCCGAAACTTCCTTCATAGTTTTGGCCATGAACATTAATGGGGTTAGATTTCATCTTTCGACTAAAGAAAAGAAAGAAAAGAATCAATAGTTGATCCTTACCCTTATGACAGAAATCGACTGCTCCTTGTTGAACCCACAGAGATTCGACTATGTAGGCTTAGATAGAGATCAACAGGTTTTCGGCTTTTAGGGTTTAATGGACAATCGGTTAGGGGTTATTGTTTCATTCGGCTTGAGTGAATTTGCAAAAGAAGAAGGAGAAGATGGATGATGGAGATTTGGCTAGAACACAAGGTATTTCGGCTTGACAAAATAAAAGAAAAGAAGAGAAATTTGCTAAAGAATTCAGCAAAGGCACAATTGAAAAGAAAAGAATGAGTATGGCCTCACTTCTACCCTTTGACCGAAAATACCACCAAGAGAGTCCCTTGGCTGGCCAACTCTCCCTCTCTCCATTCAATCCCCCTTTTCACTCTACCTTAGCCGAATCTTTAACTCTTTCCAACCCAATCTATACCTCATTCCTCTAGAGTCCATATGCCGTCCACTGCTGCTCATCCTTGTAGCAAAATAAAAACTCCCTTTTTGCTTCCCTTGTGATTCGAACCTAGGCCCTTCCCCCTTTTGCTTGTGGCGTAACTTACTAAGGCCCTAAGTGGCACCTCCAACCCACTTAAACAAGCCCATTTTAGTGGCATATTTCCCCTACAAATTTTCTTAAGGCCTCTTAGGCTTAGCTCCCTCTTTTAAACTTAAAATTAAATAATTTCTAAGGCATTCTCCTACATTCTACTATTCCCGAAATTCATAAAGCACATTCATAATATACACAGGCATACAAGCACATGCAATTGAGCAAAAATGCACAAGCCCTAATTCCCGGATATTACACGGATACCGATGAGTCAACAGATGGAACTGAAACTGAAGCCAATTTAGTTATAGACACTGAAGAGGAAGAATCTGATAAGGAACCGAATATTCTTGAACCAAGGGGTGAGCCAAAAGAAGAACCAGTCAAGCTAAGTGTTGAATATGAATATACAACTCCCATGTCGACTTATGCAAGTACCTCAAGGAAATCAGAGTTGTCAATTTTGATGGATATGTTCAAGTTCATGCACAATCAACAACAAACTTACTAGAAATATGCAAAAATTAGAGATGACTCAATTTGAGATACTTTTAAGAATATCTCTAATACTTTTGTTCATGAGGTCCCTGATGCTATCTTTGAGACATGGACGGAAGATACTGAATATGCAAGCAGAGATGGAACTAAAGAAGACAAGGGGAATGAATCAAAAAAATAAAAGGGGGGATTCTTGTCTTGTTATTTATTTAATTATTTTTAGGTCCTTACGAATTTATTTCTTTTGTAATTAGGATTTAGTTTCTGTAGAATAAAACATAGTAAGCATGAACAAACTCAACACTTATTTAGAAAGAATAAGACTAAGTGATATAGTAATGGGTATGAACATGTCTAGGATTGGGTTATTAGGGAAGACTTGGTATTTAAGCAGTCTTAATGAATCACCTCTTTACAACCCTACCCGGTGTTCAATTTTCATTCATTACTTTGTTCTTGCAATGAGGATAGTGCTTCTTTTTAAAGGGGGTAAGGCAAATAAATTGCTCAAACTTTTAAATATTTCAAGTATGTTTCAATTTTCTTTCATAAGTATGTTTTAATAAATGAATGTTTAGAGATATTTTTTGTTACTGAGATAGTTTGTATGCAAGTATGAATGATGATTTATCTAAGTGAAAGTATGTTATCATGAAGAATGGAATGCTTGTATGATCTTAGCCTTAGTAATGTTTGCCATGAAAACTTAGTTTCTTTTGAGATTAGACATGCATGAAGGTTTATATCTTAAAAATTGACTTAGTAACTTTCTTGAGGCAAAATCCTAGGGGACATAAAAATCTAAAATGATATAGGCACTATTTCTTTGGACCGTTTGAGCCTGTTCAAGCCAACCCTATGATATTAGACCATTGAAACTGTAATTTTGAGCTTAAAGGCCTATTTTTTGCAATGAACCTACATTATAAGCCAATTACCATCTTTTAAAGTTATCTTAATTTTGTGCACCTATCTTAACTAAAGTTGTCTTGGGAATCAACATTTGAGGAAATTTTCATAAAGATGTATGTGCTCATGCTAAAAAAAAAAAAAAGAGAGCGAAGAAAAGTTTACTCAATCTCCAAAAAAGGAAAAATGTATGAGCTTGAGTTCAAAATAAGTTTGGGTATGTTCCAAAGGTTCACTTAAAGAAAAAGGTTGTATTACGAGAAAACCAAGACAAAGTTAAAGGTGAAGATTTTTTAAACCGAAATGTCCCATCTATTAAAATCCCTACCTTTAACCGAGCCCCATTACAACCTTATAAAAGACCTATTGATTTGATGATTATGTCACCTACATTTGTGGAGAGGAGGTCCTGAGTTCAATGTATGAATATCATAAATAAGCCTTGTGATTGTTTGCTTGATTGATAGGAAATTATGTTGAATGAAGAATGTTATCTATGGCTGTGACATACATGCAAACTATGATTCATGTTGGCATATTTTGAAGCTTAATATAATCTTAAGAAATGTTTACATATGAATTACTTGTTAATAAAGAAGATCGATAAGCATGAAGTTATTAATGCATGATTATGGGACAAAGATTGATGCTACATACACAATTAGCAATTTTGCCTTAGAAGACCTTTTGATGTGCATAAACATTACTCGGGACGAGCAATGATTTAAGTTTGCGGGTGTGTAAACAGAAAAATATGTAGGACTTTTCCTATGTAATTTATCACCTTTTTACTTAAATCCGTTGTTAAAACTAAGTAATTGTTTAATAAATTAATGAAATATGTGAAAATTTGAAATTAGGACATAGAAATTATTAAAATGTGATTTTATTCTTTATTATATAGTTTTCATGCAATAAATGGTTTATTTTATATTAATTTGAATATATTATATTTGTTTAGACATAAAGTGGGCCATGCATGATTAAATTAAATAATAAAATATAAAATTATATTTAAAAATTCATTTTAAAATATTTCATTAATAACTTGGGTTTTAATTAATTAAATTGGATAAATTTTATTCTTTGGTCCTCTAACTTGTTGATTTATTCTAGATAGGTCTGATAGCTTTGCTGGATTACAAAACCATCCAAATTGGAGACCAAGTAAACCGAATATTTGGCTACACATGGCTGTCCATTTAAACCATTCTTTGGTTTAATTACACAAGGTCCTTGCAGTGTTGAAGAAATTAGAGATTTGCCCAAAGATTTACGATTGACCAAGTCTAAGTCCTGAGTTGTGTGGCATCCAAAATTGCTTAAAAATAAAGCAAAAATCAAGTCAAAAAGCCACTAAGCATGGCCGGCCACAATTTGAGGAGATTTGAAGAGGTTAACATCCACTATTTTTAGCAAACTATCCCCCTCTCCTTACCTATAAGACCCTCTCATTCCCTCATTTATCATCCCTCAATCATTCCTCATTCATTCTAATCATTCATCATTCTCTCTTCTCTCCAAATTATCTTAGCCTTTTCCATTCCCACAACTAGCATCATCTCTTCATAGAGATTTTAGCAATTAAGGCTCTTAAAGAACCCTTGGTCGGCCACCTTGGAGAGCCATCAGCAAAGGAGCAAAGCAAAGGAATGAAGGAGCCTCATCAGTCAGAGACTTGGGTGACAGCTACTCTAAATTGGGTTTAATCTTTCTTTTCTTTAATTTAATCTAAAGATGTTTGCTATGTGTTCTTTGTTCTTGTTTACAACAATGTTAGCTTAATTTTATTTAAGCAAGGATGATTGCTTTGATTAAATAATATTTATTTGATTCATGCTTATAATGTTTGTGCCTCAATCGATCATGTTTTTAATTAAAATCAAGTCTATATTTCGTTCATACGTGATTGAAATGCACCTGAATTAGCTGAGCGATCCTGACCAGACGACAACTAATGGACACATAATTGAAATGTGCATGCTCAATTTAGATCTTGACCCGATTAAATTGTAGGTTGCATAACAACTCTGACCAAGCTTTATTCTCTGCATAGTTTTTATATTTGTGTAATTAAACTATTTCAAACCTGACACATCCCTGTTACCTCACACGAATGCTAAGAAACCCTTAGTAAATAAGGATCAGTAAAATGCATATTTACTAAGTAAAGGTGTAACACCCCAAACCCGGCCCATGCGTTATGACCGGATCTGGTATGTCACATGAAGAAAGTGTTTTAAGAACTTGTGATTGTACTTAAGATTGACATTATTTTGTTATAGTTACGAAAAACAAGTTTGTTTAGAAATATTTGAATATCAACTAATATTTGAAAGGCTGATTAAAGAATCGATATTTGAACTAGTTATCTTTTAAAACCGTAACTTCTAAAATTGTTGTTGATAATTCGAAAGAAACTCCGAGTTAAATTATTTTTGTTATGAAATCCATTTGTTAATCAATTTTGGAAAACCATTAGTTATGATTTTAGAAAATCCTCTTTTCAAAACATTTCAAGCAAGATAATAAGTACGACTAAACATAAAGCAAAATAAAAATATCACAGAGGCCGTATTACAACTTTAAAACCCAAAATAGTAAAAGTAACGAAATAAGTGGAAAAGAAATTTACTAAAGTTCAAAATTATTATTCCCAAAGTATGGCCTCCACCAAGTCATCCATGTCCCCAAGTCCTCATTACTGAGCATTACCTGTAAGGATTAAGGAAAAGGAGTGAGTTACAAGAACTCAGTGTATAATCCCCTTACCATTATCCCCTGGGCCAAAACCTATATAGCATCATCTTGGATCGAAGCCCATTTACATAACAATATATATATATATATGCAAGGTATGCAACCCAACCCATCCATCCATCACACCTCCAACCAGTCAATCACACCTGTGGGGATCAAGTCAACCCACTCCGCCGCTCACACCAAATTTGTAGTCAATCCACCGAAATCATAGTTAAGCACAATAGTAAACAAATTGTGGCAATGCCACCAGGCTACATTGCTCTCCATACAATTTTCCCATCCCATGCAATATGTAAAATGCAGCATACATAATAAAATATCCACATATATAACAACCATTAATCAAGTAAATTATTATGGTGAATCGGCCTATTCAAGCAATTTAATAATTTGGCCCATTAAGGCATTCTAGCAAACCGGCCCATTAAGGCATTCTAGCAAATTGGCCCATTAAGGCATTCTAGCAAATCGGCCCATTAAGGCATTCTAGCAATTCGGCCCATTAAGGCATTTTGATAAAAATGGCCCATTGAGGGTATATTCATAATTCGGCACATAAGGGCATTTTCGTAATTTAACAATTTTAGACCGATTTTAACGAATTTTAAAAATAATGATGTTTAAGCCAATTACTTGATTCATGCTATATTACGGTTATTAGACTTGTAAAACAACAACGATCTATTCTTCCAACATAATATTGAATCACGAATCTACGAAATTTCGGTGTGAGATTACACACCTGATTATGGTAAGAACTAAACCTTCTTGATCGTCGGCACCTAAGTCATCATAACACTCAATTAACTAACAAAAGAGAGTATCTTAATCCAAATCTAAACAATCAATTTACCACACTTACCCTCACCACCGCGAACAACCACAATCTGCCTATTCTCACCAAATGCTGGCTCCCTTCCACAACTCGATGGGAAATCCAAAACTGCCGATACCACCCTACGTTTGAACTTGGGAGTAGAGATTGCAAGTCCACTCCCTTTTTGACCTCTTATCGATTTTCCTTTAATATCGCTACCACGTGCCTCTAGTGGAAGAGTCTCGATAAAATAATATTACTTTAAGAGAAAGTAATTATCTAAGGAGAGGGTTTCGGCTTACCACTACTTTCGAAAGACCAAAGAGTAGTGGAGAGCGAGTCATTTAGTCCCTTAAAATAAATGATTAGGCATAACTATCGACCCGTTTAGCAAAATAATCGAGTAGTGATATCCAATGAACCAAGAAGAGACTCTTTACCATAATGATAATAAACCCGACTTCCACAGATTTGACTTATGCCTAAGGATAAGTTGGAAAAGATATGAGATTCGGCCACCCCACTAGCACACTATAAAAAGATAGAGAACACGATGTGAGGGAGTAGGAGGGATTGATGTTTTGATTTAGAGAAACAATCGAATGATGGAGATCACACATTTTGCTATGGAAAAGAAAAGGTGAGAGGAAGAGAATGAAACCACTTACTCGATTCAACCAAGGAAGAAATGCCCAACACGTAAGAACGGAGAAGAGATGAAGTGTTAAAATGTTTGACTATTTGGAGAGATATGAACAAAGAGGATTTGGCCACCAAGAAATATTGATTAAAGAAAAAGAGAGAGAAAGGTTGAAGAAATGGTGAGGAAAAGGGATGAAGAGATGAAAAGAAGAATATAGAAAATATGAAATAGAGAATAGAAGAAATTCTTTAGTGGTCACGATTTTAGGCAAGAAGAGAAACACCAAATGGTAAAAAGAAAAGGACCTTCTAATGAACCAAAAACTCAACAAAAAGCTTAAGAGATTCGGCACATGCCCCCACCCAAAACCGAATGCACTCTAGACCCAAAAGACCTTAGTTGACCAAATTCTTTCCCCATACACCCCCTAAAATTCGGCCAACATATCCCCCTCATCACTCTCCCTTATTTCTGCTTAATTTCCTCCTTAATCTCCTCTTCATTACCTCAATCTCCTCTCCATTACCTCAATCTCCTCTCCATGATTCCCTCCATGATTTCCTCCACTTGTCTCCCACTCCATGATTCCCTCCATGATTTCCTCCACTTGTCCCCATATCATTTTTCTCCTCTTTGGGCAAAAATATAACTCCCTTACTTCTTGTAGGATTCGAACCTCCAACCTCTTTGCACTCCCCTTGACGCCACACCACCTTGCCACATGCTCCCTTGTGCTAGCAAGTTACCCAATTATTCCCTTATGCTAGACGCCACTTGCCTTCTCCCATTTAAATGCTTCAACAGTAAAATTTTCCTATAGCCTACCTTGAACCCGAAACTTCCTAGAAACCCGTAACTTTCCAAATTCACCTTCCTAATACGCCCAACTTGAAATAATGCCATTCTCTTGTTCTTAAAAATTTTAAACACTCCTACGCCTAAGGCCCATTAGCCCCAATTCTACTAGGCCCAATTTCAGGATGTTACAAAAGGATTCCAAAAGGACCTAATGTGGTTTCCAAACTCGTGAAAGATCGAGTTGCCATTTAATATTTTTCCGAATGCTATTAAGTATGTTGATAATAAATTGAGTTTAATTAAAGTAATTGTCCTAGTTTATTTATGTTATAATTGTTGCAAATTGTGTTTAATTTTACTAAAATCTATTTCATTCAAATAGTTTGCATACTTAGGATAATTTGCATTAGGGATCATTGCATTTAGTTTAATATATTTTAATCACCACTTCTCAACTATATTGTGTTTTTATTTACCAAATTGTTAATATAATTTTACAAATTAAGTGACTTAGCACAAATGCAATCCCTGTGGAGATGATAACTCAATACTTATAACTCGATACTTACTTATTACTTGATAACGACTATTTACACTTGCACAAACCTAAGCGTTATAGTTATGTATGTATATATATATGTATTGTGACAAATGAAAGCATGTGAAAGACCATACGAACCGATTTATACAAGCCTAGAGGGCCTATAACATGTAGACCCGACCGAGCTGGTTCGACCCGAATTTGGCGTGCCACATTAGCCACCAAAGTGACTATCGATTAGCTCTCAACCTAACCTCCAACACACCATGGATTTACAACAGAAAATGTGCTAAGTTATCATAATGCAGTGAAATGTCATAATAACATGCATAGTGTAACACCCCTTACCCGTATCCGACTCTGGGACAAGATACGAGGCATTATCGGGCTTAACTTGCTTAAACATACAACATCTGACTATAGAATTTCATTTCAACTTAAAACTTCTCATTCATATTCATAATCTCCTAATTATGGGCATATGAGGCCCTAAACATACAAACGGAAGGGTTCGAGAATAAATCAAAAATTTTTACGCACCTCAAAATTTTTGCCTAAACAGAGGCCACATGCCTGTGTGAAATGGATCATGTCCATGTGGGCAGGCCTTGTGGTCACACACGCCCATGTTCCTAGCCCGTGTGGAACCTATTTTTCATTTCAAACCTACAGGGGTTTTCACACGGCCGAACACACGACCATGTCTACAGCCCGTGTCCCTCACACGGCCTAGGCATGTTCGTTTCCTCACCCGTGTGTGAGAACCTTAGCATTTTGTTTATGACATCAGCAACTCTTAAGGGGCACACAGCCAAGTCACACACCCGTGTGCTGGCCCGTGTGACGAATCGTATTCTCATAAATTTCATGCAGGGACACACAGCCTAGACACATGCCCGTGTGTCTACTTGTGTGGACAATTAGAAGGCTATTTTCCAAGCCAATTTCCACCCTGAAACATAAACACACATATACCAACACAAGCAACACATAACATGGAAATAATACACTATGATGAACCACTAATCATCATTCATATATTTCACATTTTACTCTATCATTTGCATGAACATTCACTTCATAAAACTCATCATCAATAAAATATTGAACTTGACAAATATTGGCCAATTCCCAATGGCCATTTACAAAATGAATGTATAACATTAGTAGCCAACACTTTGGCTTTCAAATATGACATAACACAAGATGACCAAATTCCTATACATGCCATACCCAAAATAAATCAAGTTTACTATACCAAAAGAATGATTGATAGTGTGATTCGAGCTCTGACGTTCTACGATCTCCGAGCTATCTTAGCGATACTACAAGGAAAAGGGAAAAAGAGACATAAGCATATAGCTTAGTAAGTTTGCATGAATTTAAAATAGCAACATAAGGGCTCATAATAAAATCCATTCATCTCATTAGACAATAACAACACAAGTTCTCAAGTATTTTGACATACTTACTCATACTTACGCTTACCCATCACATATCACATTACAGTTTCATAACTCGTATTTTCTCATGGTACATGTATCACTTCATCACATAATTTAGCATTTATTCTATCTTGAATATAAACTTAAATCATTATCATCCTTAACTTAGATGTCGCTCTTTTCCCATTGAACTATTCAGAATATCTGAGGATACTCGGTCTCATCATACATGTATTACAATGCCAATGACATATCCTAGATATGTTCTTACATGGGGTCTCCTCATGATGCCGATGTTATATCCTAGATATGGTCTTACACGAGATCTCTTAGCTCGATGTCGATGCCATGTCCTAGACATGGTCTTAGACGAGATCTTCCTTTGGTGTCGAGGCTATGTCCCAGACATGGTCTTATACAGGACCTTCCTTATTCGGTGCCGATGTCATGTCCCAGACATGGTCTTATACGGGACCTACATTCGGTGCCGATGCCATGTCCCAGACATGGTCTTACATGGGACCTTCCTTATCTCATGTCATGACATAGGTATCCTCGTTACTCTGAATCTTCAACCTGGATTTCAACTTAACCTATTCACATTTGCTCATCGAGGTATCATAAATCAACTTCATGGAAATAATTTACATTTCTCATAATAATATATGGAACCTTAATTTCACACAAACTTACCTCGGTACTCAAAATGTGTGTAGATATTCAATTTAGTCCACAACATTACTCTTGCCTTGGTTTCGGTCTGGGCTTAGTGTTTCTTGATCTATAATAACAATTTCACATGTTTAATACTCGCATTGACTAAATTGACCCATGAATCATAGTTTGGCAAAATTACAATTTTCCCCTAAACTTTCACATAATTACTCTTTTGCCCCTAAGCTCGTAAAGTGATTTTTATTCAACTTTCTTGTATTTTAAGCCTAGACAAATCATACTCTTAACTACAACAGCCCCCAATTTACATTATTTCACTCATGTATGACCATTTTTATAACTTTTATAGTTTGGTCATTTTATGCATTTTTCATGAAAATCACTTAGAAAAAGATGTTTATCATACATCAAACTTTCATATTCTTCCATAAAACATCAAAATACATGCTTGTCATACATGGGTAAATTTTGAACATGAACCCTAGCTCAAAATATAGCTAGAAATAGCTAAATCGAGCTACGAGGATCTAAAAAATACGAAAAACATTAAAAACGGGGCTAGAATGCACTTACTATCAAGCTTGGAAGTTGAAGAAGCCCTAGCTATGTCTCCTTGCAAATTTCAGCACTTAGAGGAAGAAGATGGACAAGATTTTGACTTATTTTTCCCTTTTTAATTCATTAACTATCCAAATGACTAAAATGCCCTTAAGGCCCTTTCTTGAGATTTTTCCTTCCCATGACTATTTTTGTCCATCTCAATATGTAATGGTCTAATTGTTAAATAAGGACCTCTAGTAATTTTTATAATTCTATTTCATGCTGAAATCTCCTAAAATCTTATACATAATGGACAAATTGATCATTAATAATTAAAATTTCCTCATGAAATTTTCACACAATCATGCAAACACATAAATAGCCTCATAGAATCATAAATCACATATTTCTACTTCAGATTTGTGGTCTCGCAACCACTATTCTAACTAGGCCCCAAATTGGGCTGTTACAATTCTCCCCCTTAGGGATTATCATCCCCAAAAATCTTACCGACAAAAAGGTTTGGGTACTGGTTTCTCATAGCCTTCTCGGGCTCCTATGTAGCCTCTTCTACCCCATGTCTTTTCCATAGCACTTTCACAAGGGCTATACTTTTGTTTCTTAACTGTTTGATTTCTCTTGCCAAAATCTTAATCGGTTCTTCACCATAAGTCATGTCGGGTTGAATTTCAACCTCTGTCGTTGTAATCACATGCGAAGGATCTGATCGGTAATGTCGCAAGATAGACACATGGAACACATCATGTATCCTTTCCAACTCAGATGGAAAAGCTAATCGAGAAGCTACCGACCTTGTCCTCTCGGTAATCTCATATTGTTTGATAAAATGCGGACTCAATTTGCCTTTCCGGCCAAATCTGAGAACTTTCTTCCATGATGACACTGTTAAGAATACTTTATCACCAACTTGAAACTCGATCTCTTTTCGTTTCAAGTCTGAGTATGATTTTTGCCTATCAGAAGTAGGTTTTAAACAATTATAGATTATTTTTACCTTCTTTTTGGTTTCTCTAACCAGATCTACCCCATGAATCTAATTTTTTTGAGTTCAGTTGTAACACCCCTAACCCCGAAACTATCACCGGAATAGGGTTAAGAGGCATTACCGAACAATCAAATCATTTAACAACCCATTCACGACACAAAGTCAATCATTAGAATATCAGATTAAAACATAAACATATAGTCCCTTATTGAGGCCTATAAGACCTTAAACACATGTTAGAGAAGGATCGGGACTAAATTGAAACACTTACAGAGTTCTCAAAACTTAAAAACTTATCCAAAAAATAGGAGATACATGCCTGTGGGAGCCAACCGTGTGCCTTCCACGGCTACTAGACACACCCGTGTGTCCCCCATGGTCGAACCTGATTCTTCACCACGGCCACCAAGCACGCCCGTGTACCCTGGCCGTGGTCAATCCTACCAAAGCAACATGGTTACCAATCACCCCCGTGTGCTAAGGCCGTGCACTACTAGCCCATATACTGACTTTCTCACAAGGCTTCTAGGCACGCCTGTGTGCCATGGTCGTATGCCCTTAAGTAAGCTACTGACTTTACCCCACGGTCACTAGGCACGCCCGTGTGCCATGGCCATGTGACATTATAGGTCATTTGCAATACCAAAATGCCACCCAAATGGGTCATACCTACAAGCAACATTTATGAAAACAACTCATGCACTTATGACTTCCCAAAAGCATACCAAAATCATCATTCAAACCATGCATTCAATACCAATTCTATTCATACCAAATTTAATACCAAAACTTATCCTATCACAAGCATAATTCATTCCCAACTTCACTTATTCCTACTAGCATCATATCGTCACCAAAATTTCCATCCATAAATAAATTTCTCAACTCACAATCCATACCAAAAGATGCATCATATATACCAAAGTCATTTATGCAAAAAACTATCACATATCTAGCAACATCTCATGGCTACTTACAAATCTCTAACATGATTCAAATAACTACCCTAGACATGCCATATTTAAGTATGTTCATCTTTCCAAAATACCCAAAATAGATTGCCAATAGTATGATTGAGATGCTAAAGATCCCCAGATCCACGCTAGCCTTACTGACACTACAAAGTAGAAAGACAAATCACACAGTAAGCTTTCTAAAGCTTAGTAAGTTCGTAATTTAATACATATTACTCAATAATACCACATCTTACACAATTAAATCATTACATAGATAGATTGTACAATTAGGCTCATCATCAATCTCAAACATATGCTCAAGTATCTATTCATATAACTACTAAGGCTATCATCAACCACCTAGGTTCAAACGTACCTTGATCAACACGTAGTTACTCAGCATTCATGCTACTCAATTGCTCGATATTACCTTTCGTTCAAACTTTGCTATCCTTTTGATTTATTCGCACACTTAGTGCCAATTTCATAACTGAATCATAATCGTCATCGCACACTTAGTGCCTAATCTTTCAACCGACTCATCTCGATATCGCATACATAGTGCCAGGTCAATAAGCTGAAGCTTTCATATTATCGCACACACAATGCTATTCATTTATGTTTCTATTTCAATTTCACACTTAGTGCCACCAATTAAATCTTGCACATAACAATTCACTTCCATATACATATACATATTCATCTCATAATGTTAAAACATATCTTAATAACATGTATTATATCCGAACTTACCTCGGACGTCGATCTATCGATACGGTCGATTAATCGAGCACTTTATCTTTGCCTCGATCTCGATCCGAACCTCTCCTCTCTTGGTCTATACACATTCAAATTCAATCCATTCAATCATCAAATCATTCATTTTAGTCCAAACACACATATTTAGGGCATTTTAAACAATAGCCCTCACATTTTCACATTTTGACACTTTAGTCCCTAATTTACAAAATCATAAAATACACCAAATTTTAATACACATGTGCTTAGTCGAATTCTTCCCATGCTAATACAAACCCACACATTTCATTTATTTTACATTTTAGTCCCTCAATTTACACTTTTCTTAATTTAGCCCAAAATACTCAGTTTCATAAAAAATCCAAAGACAAAACATGTTAATCCAACACCAAGTTTTCATATTTCACTATCATCTAGCACATAGCTCAAACATTCATCAATGGATCATCAAAAAAACATCATCAATTTGCAAAATTGCTATATGGGTTAGCTAGAGCACGAAGCAATGATTACGAAAACATAGAAATTATCAAAATCGAGCCAAAACAGACCTTAATTAAGCTTAGCCAGTGCTGAAATTTCAAAAGCTTCAATGGCTATTTTCTTTTCTATTTTTCGGTGGAAGAAGGATGAGAAAATGGCCATCAATTGGTTTTGTTTTAATTAATATTAACTTAATTCATTATTTACCATTTTACCCTTCCATTAAACATATAAAACAAATATATATCAAGGCTAATTTGTCATTTAGCCATCCACCATCTTAATAATGGCTTAATTGCCTCTTAAGGCCATCCTATTATGAAGACAACAACACTTAAGCACTTATAAATTAGCACATAGCTTTTACTCTTTACGCGATTAAGTCCTTTCTCTTAATTCGGTACTCAATCGATAAAATTATCACACATAATTTTCACACAGGCTATATCACATATTATTTACACATAAAATATTATTATCGTAAAAAAATATTTTTACAACCTCGAATTTGTGGTGTCGAAACCACTGTTCTGACTAGGGTCTAAACTGGGCTGTTCAACTCTCCCCCCTTAGGGATTTTCGTCCCCGAAAATCTTAGCAGTGAATAGTTGTGGATGTTGCTCTCTCATAACATTCTCAGGCTCCCATTTAGCCTCTTCAATTCCATGTTTGTCCCATAATACTTTCACTAAATAGATTTTCTTATTTCTTAACTCTTTGGTCTCTCGTGCCAAAATTCGGATCAGTTCTTCACTATACGACAAATCTGATTGAATCTCAATTTCAGTAGGAGCAATCACATGAGACGGATCTGATCTATACCGTCGAAGCATTGACACATAAAACACATTATGAATATTTTCTAACTCAGATGACAATCTCAATCTATAAGCAACCGGTCCAGCTCGTTCTATGATCTTAAACGGTCCAATGAACCTCGGACTCAACTTGCCCTTTCTGCCAAATTGAAGTATTTTCTTCCACGGAGACACTTTCAAAAACACTTTATCACCAATTTCGAATTCAATATCCTTTTGTTTCAAATCTGCATAGGTCTTCTAACGATCTGAGGCTGCTTTCAAATCGTCACGAATTACTTTCACTTTCTGTTTAGTCTCTTTTATGAGATCAACCCAGTTAATCTTATTCTCACTTAGCTCGGTCCAATACAATGGAGTTGGACACTTTCGACCATAGAGAGCCTCATATGGTGACATTTTGATACTAGATTGAAAACTATTGTTATACGCAAGTTCAATCAACAATAAATGCTTTTCCCACATACTTTCAAATTCAAGTATGCAACATCTCAGCATGTCTTCAAGAATCTGAATGATTCGCTCGGATTGACCATCCGCAAATAGATGAAACGCAGTACTAAAATGCAATTTTGTGCCTAAAGCATCTTACAATTTCTTCCAAAATCGTGAGGTAAATCTCGGATCTCTATCAGAAACTATAGATAATGATACCCAGTGCAATCTCACAATCTCATCGATATACAGTTCAACTAACTTATCCAAAGAATAGTCAGTTATCACCGAATGAAATGAGCTAATTTTGTCAATCTGTCCACTGTCACCCAGATCGCATCTTTCTTGCTCGGAGATAAGGGCAAACCCGACACAAAGTCCATGGTAATTCTCTCCCATTTCCATTCAGGAATCATAATGGTTGTAACAAACATGACAAAACTTGATGTTCAGCCTTAACTTGCTGACGAACTAAACATTTCGACACAAAGTTAGAAATATCTCTTTTCATACCATGCCACCAATAGAACTATTTTAGGTTATTATACATTTTCGTGCTCCCCGAATGTACAGTCAAATGACTATTGTGAGCTTTATTCAAAATCATTTGAATCAACTCTAAATCTCAGAACACAAATCTGATCTCTGAATCTCAAACAATCATCACTATCAACTCAAAATTCTGATTCAGCATTCGAATCACATCAAACTCTTTTTGCTAACAACTCATTATCATTTTTCTGAGCATGACAAATCTATCGTAAAAATAACGGTTTTACTTTCAATTCAGCTGCAACCATATCATCATCACACAGATCTATCCGATTGCTCATAGCTCACAAAACATATAATGATTTACGACTCAAGGCATCAGCTACAACGTTAGCTTTACTATAATCTATAACAAGTTCGTAGTCCTTCAACAATTCTAACCATCTTTTTTGTCTCAAATTCAAATCTTTCTGAGTCATCAAGTACTTTAAAATCTTATGATCAGTATAAATGTGACATTTCTCTCCAAATAGATAGTGACGGCAAATCTTCAATGTGAACACAATCGCAGCTAATTCAAGATCATGCGTTGGGTAGTTCTTTTCATGCGGTTTTAACTATCTCGAAGCATAGGCAATGACTTTCCCTTCTTGCATCAGCACACAACCCAAACCATTCAATGATGCATCACTGTAAACTATGAACTCTTTGCCTGATTCGGGTTGAATCAATACTGGTGCTTCTGTCAACAACACCTTCAACTGTTCAAAACTCTGTTGGCACTTTTCTAACCACTCTAATCTAACATCTTTCTGTAACAACTTTGTCAATGTGGTCGCAATCATTGAGAAGCCTTTCAGAAATCATCCATAATATCCCGCTAGTCCTAGAAAACTACGGATTTCAGACACACTTCTCGAGGCTTCCACTCCAAAATAGCAGAGATTTTACTCAGATCAACTCGTATCCCTAGCTAATAAATCATGTCCCAGAAAACCAACCTCACTCAACCAAAATTCACATTTGCTAAACTTTGCATACAACTATTTCTTACTTAGAATTTGTAGCATGATTCTCAAATGCTCAGCATGTTGCGTCTAATTACACGAATAAATCAAATTATCATCAATAAACACCACCACGAAGCGATCCAAATATGGTCTGAATATTCGATTCATCAAATCCATAAACACTACAAGAGAATTTGTTTGTCCAAAAGGCACCACTAAGAATTTGTAATGTCCATACCTCATTCTGAAAGTAATTTTCGGCACATTAGATTCTTGAACTCTCAACTGATAGTAACCTGATCTCAAATCTATCTTAGAAAACACTATAGCTCCTCGCAGCTAATCAAACAAATCATCAATATGAGGCAACGAATATTTGTTCTTTATTGTCACTTTGTTCAACTGTCGATAATCAATACACATTCTCATAGTTCCATCTTTCTTTTTCACAAATAACACATGAGCTCCCCAGGGTGAGAAACTCGATCGTGCAAATCCTCTATCAGTCAATTCCTGCAACTGAGATTTCAACTCTTTCAATTCCGTTGGTGTCATTCTGTACAGAGCTATCGGAATGGGAGTGGTTCTCGGCACTAATTCAATACCAAATTCAACTTTTCGAATTGGAGGTAATCCCGACAACTCTTCAGGAAACACGTCTAGAAATTCACATACCACAGGCATAGATTCGACTTTCTTTTCCAACACTTTTGTATCAATTACGTACATCAAATAAGCTTGGAAACCCTTTCTCACATAGTTCATAGCTTTCATCTCATAGCTTTCATCGTAGATACAACAGCTGGTAATCCTTTTATATCACTAGACTCAATTCGAACTATCTCATCATTCTGACTCTTCAATTTAATGCTCTTTCTCTTGCAATTCACGATGGCATTATGCAAAGTAAGCCAATCCATGCCCAAAATTATGTCAAATTCATCGAATGGCAGCAACATCAAATTAACCAGAAAATAAACATCTCGAAACATCAATGGGCAATTCTTGTACACCTTATCCACCAAGACACACTTGCCTAAGGGGTTCGATACTCTAATCACAAATTCAGTAGACTCAATAGGTAGAGTCTTATTCAATACTAAATTCATATACACATAGGAATGAGTTGATCCTTGATCTATCAATGCAATGACATCAGTATCAAATAAAGTGAAAGTACCGGTGATAACGTCAGGAGATGATGTTTCCTCTCGTGCACGTATAGCATAGGCTCGGGCAGGAACTCTCGCTTCTAACCTCACAGCTGTATCAGTTGTCCCTCTCTAGCTCTCACTCATATTTCTAGTGTTTCTGGGTGGTCTACCCCTAGCTGTCACATTACTCGGTCTTTCATTCTAATCATTTTCTTATAACAAACTCTATTGTTGTACTTGCCCCAGCACTTATAACAAACTCATGATCCACTATCTTTGTAAGACCAAAATCCCCCCAAATGGGTCATACCTACAAGCAACATTTACCAAAACAACTTATGCACTTATGACTACCCAAAAGCATACCAAAATAATCATTCAAACCATGCATTCAATACCAATTCTATTCATACCAAATTTAATACCAAAACTTATCCTATCACAAGCATAATTCATTCCCCATTTCACTTATTCCTACTAGCATCATACCATCACCAAAATTTCCATCCATAAATAAATTTCTCAACTCACAATCCATACCAAAAGATGCATCATATATACCGAAGTCATTTATGCCAAAAACTATCACATATCAAGCCACATCTCATGGCTACTTCAAATCTCAAACATGATTCAAATAACTAGCCTATACATGCCATATTTAACTATGTACATCTTTCCAAAATACCCAAAAATAGATTTTCGATAGTGTGATTGAGATGCTGACGATCCCCAGATCCGCGCTAGCCTTACTGACGCTGCAAAGCAGAAAGGCAAATCACACAATAAGCTTTCCAAAGCTTAGTAAGTTTGTAATTTAATAGATATTTCTTAATAATACCACATCTTACACAATTAAATCATCACATAGATAGATTGCACAATTAGGCTCATCATCAATCTCAAACATATGCTCAAGTATCTATTCATATAACTACTAAGGCTATCATCAACCACCTAGGTTCAAATGTACCTTGATCAACACATAGTTACTCACCATTCATGCTACTCAATTGCTCGATATTACCTCTCGTTCAACCTTCGCTATTCTTTTGATTTATTCGCACATTTAGTGCCAATTTCATAACTGAATCATAATCCTCACCGCACACTTAGTGCCTAATCTTTCAATTGACTCATCTCGGTATCACACACACAGTGCTATTCATTTCTATTTCAATTTCAATTTCACACACTTAGTGCCACCAATTAAATCTTGCACATAGCAATTCACTTCCATATACATATACATATTCATCTCATAATGTTAAAACATATCTTAATAACATGTTTTATATCCGAACTTACCTCGGAAGTCAAACTATCGATACGGTTGATTAATCGAGCACTTTATCTTTGCCTCGATCTCGATCCAAACCTTCCTCTCTTAGTTTAGACACATTCAAATTCAATCCATTCAATCATCAAATCATTCATTTTAGTCCAAACAAACATATTTAGGGCATTTTACATAATAACCCTCACATTTTCACATTTCAACACTTTAATCCCTAATTCACAAAATCACAAAATACACCAAATTTCAATACACATGTGCTTAGTTGGATTCTTCCCATGCTAATACAAACCCACACATTTCATTTATTTCACATTTTAGTCCCTCAATTTACACTTTTCACAATTTAGCCCAAAATACTCAGTTTCATAAAAAATCCAAAGAAAAAACACGTTAATCTAACACCAAGTTTTCATATTTCACTATCATCTAGCACATAGCTCAAACATTCATCAATGGCTCATTAAAAAAACATCATCAATTCGCAAAATTGCTACATGGGTTAGCTAGAACACGAAGCAACGATTACGAAAACGTAGAAATTATAAAAAATTGAGCCAAAACATACCTTAATTAAGCTTAACAAGTGCCAAAATTTCAAAAGCTTCAATGGATATTCTCTTTTCTATTTTTTGGTGGAAGAAGGATGAGAAAATGGCCATCAATTGGTTTTGTTTTAATTAATATTAACTTAATTCATCATTTACCATTTTACCCTTCCATTAAACATATAAAACAAATATATATCAAGGCTAATTTGTCATTTAGCCATCCACCATCTTAATAATGGCTTAATTGCCTCTTAAGGCCATCCTATTATGAAGACAACAACACTTAAGTACTTATAAATCATCACATAGCTTTTACTCTTTACGCGATTAAGTCCTTTCTCTTAATTCAACACTCAATCGATAAAATTATCACACAGAATTTTCACACAGGCTATATCACATATTATTCACACAAAAAATATTATTATCATAAAAAAAATATTTTTACGACCTTAGATTTGTGGTCTCAAAACCACTGTTTCGACTAGGGTCTAAACCAGGCTGTTACATCAGTCCAATACAAAGTTGTTTGGCACTTACGCCCATACAAAGCCTCATAAGGCGCCATTTCCATGCTCGACTAAAAACTTTTATTATATACAAACTCTACCAACGGTAAATACTTTTCCCAGCTGCCCTAAAACTCAAGAACACAACACTGGAGCATATCTTCAAGTATATGTATTAATCTCTCCGACTGTCCGTCAATTTGTGGATGAAAGGTCGTACTAAAACTCAACTTTGTGCCCAAAGCTTCTTACAACTTTTCCCAAAATCGGATGTAAATCTCGGATCTTTGTCTGAGATAATTGACAAAGGCACTCCATGAAGCATTGCAATCTCAAAAATATACAAGTCTGCCAATTTATCAAGTGAATAATCAACACGTACCGATATAAAGTGGGCCAACTTTGTAAGTCTATCTACCACCACCCATACGACATCTTTCTTGCTTGACATCAACGGTAAACCCGTTACAAAGTCTATAGTAAAACGATCCCATTTCCACTCAGGAACCATAATAGGTTGAAGCAAACCCGAAGGTACTTGGTGTTCAGCTTTCACTTGTTGACAAATCAAACATCTTGATACAAACTCAGAAATATCTTTCTTCATACTTGGCCACCAATACCATTTCTTCAAATCATTATACATTTTTGTGATGCCTGGATGTACAGATAGACATCCGCTATGTGCCTTGTGTAAAATATTCTGAATAAGATCATCATTCCTCGGTACATAGACTCTATCTCTGAACATCAAACATCCATCAAAATTAATCTAAAAGTTAGACTCAACACCCGACTTGCACTGAACTCTTTTGGCTTGTAAGTCACTGTCATCTTTCTGAGCCTTATAAATCTCTTGAAGGAACATTGGTCTAGCCCTCAACTCAGCTAGAATGGAACCATCATCTGACAAAGTCACCCGTGTATTCATATCCCTTAATGCAAATAGGGATTTTCTACTTAAAGCATCAGTGACTACATTCGCCTTTCCCGAGTGGTAGTCAATGACTAGCTCATAATCCTTTATTAGCTCTAACCATCTTTGTTACCTTAAGTTCAATTCCTTCTGAGTCATCAAGTACTTTAGGCTCTTATGATCGGTGAATATCTGACATCTTTGACCATACAAATGGTGTCTCCATATCTTTGATACAAACACAATGGTAACCAACTCTAAATCATGCGTCGGATAATTCTTCTCATGCGACTTTAACTGTCTAGAAGCATACGCTATCACCTTGCTTTCTTGCATAAGCACACAGCCTAATCCATTCAAGGATGCATCACTGTAGATCACAAATTCTTTTCCTGATTAAAGTTGCACTAGAATTAGAGCCTCAGTCAACAATGCTTTTAGTTTCTCGAAACTCTATTGGCACTTTTCTGTCCATTCAAACTTTACATCTTTTTGTAACAATCTCATCATAGGTATAGCTATCATGGAGAATCCCTTGACAAACCGTCTATAATAGCCAGCTAGGCCTAGAAAACTTCTAACCTTAAATACATTTTTCGGTGGTTTCCAATAAAGAATAGCTGAAATCTTACTTAGGTCGACTTGAATTCCATCTCTCGAGACAATATGCCCTAAGAATCCAACCTCTTTGAGCCAAAATTAACTTTTTCTAAACTTGACATACAACTGATTATCTTGTAAAATTTGCAAAATCGTCCTCAAGTGCCCTACATGCTTAAGATCATCACGAGAATATATCAATATGTCGTTAATAAAAACCACAACAAACTTATCCAAGTATGGCTAAAATATACGATTTATTAAATCCATAAACACAACAGGGGCATTTGTTAAGCCAAAAGGCATAACTAAAAAATCATAGTGCCCATATCTTGTTCGAAATGTAGTTTTCGGCACATTTGAGTCTTTGAACCTTAACCGGTAATAACTGGACCTCAAGTTTATCTTGGAGAACATAGTGGCTCCTTTCAATTGATCAAATAAATCATCGATCCTTGGCAATGGGTAATTATTCTTCAGGGTGACCTTATTAAGCTGCCGGTAATCTATACATAATATCATGGAACCATCTTTCTTTTTCACAAATAACACTGGAGTACCCCACGGAGAATAACTCAGTCTAGAAAAACCTTTGTCCGTCAACTCTTGCAACTGTGCCTTCAATTCCTTCAACTCAGTTGGGGCCATTCTGTAGGAAGCAATCGATATAGGTGCAGTACTAGGAGCTAACTCAATGCCAAATTCAACCTCTCTAACCAGAGGAAACCTTGGCAATTCTTCTTGGAATATATCTGGATACTCACATACTATCGGTACTGATTCAATTCTTAACTCTATTTTTTTGGCATTCATCACAAAGGAAAGATATGCTTCATACCCTTTTCTTATATATTTTTGGGCAGTCATATGAGAAATTACTACATGCGATCTGTCTCGTTCATCTGATTCAACACGAAGAATGTCTCCATTTTCACATATCAATTTAATGTATTTCTTTCCACAATTTACTGTCACATCATGAGTGGTTAACTAGTCCATACCAAGAATTATATCGAATTCATCAAATGGCAATAGCATGAGATTTGCCTTAAAATAATGACCTCTAATCATCAATGAGAAATCTTTGCATACCTTATCAACTAATACACTTTTTCCTAAAGGATTGGATACTTTTATCACAAACTCTGTAGACTCTATAGGCATGCTCATACTAGTTAATAATTTCATGCAAATATATGAGTAGGTAGATCTTGAATCAATTAAAGCAACAACATTAGTATCAGAAAGAGAAAATGTACTCGTAATTACATCAAGGAATGATACCTCTTCGCGAGCGCAAATTGCATAAGTCCTCACAGGTGCTCTACCCTCAGATCTTGCAGCCTACTCTCTAGGTGTACTCTTACTACTCGTTCCACTTCCCGAGTTTCTCTGTTTTCTCCTTCTAGTAGTGCTTCCGACCTTGTACTTTAAATTTTCTCTTTTTCAACCATCTTGGGGCATTCTTTAATAAGATGATATTGGGAACCACACTTAAAATAGGCTCTCTCATGGGCTCGGCACTCACCGAGATGACGTCTGCCACACTGTGGACATTTCAATCTATTAGGTCGAATGTTCCCAACACTAGCAACCGAGGTAGTTTGAGCTTTAATCCTCGAGTGCTGTTTACTCTTACTTCTATTCAAAAACCCAACTGAAGTAGCTGATTTGGTAGGGAAGTCTCTTAACTTCTTGGATGAAGATTAAAACGACTTGTTCATTTGTCTCTATCTTGAGTCACGAGACTCCATCTCAGCTTTTCTTTTCTCTTTAACCAACTCCTCGGCTTTATAAGCCCTGTCCACTAGCACAATAAATTCCTTTAATTTTAGGATGCCAACAAACAATCGATGCCTTCATTTAATTCATCCTCAAACCTCTTACACATGATAGCTTCAGAGGACATACACTCCCGAGCGTACTTGCTGAGCCTTACAAATTCACGCTCATATTTAGTTACTACCATTCTACCTTATTTTAGTTCAAGAAATTCCTTTCTTTTCTGATCAATAAATCTTTGGCTAATGTACTTCTTTCGAAATTCTTCTTGGAAAAAGTCCCATGTGATCCTTTCCCTTGGTACAACCGACACAAGGGTATTCCACCACTGATAAGCTGAATCTCTCAAGAGAGAAACTACACATTTCATGCATTCTTCAAGTGTGCAAGATAATTCATCAAATACCCTGATGGTATTTTCAAGCCAAAATTTTTCCCTCTCCAGATCGTCATCTTTACTAGCCCAAAATTCCTCGGCTTCTTGTTTTCATATTTTATCAACCAGAAGCTTTTCTCTTCTTATCACTTCTACCACTTGGGGAGCTACAAGGGTAGGCTTAGGAATAGGCGGGTGTGGAAGGGGTTGTGCATTTGGGTTCGCACGAACAAACATTATATACCATGCATTTATCATGTGGAGAAAGGCTTCCCTAGCCTCTTATCCTCCTCTCTGACTTATAGTTGTAGATCTATGCTTATTTTCATTCGAAATTGTCCCTTTGGTGGGAGCTGGCGCACTACTTTCTATATCATCCACCACAGCTCTATCGGGATTCATTTACTATATGAAAACATAATTTAAATCGTCAGGAGTCATCACACTATCATTACGTAAACACTCATGTATATGGCATGTATAGCTAGACTCATGCTTACACTACGTTAGTCCGAGAATCGACTAAACCGTATCTCTGATACCACTAAATGTAACACCCCTTACCCGTGTCTGACATCGGGATAGGATACGAGACATTACCGGACTTAACTTACTTAAACATACAACATCTGGCTATAAAATTTAATTTCAACTCAAAACTTCTCATTCATATTCATAACCTCTTAATTATGGGCCTACGAGTCCCTAAACATACATACGGAAGGGTTCGAGAATAAATCAAAAACTTTTACGCACTTAGAAATTTTTACCTAAATAGGGGCCACACGCCCGTATAAAATGGAACACGCCCGTGTGGTCACGCACGCCCATGTTCCTAGCCCGTGTGGTCACACACGCCCATGTTCTTAGCCCACGTGGAACTTATTTTTCATTTTGAACCTATAGGGGTTTTACACGGCCGGACACAAGTCCGTGTCTACAGCTCGTGTCCCTCACACGGCCTAGACACGCCTGTGTCCTCACCCGTGTGTGAAAACCTTAGCATTTTGTTTATGACGTCAGCAACTCTTAAGGGTCACACGTGTAACAACCCGATTATGACCTTAATCGAAAAGATAGTTTCGGGACCACAAATCCAATTTAGAAAAATATTTTAATATTATATTTGATTTCTATGATATATGTTTGATGATGTGTTAAAATATCGTAGGTTAATTTGACTGTTTGTATGATCAATTCAAGAAAAATGATTAAATTGTATGAGTGGTGAAATTAACCATTTGCTTGATTGAAGGTTAAATCAATGTGTCTTTTTAATAAAGGGGTTTTATGTTGCAATTATGCCTATTATAATTGTAGTGGACGGCAATATGGCTTTATAATATATATTATATGTTTGTTTTATGTGTTAAAAATATATTAATGATATAATATATTTTATAAGCATAATATAATAAAAACATAAAAGAGAAAGTGCATGTTCATTTTCTTTCTTTCTTCTTATCACCAAAACTTAAGAGAAAAAGAAAGAAACTTGAGCTCTTCCATATTCAACCATTTACAAGCAAAATTAGGTATGTGTTTGCTTTAGATTTTTGATGATTTTTATATTTTTGAGATTGTTGTTTACTCTAATATCAAGCCCATGTATTAATTTTGTGCATTGGTGATGTTTGTGAGATATGCCATGGATGAGATGTTGAGCTTTGTGATAATTTATGGTGTTAAATGAAAGATTTGAGCTAGATGAACATACTTTGTTCTTGAGTTTTTTGATGAATTTAGGTAATTAAGGTTAAACTGTGAAAATATTATTTTGGAGGGTTAAATTGAAAAATTCATGAGAAATATAAACTTATATAGTCCCTAGGAAAATTTGGCTCTAAAGAATGGTAGCCAAATTTTGAGTAAGTTGTGAGTTGTGTATTAGGGACTAAATCGTAAAAGTTGCAAATGTTAGGGGTAAAATGGTAATTTGCATAATTATATGATTTTGGATTAAGTTGAATGAAATTGCATTTGAATGAGCTTAATTTGAAATTATTTAGATCAAGAACGAAAAGAATCGGGATTAGATCGGGGAAAAGCAAAGTTAAACGAATAGCCGAGAAGCTTAATCCGTCGATTTCTGAGGTAAGTTTTCAAGGAATTGGATTGAGTTGAATTTTAATCTAAATTAATATGCATATATAAATAGAAATAAGCTTGCTAAATTTCATAGTGCCGAATGTGAAATGGGATATATTATGCATTAGTTGAAAATAAGGTTAGCTTATTTATAAATATAAGCATTGATTATTTGAGTCAAATGAATATATATATATTTATATATATGTACCAGGAGTTATGTTGATGTGAAAAGAAAAAGAGAAAGGTGATTATATTCGAAATGAGTTGTTGAGCATGTACATAAATATATACATATTGAATTTTTCGAATGTAATGGTAAGTGAAAAAGGCAAATTGAGCTATTGATAAATATGTGTATGCCATGGATAGATATATGTAAATTGAGTATGCTGAATGTGTTGGTATGTGAAAGAGGTAAATTGAGTATGTATGAATGGAAATAGAATTATAAATGTTTTGAAGAGCAAAGGAAAGGTCTATTAAAGGGCACTAAGTATGCGAACTAAAATATCGACCCCTTTGTCGTCGAAATCGGTCAAATGGCACTATGTGTGTGGAATAATTAGTAATGGCACTAAGTGTGTGATACATTACTATTATCTAGCACTATGTGTGCTCTTTTTTTTAAGTAACGACACTAAGTGTGCGATACGTTACATGAGTTGCACTGTGTGTGCGGATATTCAAATCTTTTCAAGATTAAACTAATGGATGGAGAAAACCAAGAATGTGGGATGAAGGTAAGTGATGTATGATAATCGAATAACTTTGTACCAATGAGGTAAGTTATCTTAGTATATGAAACTTATAATTATGATATGCAAATATTTTATCTTTGAGCTTGTTTCGAAATGGATAAGTGGTATGTGATCATTCGGTCTTTGTGACTTCTTAAGGATAGTAATAATTGAATGGTGATAAGTTAAGCATATTTGTGTTTTCAAATTAGTTAATAATTGTATTTGGGTTGATTAAATTGCATAGTGAATAGTTGTATATCTTTTCCATTGCTTAAAACTTACTAAGCTATATAAGCTTACCCTATGTGTTATTTTACTATTTTATAGATCTTAAAGTCGAAGATCGAGCTCGAGGATTCATCGTCAAAGTCAATCACACTATCAACTATTTTTGGTACTCTTTTGATGAGTTAAACTTTGAGAACTATGGCATGTATAGGATAAAATACTCTTTTGACCTTATATTTTGAATTTGATGAATATAATGCCATGCAAAAGTGGCTACACTTCTATCCTTGAATTGAGTGAATATGTTTGAGTTGATATATATATGTTTGTGAAATTTCAGTTTTGAAAATAGCTTGATTTGGATAGGTATGTTTCATGAGATTATGTATTACATATGACTATGTGATGTGTTGGTTTAAAATTATCAAGCTTGATTATAATGTTTAGGTATGTACGGTTTTGTGGTAAGCATTTTAGAAATTTTATACCTTGATAATATATATATGTGGCATGTACGAATGCATGTTTATGATTTAGAGTAATGCATATAGTATATTAAGATAATTGGATGAACATTTGTACAATTATATGTATGTACCGTATGTTAAGTTTATGAAAATGAAATATTTGGCCATGACTTGATCTACTTTGGAGTCTAAATTTTCTATTGAGTGCTATGGTATATTCGGTCATGGGAAATGAGTGCTAAGGTATGCTTATGATGATATATATGCATGTAATGACCATTGCCGAATGTGATAAGCAACTATGAGATAAATGAGTTGGTTTGATATTTATATTTATGGTATACTTGAATGTGGATTAAGTAAATTGGTCAATGGTATAATCGTATGCGGTAATGAAAGGAGAAATGTACATAATTGAAAATGATGCATATGTTCAGAAATGGTATATGATTGAATGTAATGTTGATTATAGAAATGAAATAAATGAATAATTACCATATTGATAAACCATAAAAGTAACATATTTTAATCCCACATTTAGCATACTTTTGGATGATTTATCCCTTGATTTATGTAAAAAGGTGCTCTTAATCCTTTATTTTCATGTTTTATACTCTGGAAAGCACCAGAGGATGGAAAGAATAAGAAACGGGCCTAAAACGGACTAAATGGGCCATATCATGAAATTGGCACGGCCTAGACTTAAGCCCACACGGCCGTGCCTCTTAAGAGAAGTCCGAACATGGCCTGACCACGATTCACACGGCTGTACCTCATCAACAGGCTCACACACGGCCTGGCCACGAAATGCACGGGACGTGTGTCCTAGGGCGTGTCCCTGCCAGAAAAGAGCATTTCTATTCGGAATAGGATACTTAAAGGCAAAGAAACACACTCCAAAGCCTATTCAAACACCTGAGTAGGAATTATACTTGAATTAAGATACTTAGGGGCTAAGTAAAGCATCTCAAAGTCTACATAAACACCATAGGGGGCAACTTAAGCGGGGGGTTCGGCAGAAACCTTCTGCCAGGGATTTAGCGGTTAGCTAGGCCAAGAAGCCGAGCTGAAAAAGTCAGATTTGTGGGAATCACTCGAAGATGGCCAGTTGATCCATCTCAAGAAGCTGGAATTATACTCAATACGGCGGAACTCTCCTTCAATTCCTTCAGGGAATTTTAGGGATTTCTTATGTTCTATTTTATCTTTTCTTCTAAATGTTTTCTTTTATCGTTATAAACTAAACCCTTCAGATACCTAAAGGGGATGAAACCTAGATGAATCTTGTTATTGTTTTCTAAACTATATAATAAATATTATATTTGTTCTTAATTATGTGTGCTTAATTCTTGTGTTAATATTTTCAGGGATATTGATTCAAGTTGAATGTGCTTAGGTGGTGGAGCAAAAGTCCCTACTTAAGAGTAGATCTAGCATAATTAAGCGAGTTGATCACGCGCCTAGAGATAGGGTGATGAGATTTTTCCGAATTAGGGTGAAACCTAATATGGGAGTCCATAGGTCGAGTTAATGTGATTCTAGGGGTTTTAATTAGAAAGAGATTTCAATTAATCAACCTGGGGTTAGACGTTATTCACCTCGAGAGAGGGTTTAATATAAATTAGGGAATCCTACGGATCAAGTCAAGTGAACAAATCGTTTGGTTCAGTGTTGATAACAAGTGAAGTCTAGGTGGATTCTTCCTAAGGGTATCGTCTTAATCAATTGAGTTTTCCCTACAGTATTTCCCCAATTCATTTTTTTTTGTCTTTGCATCTTTAGCTTAGTAGTTAGTTTTAGATTAAACAACCAACCACTTAATATTTAGGTTAAATAATAAAAATAAAGTTAGTATTAGTAATTTTAGTTCCTTTGGGTTCGACAATCCGGTCTTGCCTAAGCTATACTACTGTTCGATAGGTGCACTTGCCTTAAGTCGTTGTCAGAGTTAGTTTCCAGGTTCGATCATTGATCGTTGTTTTTTCGAGTTTTAAATTTTATAAAGAGAATGCTCGAACCTAGAAACTAACTCTAACAATTATTAAAGGCAAGTGTACCTATTGAACAGTAGCATAGCTTAGGCAAGACAAGATTGTCGAACCCACAGGAACTAAAAGTACTAATACTAACTTTCTTTTTATTATTTAGCCTAAAATAAGTGAAGTTGCTTTAATCTAAAAAATTAATCATTACTAAGCTAAAGATGCAAAGAAAAAAAGAATGAATTGGGAAATAGCTTGAAGAGAAATTCAATTGATCGGGACGATACCTCGTGAAGAATCCACCTAGATTTCACTTGTTATTTAACATTGAACAATACAATTCATTCACTTAGTTTGATCCGTAAGACTCCCTAAATTTATATTAAACCCTCTCCTAGGCTAATAACGCCTAACCTTATGTTAATTAATGAAAATCTCTTTCTAATAATAACCCCTAGAATAGCAAAGAATCAATCTATGGACTCCCATATTAGGTTTCACCCTAATCCGGAAAAATCTCATCACCCTATCTTTAGGCATGCGATCAACTCGCTTAATTATGCTTCCGTTTCAAGGTGGTCTATTCCTCCTCCACCTAAGCACATTAGATTTGGATTAATCATGCATAATTAAGAACAAACTAAGTATTTATCATATAATTCAGAAAACAATAACAAAATTCATCTAGGTTTCATCCCCGTTAGGTATCTAAAGGGTTTAGTTTATAACGAATAAATAAAACATCTCAAGAGAAAAGTTAAAACAAAACATAAGAAATCCCTAAAACCCCCTGAAGGAATTGAAGGAGAAATCCGCCATCTTGAGTAGACTTCTGGCTCCTTAAGATGGATCAACTGGCTATCTTTGAGTAATTCCCACAAATCTACCTTCTGGCTCGGCTCCTTGGCCTAGCTAACTGCCCCCCTTTTTAGGACACATTTAGGGTGTTTATATAGACTTTTGGAATGCTTTACATGGCCCCTAAGTGTCCTAATTCAAGAATACTTCCTACTCAATGTTTGAATAAGCTTTGAAAAGTGTTTCTTTGCCTCAAAGTATCCAAATCTGAGTGAAATTTCTCTTTTCCACGAAAGGGGCACGACCATGGCACACGCCCGTGTAAATCAACTTCAGTAGTGTAATGTAATCGAATCGACCCTAATCGGAACGGTGGTTTCGGGACCACAATTCGAACCCAGAAATATTTAAATATTATATTTAGTGCTTATTATATGTGAATTTATGTGTGTGAAAGTTTTGTAGAAAAATTTTATCGTTTGAGTATCGAATTTGATTAAAAGGACTTAATCGCGTAATGCGTAAAAGTTGCATGCCAAAGTGAAAAGTGCTTATATGTGGATGGCTTTTTAATATGGAGTATTAAAAGTTAAATTAACCCATTTTATGAGTTAGTGGGTGGCAAAAGTCTAGTATAACCTTAAGTATTATATGGTTATTATTTTAGTATAAAGGTTATTTTGGTAAACCAAGTTATTTTAATATATATGTTAATTAAAACATAAAAAAAATAAAATGGCCATTATCATCTTTTTAGTTCTTCCTTGACCGAATGTTGGAGAAAGAAGAAAGCTTTAGGTTCTTTTGATTTTCGGCAATTCTAGGCTTAAATTCAAGGTGAGTTTTTAGTCGGTTTTTGTTAATTTCTACGCTTTTGAGATCGTTGCTTGAACCAGAACCCACCCATGTTGTAATTTTTGAATCTAAGTATGCTTGATGTTCGCCATTGTTGTGTTCATGTGGTTTTGTTATTTGATGATTTTAGATGATAGCTAGGTTAAAATTAGTATGTTATGTGTTGGAAGTTTTGATGAAATTGAGTTTTAGGGCTAAATTGTAAAAATAAATTTTTAGAGGGCCTATTTGCAAAATAAATGAAATGTGAGGACTTGTAAGGTCCCTAGGAACATTCGGCCCTCGCATAGTTTTGGCTAATTTGGTGTATTTTGTGTTATGCAAATAGGACTAAATTGCAAAGTTGTGAAATTCTAGGGTAAAATAGTAATTTGCCCATTTATGTGCTTAAGGACTAAATTGAGATGAATTGTGGTTGAATGAGCTAAACTTTAATGTGTTTTAGATCAAGAGCAAAGAAAAACGAATTAGACCGGGAAAGTCGAAGGTTCTCGAATAGCCGATTCGCATTTTGGACTATCGACAACCGAGGTAAGTCCTTTAGCTAAAGAATGTTAATGACTTAATTATGATTATAAACAATGGTATGAATTGCTGAATTTTTGTACCTATTTTCATTATGGCGAATGTATGGTGGGATAGTTGGTTGATGATTGAAGTTGGTTATGTGAAATAAATTGTTGGATTGCATAATGATATAGTAAATTTTATTGGTTTAATGTGAATGAGCTCAATTGAGTTAAACATAAGTATATATTAGTTGTGAAGAGTGTGTGTAGAATGTTTGGTTATATTGATTTAATTCAAAGCTTCGTGCCTAGCAGTGCTTAATGCCGGTGACATATTCGGCTTCGTGCCTAGCGTGCTCAAAGGTTTGGTGATAAATTCGGCTTCGTGCCTAGCGTGCCTTGTGCTTGTTTGATTTCGCTTTAGTGCCTAGCAGTGCTTTATGCTTGATGTGTTATAAATGGAGAAATCATGAATCATACAAGGAGAAATGTATTTAAACTCATGAACTAAAAGTACAGTGTATGTTTAAGCCTTCTATATTTACCAAAGGTAAGGTAGATGGTATAGTATTATTTAAATTAAGTGTGTTATGATATGGTTGATGATTCGATAGGAATTTTGATATAAGCTTTTGAGCTTACTATTGTTGAGTATGAACATTATAATGGAATTTGAGCTTATATATGATATTTTGGAGAACCGATATTGAGTGAAAGAGTTAAGATGTGTTTGCATAAATATTCAAATAGGTATATATGATTAACGTAAATGTTGTACTCACTTGATTTGGAATATGCGAATATATGTGATATATTTTGGTGTTTTAGTGAATTATGTGATTATGGTTATAAAGTGCAAATACTTGAGTTAAGGAATTGATAGCATTCGCCATGTTCAAATTTACATGTTAAAATGTTTTTGAGCTTGGGACTTACTAAGCTAGTAAGCTTATTTGTGTGAAATGTTCTCCTCGGTTTTACAGATTTTGTTTACGCTACGGGCTCGAGTAGGATCGTCAAGCAAGTCGACCACACTATCGATCGCTATTTTGGTATTTTAAAAGCTTAAACTACAAACCTATGGCATGTATAGGCTGGTTTTTATATGTTTGGTTTTGGAAAATTGTATATAGACAGCCATGTGAGTATGGCTTAATTATAATGTCAAAGTTTGTGTGTATGTGGCCATAACCTAGATTTATTTTGAAAGCATGTTTTGGCATATATTTTGTGATGTTTGGTTATATAGGTTCGGTTGCTAAATGATAAGAGTGAATATGTTTCATGACCATTTTGTTGTGAAACAATTTTAGTTACAGCAGTGATGTGATTTTGAAAAATCACCAAAAATAGGAGAAATTGAATTAGAAAGTGAATAAGACATAGAATTAAATTTTATTATGTCTATTTTGATATGAAAGAAACAAGTTAGGCAAAGGAATTATATATAATGAGATATTTAAGTTTTAGTGAGACTTGTCCTGAATGAATTCGTGAGTCCCTGTTCTGTTTTGGATAAATTGTCAAAATTGTACAAAAATCATTAAGAAGCATGGTTTATATGTAGAACCCTTAATGAGTCTATTTTTCATTGGTATAAACAAGAACATTATAGGAAATTTTGCAATGAGATAACTGTATGCTTGTAGAGACAGGTCAGAATTGTCAAGCAGTGTAATAAGGGTAATTTTGATGAATAAACTGTACTAATTGGCCACATGAAAAATTCTGGAAAAATTATGGTGAAAATTTATATGAGTCTAGTTACAAGGAAAATTTATGGATCTAAATTTTGAGTTTTGTAACTCGAGTTATGGTCGATTTGGTCAGTATGACGTAGTTGGACAGCTTTAAATTTTCATGCCCCGAGATAATAGTCAAGTCTAGTAATGCCATGTACTCGATTCCGGCAAGGGTTTCGGGTATGGGGTGTTACAGGCCGTGTTTTGATTCTGTTGATTGAGGCACGACTGTGTGAATTGTGGTTTAGGCCGTGTGAAGTAAATTGACGAGGTACGGCCGTGTGGCTTGAAGTCCAGGCTGTGTCTATTTCCTCTTTGGCCCAAATTGGCCCATTTTAAGCTCATTTCTTGTTCTTTTCGTCCTCGGGTGCTTTCCTACATATAAACATGAAAAGAAAGGATTAAAAGCACCTTTCTACATAAATCAAGGGCTAAATCATACAAAAGCATACTTAATGTGGGCCTAAAATATGTTACTTTTATGGTTTGTCAAATACCCCCACACTTAAGCTTTTGCTTGTCCTCAAGCAAAATTCTCAACTTACAATTAAAACGAACTTTCCATAATTCATAATTCTTATTAACAATGCCTCATCATAATTCATAGATAATTCATACATGTTTAACTAAAAACTCATAAAGATTGAAACAATCTTAAGTCATATATTTGTAGCACGAAAACATAGGCATCTCCTCCATTTTAAATAATTACCTTTGATTCAAACTGACAAGGATTTACATCCTCACTAAAGATTCACTCAAATCACTCAAAGGTATTTAAGGTTCACAATTAAGCACTCAACAGTTGAACCTGAAAAGTTAATCCGATAGGCTTGCCTGAAAATCAAATCTCCACCACTATAATATGAGATGATACACAAACCAAAATGTCTTTAATAGGGTTGTAACGGGGCTTGGGTTAAAGGTGTGGACAAAGGCTGAATTAGAAGGTTAAGAATCAAGACTGAATTGACAAATTACTTAACTAAAAATAATAAACTAGAGAATAAATGATTACATTAATTGAAACTTTGAAACTAATAATAATAAGAGCTTTTTCTTTGATAATTGAAATTTAAATGTGCAAGCTCACTTTTTATACTACTAATACTGAATATACTTTGAAATTTTTTTTATTTTTATTTTTTGAGAAAATAAAATAAGTAAATACATAATAAAGAAAGAACTTTATCAACTGAAATAAACTAATTAGGCAAATGATCAAATCAATTCTTGATAGAAGGGTAGTCAAAAGAATGGTGATAACAAATACAAAGGGTTTTGGGTTAATATTAGCAGGTAAATCAATAAAAAGGGTTGTTAAGATTAAAAAGGGTTCACTAGGGGTTAATTATATGGGTAGGCTTTTTAGTGGTGTAAATGGGTTAAAACCTATGCTCCTTTATCGTCTCAGTATATCAAATTATAGATGTGGTCTTAACATGTATAATCGAGGCAAGTTCTAGAATAACAGTTCAAAGTTGACACACTCATAATAAAGTGAGCATGAAGAAGAATATATGCTCTATAAGACTCAAATTCTCACAAAAATTATGGGTATTTGACATCAATCCTGTAAATTTCAAACTTCAAGGTAATATTCAAATTTAGTTCAACAACCTAGAAAATTTTTTATTCTTGAACAATAGACTTCTCATGCTTGATTCTCTAGTGTCTTAAAGTTTAAATAATCAATGCACAATTATTAATGACTTAATCCAAAACATATCAATAAAAATCATAAATTAACAGAAATTCATCCTAATTAGTAATATGAGAAAAATACTTAAAAACAAGATTAAATTCAGGATTTTTAGAATCATGCAAAAATTTAGGCATAATTATTTAAGAATAATGAAAAGAGTTAGGCACTTAATCCCCCCCACACATAAGATGTACATTGCCCTCAATGGAAAAAGATGGATACCTAATAATGTAATCAAAAGAGAAGGGGAGAAGTGACACTTCCTGAATTTTGGATGACTCCGGGAGTTGGCTGTGGTCATGGCAGAAGTTGACTTGTGTAGTAGTGATTCACTCCTAGTGATTTGTTCGTGTTTGTGGAGTGTGTGATTGGAACTGCGAAGTCATCAGTTAGATATTCCAGAGGCATAAATAAGTATATGTTAGGCATACTCGAAGATTAGATAAGCAAAGATAATCACAATAAAAGCTTGTAATGAAGAACAGTTTCAAATTACGACAAATATAGAAAATTGAAATAAGGAAAGAAAAAATAAAATAAAAATAAAAATAAAAATAAAAATAAAAATAGGATAGAACTAAAAATAAGAGAATAAAATTTAGATAATCAAAAGGACTCAAAGGTCCTCAGCATCGGTCAAGTCCTGTGGTGGTGTCAGTGATGATATATGGAAGTGATGGCATATTTGCTGGAGTGTGGCCTCGATCCCATCAAAATGTCGAGTGGTGTCCGTGAACTGTTGAGTACAGTATTGCTCGAACTGGGTGAGGCGAGCATGGATATCTTCCATCGAGGCTACTGGATGGGATGGCTACTGTCTTAAGACTGGTGGGACATCATCATTAATGTCCTCGGTACCTCTTCATCCGTAGCTAATCGGTATTGAGGGGGGTCATTCCCAAAATGATGTTTGATCATCCTCATTGAAGCATTGTTTGGATGCCATGAGGCACCATCTGGCCGATCAGTGTTAGCGAAGAAATCTGAGCCTCGGTGTGGAGGAGGCCAAGGTATCGAGCTAACTGAGTGATGTATGGCCCCATCGATAAAACTCCCTTCCTATGTGGCTCTGTTTGGTGCTGAATTACACATGCAATGAAATATGAAAGGTCAAAGACGTGTCCTTCTTACATGCACGATAGGTAGTAGACATCATGCTTATTCACTATGCCTGAGCTCTCACATCGACCTGTGAGGGTGTGGGCTAGAATGGCGTGTATATATCTCAGGGGTGGGACGAGAGCTATCACCTTAGAGCGACTGGGGTCGTAGACGCCTGTGGTAGAGTATAAGCTGCGCCAACAGTTGAGGGTAGTGTAGTGGAGCTGACGGTCTAATCCGGACAGTGGATTTTCTAATATAAACTCTTCTTTGTAGAGTCTGAGTGCTGTGTCAAATTGCAGTACGCTTAGCTGACGTACCGTGCCTCCTAGCCAGAATTGGACTATGCCCGGGTCATCATATTGGGCCATCACTGTCTGTAAGGTGAAGGTGGTGCAGAACTTGAGTGTGAATTCCAAATATGTGGGCTCGAGGATAGAAAAAAATTGCTCCCACAGCTCGATTGATATGAGGGCTCGAATATCGGCCGCTAGTTCGACTTGTTCGATGGCATTCCTGTTAATGCACCTTCCAGTGCCAAGAGGTCTTTTTTGGAATGCCTAGTATCGTTCTTCCTGGGCTTCCTGAGAGAATTGGAGGAAGTGGTGTCGTATTTCGAAGGAAGCACTGGCTGAAGATGTGCCGGGTCCTTTTCGCTTTTTCATGTTCGAGGCTGTTGATCTCTTTCCACGAGATGACGACATTGGACTTGAAATCAGTAATCAAATATAAAGCAAGTTCTTTTTTATCAAACCTCAACAAAAAATATAGCAAGAATATTCCACACTAAATCAAATGAAATTAAAATTTTGAGAAGTTAGAATACTAAAACTAACTTAAGTATGTTAATCATCAGAAATTATTTTGATAGTAGTGATTATTCAAACAAAGAAGCGTATCAATCATATTAGTTCTAAAATGCAAGAATTTATTCGTAGATATTTAAAAGTAGAAAGAAGCTAAATCATGAAAATGAAACAATGGTTAGAGCATGATAGCAGTGAATTAATGAAGAGTGACCATTAGTATTTTGGGATGGGGTGACATGAACGGACAGTGCACGGTCGTGGAGTGGTGGCGCACGATGGTGTCATGATTTTTTCTACAGACGTACGATTGTGGCGAGGGCATGGGCTGCTGTGGCACGATGGTGGTGAGGGCGTAGAGTGCGGTTTTGTAAGGTTTTCTTGGCTAAAAGTGAAGGTTGAGAAGTTTTTAGGGGATTGAGGGCGTGGGTGTGGCTGGAATGTGGGAGAAGAAGGCTAAAATTTTTTTAGGGTTGATTTTGGGGGGATGAACGGTTTAAGTTTCTTAAATAGGGGTAAGAGCATGGGAAGGGGCCACGCTCGTGCTTAGTTTTTGGGCGCGTTCAGGTATTAGGCCACGGCCATGGGTATTTGTGGCACGTCCATGTTTTATTCACACAACCCTATAGAATGGTGTGTTTCGGTCATGTTCGATAAGTCATTATGTTGGCATGATGAGGTAACACGGGCGTGTATAGCTCGTGTGTGGCAAGTCAGTATCCTCGCATAGTTGAAGGGCACGGCGTGTCTTGCCTATGATTAATAAGTCAGTAACCTCACACGGGTAGTCGACACGGGTGTTGTTTTTTATCACAGGCCGTGTTGGGAAAACAAATTCTTATTTGTCGTCCACGGCTATTGGCCCGCCGTGGTTTGTCTCTTGGCTTCCACACAGCCACGGCACGCCCGTGTATAAGCCGTATGGTCTAAAACCTGCACATTATTAGATTAGTTAGGTGATGAAAAGTTAAAAGTATGATGTTAGGGAAGTTAGTGCTCGGGTTGCCTCCCGAGAAGTGCTTGTTTATAGTCTTAAGCTAGACTTTCCTATTTTCAATTCTAAAAGAAGGTTCATGGAGCAGAAGCTCCTCTCTCATATCTCCAAAATCTGCACCATTATAAATTTTGAGTCAGTGACCATTTACCTTGAATGTGCCCTTAGTGGGGTGTGTTACCTCGATTGTGCCATATGGAAAAATTGTTTTGATCATGAATAGGCCTGACCATCTTGATTTCAGCTTCCCAGGAAATAATTTGAGCCTTGAGTTGTACAGTAGGACCAAGTCCTCCACTTCGAATTGTTTCAACTTCTTTAAACGAGAATCGTGGTGTCGCTTTGTTGCCTCTTTGTATAGTTTCGAGTTCTCGTAGGCCTCAGTTCTCCATTCGTCTAGCTTGTTCATCTGCATCACTCTTTTCTTTCCTACAATTCTAAGATCAAAATTCAAAAACTTTATGGCCCAAAAAGCTTTGTGTTCTAACTCAAATGGTAGATGATATAAAAGTTTGTATGGGGATGTCCCTAGAGGTGTTTTAAAAGCTGTTCTATAGGCCCATAGGGCATCATCTACTTTTAATGCCCAATCTTTTCTATTCGATTCAAACATTTTTTCTAGGATGCGCTTAAGTTCTCGGTTTGCTACTTCAACTTGCCCACTGGTTTAGGGTGATCTGGTGTAGCTGTTCTGTGGTGTACTCCATATTTCTTTAGAACTTTTTCAAATTGAGTATTACAGAAATGAGTACCCCTATCACTAATGATAGCTATAGGTGTCCCAAATCGAGAAAATAGTTTCTTAAGAAATTTAACTACTATCCTAGCATCATTGGTAGGTAAAGCTTCTGCTTCTACCCATTTTGACATGTAATCAACTGCCACTAGGATGTATTTATTTCCAAATGAACTAGGGAATGGTCCCATAAAATCAATACCCCATACATCAAATAATTCACATGATAACATATATGTTTGAGGCATTGCATCACGTTTAGAAATATTACCTGTTCTTTGGCATTTATCACACGAGGTAACATACCTGATGGCATCTTTAAATAGAGTGGGCCAATAAAAACCTGATTCGAGTATTTTGTGTGCTGTCTTAACACCACTGTAGTGTCCTCCTGAGCGTCTTGAATGGCAATGTTCCAGGATTTTGCTTGCTTCTGTCTTTGTAACGCATCTTTGAATTACCTGATCTACACATATGCAAAAAAGAAAAGGATCTTCCAAAATAGTTTTTCACATTAGCAAAGAATTGCTTCTTTTGGTGATGTGTTAGTCTTTTTGGCAAGATGTTAGCTGCTAAGTAATTCGAAATATTTGCAAACCATGGTACCTCAGAATGTGTTATAGAAAAGAGTTGTTCTTCGGGAAATGAATCATTTATCTCATTTTTATCGAGCTCTCTGATATGTGGATTCTCAAGTCTGGAGAGGTAACCTGCCGCAAGATTCTCAGCTCCCTTCTTATCTTGTATTTCCAAGTCAAATTCCTGTAAGAGTAAAATCCATCGTATGAGTCGAGGTTTTGCATCAAGTTTGTTTAAGATATAACGAAGAGCTGAATGGTCAGTGTAAACGACAACTTTAGACAATATTAGATATTTCCTAAATTTGTCAAAAGCAAAAACTACAGCTAGCAATTCTTTCTCTATGGTGGTGTAGTTTTCTTGTGCGGATGTTAATGTTCTACTAGCGTAGTAAATTAGTGAAAATGCTTGTCTCTTCGTTGTCCCAAAACTGCAGCTACTGCAAAATCACTTGCATCACACATTATTTCAAAGGGTAAATTCCAATCAGGTGCAATTATAATCAGAGCATTTATTAATTTATCCTTAAGGACATTAAATGCATCTAAACATTCCTGATTGAAATTGAAAGGAACATCTTTTTTCTAGTAATTTTGTCAAAGGCTTAGCTATTTTAGAAAAATCTCTAATAAATCTTCTATAGAACCCTGCATGTCCTAAAAAGCTTTTAATAACCTTAACTGAACTAGAGGGAGGTAATTTTTCTATGGTTTCAACCTTTGCTTTATCTACCTCAATCCTTTTACTAGAAATCTTATGTCCTAATACAATCCATTCTCTAACCATAAAGTGACATTTTTCCCAATTCAAAACAAGGTTTGTTTCGTCACATCTCATTAGGACTCATTTTAATTTTTTTAGGCAAAGACGGAAAGAATTATTGAATACCGAGAAATCATACATAAATACCTCCATGATGTCTTCCACGAATTCATCAAAGATTGCCAACATGCAACGCTAAAAAGTAGCAAGAGCATTACATAATCTAAAAGGCATTCTACGATAAGCAAATGTCCCATATGGGCATGTAAATTTTGTTTTCTCTTGATCTTCAGGAGCTATGGGAATTTGGAAGTAGCCGGAGAGTCTGTCCAAGAAGTAGTAGTACATATGCCCGGATAGTCTTTCTAACATTTGATCTATGAAGGGTAGAGGGAAATGATCTTTTCTGGTGGCATCGTTGAGCTTTCTATAGTCTATATAGACTCCCCAACCTGTAACTGGTGGGGATTAATTCATTCTTTTCATTGGGCACCGCCGTCATACCTCTTTTCTTTGGAACTACCTGCATAGGACTTACCCAAGTGCTGTTAGAAATAGAATAAATTATTCCTGCATCTAGAAGTTTAATTACCTCGTCTTTGACCACTTCTTTCTTGTTGGGGTTTAGTCGTCTCTGGGGCTGCACACACGACTTGTATTCTTCTTCCATTAAAATTTTGTGGGTGTAGAATAAGGGGCTTATACCATTGATGTTAGAGATTTTTCAAGCTATGGCTTTTTAATGTTCTCTTAGTACCTTTATCAACTCATATTTTTCCTTGGGTTCTAGTTTTGAAGAGATAATTACTGGTAGCGTAGAATTGTCCCCGAGGAATGCATATTCTAAATGTTATGGAAACTGTTTCAATTCCAGACTAGGTGGCTCATCAATGGAGGATTTCTGTTTTATTTCGTCATTATTTTCAATACTTTCTTCTTTCATTTGCCTGAATAACGATTTATTCAAATTCATCTCATTGCCTTCATCTTCTCCCCTTTTCTTGAGTCAGGCACAGTTCCATCGTGTCGTCATGTATGATTTTCTGTAATGAATTTTGAATGATATGATTAGTAGTATCAACAAAATAACAGGATTCATCTTGCTCTTTAGAATATCGCTTGACATCATAAATTTGAAAAATAATTTCTTCATCGCCTATCCTTAATGCAAGTTTTCCATCACCTACATCAATAACAGCCCTAACAGTGGCTAAAAATGGACGCCATAGAATTAAAGGAACATTAATGTCTTCTTCTATGTCTAACACAACAAAACTAATAGGGAAAATAAATTTATCAATTTTTACCAAGACATCTTCGATAATATTTAATGGATCTATCGGCTAACTGAATACTCATCCTAGTGGGTTTTGGTTCCCAAGATATAATTGTTTAAACATTTTGTAATGCATTAGATTAATACTGGCACCTAGATCATCTAATACTTTCTTATAATTTAAGCTACCAATTAAACAAGGAATAGTAAAACTTCCTCGGTCTTTTAATTTGGTTGGTAACTTGTTTTGGAGGATGGCTGAGCATTCTTCATTAAGTTCCACCGTCGATACTTCTTCAAGCTTCCTTTTATTCGTCAGGAGTTCCTTTAAGAATTTGCATACTTTGGCATCTGTGAAATAGCTTCAAAAAAAGGTAAGTTAATATGTATTTGTTTAAAACGTTCAAGAATCTTATCGTATTGGGCATCTAATAGTTTCTTCTTTAACTTTGATGGATAAGGGATTGGTGATTTACTTTCTTTGCGTATTGGATTTACATCCTCAACTCCCCCATCTCTTGCTTTGTTATCTTCGTGTGCGATTTGTTTCTTTGGTTTAACTAATTCCTTTCCACTTATTAGTGTAACCGCTTTTACCTATTTTGTTTATTTAGAAAAAGTCTCTGCCCATATTTCACAGATCATCTCAGTAAGTAGTCCAATCGACTTAGTGAGCTCCCCGAATAACTCAGTAAGTTTTTCAACTGACGCTTGTTGATCTTTAAGTGTTCTCTCAGTATCTTGGAAACGGTTTTCTATGTTTGCCATGAATTTTGTCAGCATCTCTTTGAGGTTTGGCTTCTTCTCTTGCGGATATGGCTAATTTTTGAAATTTTTAGGAGGTAGTTGTCTTTGATTTCCTTGATTTCCTTAGCTTCCCCATGAAAAATTTGGGTGGTTCCTCCAACCTGGATTGTAGTTATTACTATAAGGATTATTATTGGATCTGAAATTATTACCTATATAGTTCATCTGTTCACTCTCTGCGTCTAGTTGGTAGGGTGGGTACTCAGGATTCACCACAGTTCCACTGGCGTTGCACTGCATGACTGGATGTACCTGCGAACAACACAAACTATCAAGCTTTTTATTCATCAACTCTACCTGTGTTGATAGCATGGTCACTCCATCGAGGTTGTAAACTCCGGCTAATTTTTTGATTTCATCCTTGTAACCTGCCACTGATAATTATTCAGTGACATCTCTTCAATGAACTCGTAGACTGCTTCAGGAGTTCTATTGTTCAAGGTTCCACCGGTGGCTGAATCGATTAGTTGCCTTGTTGAGGGGTTTACACTATTATAGAAAGTTTGGACTTGTAGCCACGAGGGTAGACCATGGTGTGAACACCTTATCAAGAGATCCTTATATCTCTCCCATGTACCGTATAATGTTTCTAAATCCATCTGTATAAAAGAAGAGATATCATTCCGTAATTTGGCCTTTTTGGCTGGTGGCAAATATTTTAATAAAAATTTTTCGGTCATCTACTCCCATGTAGTGATTGACCCTCATGGTAATGAGTTTAACCACTGTTTGGCTTTATTCCTTAATGAAAAGGGAAATAACCGAAGACGTATAGCATCATCGAAATGTCATTTATTTCGAAGGTATCACTGAACTCTAAGAAATTAGCTATATGATTGTTTGGATCTTCGTCCTACAAACCATCAAATTGAACAAATTGTTGAATCATTTGTATTGTGTTTGGCTTTAATTCAAAATTATTAGTAGCTATAGCAGGCCTAACAATACTCGATTCTGCTTCTGTTAAATACGGTTTAGCATAATCAAACATAGTACGTAGAGCATTGTTTTCTCTCACATTATGTGGTTGTGGGTTATTCTCGTCCATCCCTTCAGTAAGATTAGGTCTGCCTTCTTGGTCTTCCTCTGTATAATTTATGGCTCGCCTGATGTCTCTGCGATTCCTACGCGTTGTAGCTTCAATTTCATTGTCGTATACGAGTGGTCCTTTCGGGTTCCTTCTAGTCATAAACTAGAGGTACCTGCTAGGAGGAAAGAAAAATTTAGCAAAATCAAAGTTTAACCTAAGAAAATAAAAAATAAAAGTAAATTGCGAAAATAAAAATAATGGCTAAAGTAATAAAAATGAGCTTTCTTAATATTTCAGTTCCCCGGCAACGGCGCCAAAAACTTGATTATTATTTTGTCGAGTTTTAAAATTTATAAAGAGAATGATCGAACCTTGAAACTAACATTGACAACGATTAAAGGCAAGTGTACCTATCGAAAAGTAGTATAGCTTAGCCAAGACCGGATTGTCGAACCCAAAGGAACTAAAAGTACTAATACTAACTTTCTTTTTATTATTTAGCCTAAAATAAGTGAAGTTGCTTTAATCTAATCCAAATTAACTATTACTAAGCTAAAGATGCAAAGACAAAAAGAATGAATTGGGAAATAGCTTGAAGAGAAACTCAGTTGATCACGATGATACCCTCAGGAAGAATCCACTTAGACTTCACTTGTTATTTAACATTGAACCATATGATTTATTAAGTTAGTTTGATCCGTAAGACTCCCTAACATATATTAAACCCTCTCCCGAGGCGAATAACATCTAACCCTAGGTTAATTAACGAAAATCTCTTTCTTGAATAATAACCCCCTAGAATAATAGTAAATCGATCTATGGACTTCCAAATTAGGTTTCACCCTAATCCGGCAAAATCTCGTCACCGTATCTCTAGGCATGCGATCAACTCTTAATCAGGGTCTATTCCTCCTCCACCTAAGCACATCAGATTTGGATTAAGCATGCATAATTAAGAACAAACTAAGTATTTATCATATAATTCAGAAAACAATAGCAAGATTCATCCAGGTTTCATCCCCATCAGGTATTTGAAGGGTTTAGTTCATAACTAATAAATAAAACATCTCAAGAGAAAAGATAAAACAAAACATAAGAAATCCCTAAAACCCCCTGAAGGAATTGAAAGAGAAATCCACCGCCTTGAGTAGACTTTCGGCTCCTTGAGATGGATCAGCTGGCTATCTTCGAGAAATTCCCACAAATCTGACCTTCTGGATCGGCTCCTTGGCCTATAATCGCCCCCCTTTTCAGGATACACTTAGGGTGTTTATATAGACTTTTGGAATGCTTTACTTCGCCCCTAAGTGTCCTAATTCAAGAATACTTCCTACTCGGTGTTTGAATAAGCTTTGAAAAGTGTTTCTTTACCTCAAAGTATCCAAATGTAAGTGAAATTTCTCTTTACCATGACAGGGGCACGGCCATGGCACGCCGTGTAAATCAACTTCAGGCCGTGTTTCAATTCTATTGATTGAGGCACGGTAGTGTGAATAATGGTTTAAGTCATGTGAAGTAAATTGCCGAGGCACGACCGTGTGGCTTGAAGTCCAGGCCGTGTCAATTTCTTCTTTGGCCCAAATTGGCCCGTTTTAAGCTCATTTCTTGTTCTTTTCATCCTCAGGTGCTTTCCTTGGTATAAACATGAAAAGAAAGGATTAAAAGCACCTTTTTACATAAATCAAGGGCTAAATCATCCAAAAGCATACTAAATGTGGGCCTAAAATATGTTACTTTTACGGTTTATCAATCATTCTCTTTATAAATTTTAAAATTCGACAAAACAAGGATAATTCAACATTCTTTTAGATAGATTAAGGTAAGTTTTAACTTCGACTTTTGATAATTTCTATGTTTTCGTAATCGTTGCTTCGAATGCTTCAAAACCCATATCTTAATTTTGAGAATTGATGATGTTTTTGAAATGAGACTTTGATGAACTCATATGATTTATGATGATTTATGGTGTTAAATGAAAGATATGTGTTAAATGAACATGTTTTGCTCTTGAAATTTAGATGAATTTAGCTAATTAAGGCTAAATTGTGAAAATAGAAAATTAAGGGACTAAATTGTAAAATAAATGAAATGTTTGGACTTCTATGATATATATAAGCATTCGACTAAGCATGGGTATAGGGTGATTTTGTGTATTTGATGTTTTGAGAAAATGGACTAAATTGATAAAATGTACAAATGTGAGGGATAAATTACAAATTGCCCTAAATGTGTGTTCATGGATTAAATTGAATGAATTAGTGAATTGATCATGTGTCAGAGTCTTAAAAATTTATAATATGAATGATCTAGCCTAAAAACTAACTGTGACAATGACTTGAGGCAAGCACACTATCGAACAGTAGTATAGTTTAGTGGCAAGATCGGATTGTCGAACCCAGAGGAACCAAAGGTACTAATACTAACTTTCTTTTTATTATCTAGCCTAAGAATTAAAGGAATTATTGTTTAACCTAAAATTAACTAACTACTAAGCTAAAGACACAAAGACAAAGAGAATGAATTGGGGAAATATTTGAGGGAAAACCAATTGATTGAGACAATACCCGAGGAAGAATTTACCTAGACTTTACATTATTTAACTCGAACTGCATTTATTTATTCACTTGACTTGATCCGTAGGATTCCCTAACTTATATTAATACCTCTCTCGAGGCTACTAACGTCTAACCCTAGGTTGATTAATTGAAATCTCTTTCTAATTAAAACCCCCAGAATTGCATTAACTCGATCTATGGACTCCTATATTAGGTTTGACACTAATCCGACAGATTTTTGTCATCCTATCTCTAGGGTTGCAATCAACTCCGCTTAACTATGCTAAATCTACTCTTAGGCAGGGTCTGTTTCTCCTCTTCCTAAAAGCATAAATGCTAAATCAAGTATTTATCATACAGCTCAGAAAAAAAATAACAAGTTCTGTGTTAGGTTTCATCCCCTTTAGTTATTTGAGGGGTTTAGTACACAATCATAAAAGAATACATCTCAGAAGAAAATATAAAACAAAACATAAAGAAAACCCTAAAACCCCTAAAGGAATTGAAGGAGAGATCCTTGGTCTTGAGTATGATTTCGACTTTTTGAGATGAATCAATTGGCTTTCTTCGAGTGAATCCCACAATTCTGGCCCTCTGGCTTGGCTCCTTTGCCTAGCTGAACGCCCTCGGAATGTCTTTCTTTGCCTCTAAGTACCCTATTCTGAATAGAATTCAAACAGGCCACATCAGGGACACACCCATGGCACACACCCGTGTAAGTCGAGGTCAGGCTGTGTTCGGGTCTATTAATGAGGCACGGCCGTGTGGTCTTGGGCCCAGGCAGTGCCAATTCCAAAATTCGACCCATTTACTCTATTTTCGGCCCATTTCTCATTCTTTTCATCCTCCGGTGCTCTCCTGAGTATAAAGCATGAAAACAAAGGATTAGGAGCACCTATTTCCATAATTAAAGGAATAAATCATCCAAAAGTATGCTAAATCTGGGGTTAAAATATGTGTATACTATGGTTTATCAAATACCCCCACACTTAAGTTTTTGCTTGTCCTCAAGCAAAATTCTCAACTCACAATTAAAACGAACTTCCTCAATTCATAAATTCATCGATAATGTTTTATCATAATTCATAGATAATTTATACATGGATAATTTAACTCAAAGAGTCCTGAAGATTCAAACAATCAAAGTCACAAGTTTGTAGCACGAAAAATATAGGTGTTTCCCCTTATATAAATAATTACCTTTAATTCAAAATTGACAAGAGTTGACATCCTCACTAAAGATTCACTCAAATCATTCGAAGCGTTTAAGGTTCAAAATTAAGCTCTCAAAAGTCAAACATGAAAAGTTAATCCCATAGGCTTGCCTAAAAATCAAATCTCCACCACTATAAAATAAGATGATACACAAATCAAAATGTCTTTAAAAAGGGTTGTAACGGGGCTTAGGTTAAAGGTGTGGATAAAGGCTGAATTAAAGGGTTAAAATCTAGATTGAATTGAAAAATTACCTAACTAGAAAAATGAACTAATCCTAAAAAATTACATCAATTGAAAACTTGAAACTAATAATACAAGCTTCTTCTTCAAAATGTTGAATTTAAATGTATAAGCTTACTTAATTATAGAACTAATAATGAATATACTTCAATTTTTTAAGAACAAATCAATAAATACATAATATAAGAAGAATTCAACTATCTGAAATAAAATAATTAGGCAACTAATTAAATCAAGTCTCGATAGAATGGTAGTCAAGAAAAATGGTGATAACAAATACAAGACAGGTTTTGGGTTAATATTAGTGGGTGAATCAATAAAAGGGTTGTTAGGATCAAAGGGGTTCACTAGGGGTTAATTGTGAGGGTAGGCTTTTAGTGGAGTAAGTGGGTTAAATCCTAAGTGCCTTAATCATCTCTATATATCAAATCAATAGTGTGGTCTTGATATGTATAATCGAGGCAAGTTCTAGAATAACAAATCAATGTTGACACACTCATAATCAATAAAAGTGAGCACAAAAAGAATGTATGCTCTAAAAGGCTCAGAATCTCACAAAAATTATGGGTTTTTGTTATAAACTTTGTAAATTTCAAATTTTAGGGTAACAATTAGATTCAAGTAGACAACCTAACAAAATTTTTTATTTTTTGAAAATATACTCACCATTCTTGAATCTCTAGTATCTTAAAGTTTAAATCATCATTGCACAATTATCAATGACTTAATCTAAAACATATCAATAAAAATCATGAATAAACAGGAATTTCATTCTAATTAGTGATATGAGAAAATTATTTCAGACAAGATATCATTCAGGGCTTTGAGAATAATACAAAAAGTTAGGCACTTTTTTCTAAATAATTTTCACCCCCACACTTAAGATGTACATTGCCCTTAATGTACAAAGATATATTATAATTATATACTAATAAAACCATAAGATACAGAGAGAATTGAAACTTCCTTAATTTTGGATGAGATTCTCTAGTTGGAAGTGGTCGTGGTGTGGTGGTCACTGATAATCTCTGCGCTAGATGAAGAAATTGGGTAACTCGTGAAGAATTAGCCAGGAAATAGTAATAATAATTCTAAATATACTAATTATATATTTAAAGAAAATAAAATAAAAAGAAAGAGTGTAAAAAGAAAAATACGACTAAAAGTGAAACACCCTACACCCACCCACGAGAATGGACCGGATCTGGTATGTTCCCCGGTGTAAACCGTTTCAAATTCTTTTGAATACTTTGAAAACTGTGTGTTTTGGAAGATAGTTTGTCTGTGTGTTGGGCTCGAGTTGAAAACAAGTGTATATATATATATATTTTTTATAATGAAAACCCATAATTTCAGGTGACAAAATATTTAAGCTTATTTTAAATTAAATGGGCTTACTCTTTATAAAGCCCTAAATTCATAACATAGTAATCAAAACAGAAATAAAATCATCGCTATGGCCTTATTACATAAAACAAAACCCAAAATAAAGTTATACAGTACTTAAAATAAAATAAAGGTTTAAATTAAATCAAACTTCAAGCTGAACATGGCCACCACAAGTTCTGCAGTCCCGGTCCATTACCGCTCATCACCAAACATATTCCCACAACGGGTGTGTCGATAGACTCAATTTGTAACCAACACTAAAATATAATAGAATTAGGTACACCATACATATCATGTTCATATAAAAATTCAAGATAATGATGCAAACTCGAACCCAAACCTATATGCCATCCGCTAACTTGCACACTGTGGGGACTACTAAGTCAACCCTCCATCCGCTACACACCATCGAAGGCAGTCGTTGCAGTCGACATGCTCATCGCCCACATAAAATTCGTGGCATAGCCACAACATTCAGATAATGTAACCGGGTTACCACATTCACTTAATGTGACCGTAGTCACCACATTCACTTAGTGAGACCAAGTCGTCACATATTCTTAGTGAGACCAAGTCATCACGTTTCACTTAGTGAGACCAAGTCATCACATTCACTTCCCCTTTCTCAAATAACCCGAATGCCCCATATTATTCATATCATGCATATCATACTTAATTTTCACATTCATGTCACTTTTCACATGTTAATTATTTTCGTAATCCTAGTAGGAGTAGGAAAACATACCTGAGTACTTTGTACCATAATATGGTACTTTAGCCACATTCTTTCACTTTCACATTAACATATATATATATATATTTTTAAGCCATACATCTATTAAGATTAGTGTGGGGTACACACCTGATTTGCTTAGCAATTCCTTGAGATTCCGAAAAGCTCGATCTAATGTTTAGATCCTTAGTCCCTACATTTGATTTATCATTTATTACTTAGCATAAATACTATTTGGCTATGATATCCAAATCCTAGTAGGATTTGTAAAAGACTTACCTTTGATGCCGATTTGATGTTTATTCAAATCCCGAAAACTTGGTTTTCCTTCACCTATATTCGCCAACCCGAATCTCAATATGGGTTAGTTTTCGCTTTTTAATAATTAAAGAATCAATCTATGTAATCATTCAAGCCTTGGCGAATACTTTTAGGTGCTTACCTTATGATTTTAAATCCCAAAACTTCACCTTCCTCTTCCTTGAAATCGGCCAAATCCTAAATCCACGAATCGGTTAGTTTTTGATTAATTTGATCTAAATACCTAAGATTTGGCCTTGGCCGAATGTATAAACTCACTTACCTTGGAGTTCTCAAATCCCAAAATTGATCTTTATTTTAGATTCTGCCAAATCACATGTTAGATTTGATCTACCATTCAATTATGGAAGAGACCTTTTGGCCGAATGTACATAGATGTACTTACCTTGTTTTCAAATCCGGGTGATCCTTTATACTAATCGGCTATGGCTCTTATATGGAACACAAGGTTTGGCTTTTGTGAAGGAATGGAAGAAGAAAAGAAAAGAAAAGAAAAGAGAAGGAGGAGTTTTGACGAGAGAATTCGCTAAAGAGAAGAGAAAAGATTGATGCTATTTGCTAGAGTATTTTCGGCAGGGGTTTTCCTTGAAGAGAAAAGAATGAAGAATGGCCCTTACTTTCCCTCTTTGGCTGAAAATACTAGCCTTAGAGTCCCTCAATCGGCCAACTCTTCCTATGTGATAAATTTTAATTTTATCAAATATTAAATTCCAACAAATCTCCTAATTAGCCGAGATTCCAAAGGAATTAAAACTCCTCTTTCAAGATCCTTTGTGCCGTCCAACTCTCTGCTTATGGAAGCAAAATAAAACTTCTTTTATTTGCTTCCTATGTGACTCGAACTCAGGTCCAACACCCTTGCATGTGGGCCATTTCCTGAAGCCCTAAGTGGCATCTTCAGGCCACTTGTCCAAGTCTGTTAATGGGTCAAATTTCACGTACTTTATATCTTAAGGCCACCTGGCCCTAAGTTCCTCCTTTAAACTTTAAAACTCGACATTTCGAGGTTATTTTTAGGTTTCCTAAAATTTTTGTTTGGCTCTATAAACTTGACATTTCCTAGGTTTCCAAAATGTTTAGTTTCCTCTTTTAGCTTAGTTTCCAAAATGTTTACTTTCCTCTTTTGGCTTAGATTCCAAAATGTTTACTTTCCTCTTTTGGCTTAGTTTCCAAAATGTTTACTTTCCTAATTTACTTAGGTTTCCAAAAATGGTCACTTCCCTATTTTCAATGTAACATTTCCATACATTCTCAGGTTTCCAAAAATATTCAAAATTTATTCAAAACATATAAAACATGTCTTTTCATGCAATTTGGCCAAAATGCATAAGCCTTTTTCAGGATGTTACAGTTCTACCCCTTTAAAATAATTTCGTCCTCAAAATTTTCCTAACTAAATAATTGAGGGTATTGTTGTCTCATTGCCTCCTCTGGTTCCCACGAAGCTTCCTCCGATCCATGATTGCGCCATAACACTTTGACTAGAGGAATTGACTTTCTTTGTAACACTTTCACGTCATGCTCTAAAATTTGAATCGGCTCTTCCTCGTAGGTTAAGTCTGGCCTTAGCTCCACTTCTTCAACTGGTACTATGTGAGAGGGATCCGATCGGTAGTGACGTAGCATGGACACATGGAATACGTCGTGCATCTGCTGCAACTCAGGTGGCAACTTTAGCTGGTATGCCACTGGTCCCACTCGCTTTAGTACTCGATAGGGCCCTATAAAGCTTGGGCTTAACTTCCCTTTCCGACCAGACCTCATCACCTTCTTCCATGGTGAGACTTTTAGAAACACTTGGTCTTCCACTTCAAACTCTATTTCCTTCCGCTTGAGGTCAGCATAAGACTTCTGCCTATTCGAGGCTTCCTTTAACCGTGCTCGGATTATCTCAACCTTTCCTTTCGTTTCTGCCACCATCTCTGGTCCCAAAACTCGACGTTCTCCTAACTCAGTCAACAAGTAGGAGTACGACACTTCCGTCCGTACAATGCTTCATATGGTGCCATTCGAATGCTAGCCTGATAACTATTGTTGTAGGCGAACTCTGCTAAAGGCAAGTAATCCTCCCAACTTCCTCTAAATCCATCACACATCCTCTCAACATATCCTCCAACACTTGTATTACCCGCTCGATCGCCTCACCGATTGTGGATAAAAAGCCGTAGTGAAATCCAACTTGGTGCCTAAAGCTTGGTGAAGTGCCCTCCAAAACCGAGACGTGAATCTTGGGTCTCTATCCGAGATAATTGACACCGACACTCCATGTAGCCTCACAATTTTTGCCACATATAACTTAGCTAATTTCGGAAGAGAATAATCAATTCTTATCGGGATAAAGTGCGCGGATTTAGTTAATCGGTCCACTATTACCCATACCGAGTCCTTCTTAGTAGGCTTAAGGGGAAGCCCACTAATGAAGTCCATGGTAATTCTTTCCCACTTCCACTGCGGAATCTGGAATTGTTGAAGCAACCCCGATGGAACTTGGTGTTTAGCCTTAACTTGTCGACACGTCCGACATTTTCCCACTAATTTCGTAACTTCTCGCTTAAGATCGTGCTACCAAAATTGTTCTCTTAAATCTCAGACAACTTAATGTCTCCGGATGCATAGCATAAGGGCTACTATGCACTTCCCAAGAATCCTCTGTCTTAACTCCTTGTCCCTTGGCATACGCACTTTCCCTTTGTAGCACAATACTCCTCATCATTAACCTCATAGTCCTCCAACTCTCCGCTTCATGCTTTTTGTAACTTAACACTTAAATCCTCATCAACCAAGCTGTCCCTCTTTCACCTCCTTCAACCACGTTGGCTTGACTTGTAACTCAGCCAACAGGCTTCCATCCTCATACAAGCTTAAATGGGCAAAAATTGCTCTTAGGTCTGACACAACCTTCCTACTTAGGGCATCCGCTACTACATTCGCCTTGCCCAGGTGATATTCTATCAAACAGTCATAGTCTTTCAGTAATTCCACCCACCTTTATTGCCTCATGTTTAACTCCTTCTGAGTCAATAGGTATTTGAGACTCTTGTGGTCTGTGTAGATCACTGACCTTTCTCCATAAAGATAATGCCTCCACACCTTGAGAGCGAAGACCACTGCTGCCAATTCCAAGTCATGGGTTGGGTAGTTCACCTCATGGGGCCTTAACTGTCAAGACGCGTAAGCGACTACTTTTCCATCTTGTATAAGAACACATCCTAACCCCGTATGTGAAGTGTCATAGTACACCACAAAATCCTTTCTTGCCTCAGGCTGAATCAACACTGGAGCTTCTGTTAATACCTTCTTAAGTTTTTCAAAACTCTTCTGTTGCTTATCCGTCCACACAAAGGGTACTTCCTTCCTCAACAATTTTGTTAATGGCGCGACTATCGATGAAAATCCTTCCACGAACCTTCTATAATAGCCTGCCAACCCTAAGAAACTACAAATTTTCGCCACCGACTTAGGTGATTTCCAATCCAACATAGCTTTAATTTTCTTAGGATCCACCTTTATTCCCTTGGCAGACACCACGTGTGCTAAGAAAGCAACTTCCCTAAGCCAAAATTCACACTTGCTGAATTTGGCATAAAGCTTCTTCTCCCTTAATACTTGCAACACAATCCGAGATGCTCATCATGCTCCTCTTCAGACTTAGAATATACCAAAATATCATCGATGAACACTACGATGAACTTATCTAGGTAAGGTTGAAACACTCGATTCATCATATCCATGAATGTGGCTGGGACATTTGTCAACCCAAACGGCATTACCACAAACTCAAAATGGCCGTATCTTGTTCTGAAAGCTGTCTTATGGATATCCACCTCCTTTACTTTTAACTGGTGATATCCTGACCTTAAGTCGATCTTCGAGAACACTGCCGCTCCCTTCAGCTGGTCGAACAAGTCATCAATCCTAGGCAAGGGATACTTGTTCATGATGGTCAGCTTATTCAATTGACGATAGTCTATGCACATACGCATAGTTTCGTCCTTCTTCTTCACAAATAGGACCGGTGATCCCCACGGAGACACACTGGGTCGAATAAACCCACGATCCAACAATTCTTGGATTTGAGCCTTGAGCTCTACTAACTCCTTTGGAGCCATTCGGTATGGAGCGATTGACACAGGTGCTGTCCCTGGTAGTAAGTCTATTCCAAATTCAACTTCTCTATCTGGGGGTATTCCTGGTAATTCCTCCGAAACACATCCTCTAAGTCCCTTACCGTTCTGACTCTTTTGACACCTTCCTCCTATCCATCCAACGCATTTACAAAGGCTAAGAATGCCTCGCACCTTTTACTTAACCATCCTTTCACCTTTTAAGCATCAAACTACATTAGTCAAGTAGTTTCTTCTTTCTCCTATCATAATGACCACCTCATCCTCGGGGTCCTTAGTTCCATTCGTTTAGCCGCACAATCCAACACGGCTCGGTGCTCTACTAACCAAACCATACCAAGTATGAGGTCAAATTCCCCAAAGGGTAACTCTATTAGGTCAGCCCGAAAGCTCACTCCCTGAATTTCTAGGGGTATATTCCGAAAGATCTTATTCACCACTATAGTTTGGCCTAATGGGCTTACTATTGTCATCTCCTTATCAGAAAGTTTAAAGTCTAGGCCTAGTGTTTCAACTACACTACAGGCAACATAAGAATGGGTCGAGTCCATATCAATTAAAGTATAATAGGGTTTGCCATGATTGAGGAACGTACCGGTTATGACGTCCGACGCGTCTCCATCCTCCCTACGGTAAACCGCATAAACCAAACCCAGCTGCCTTGCCTCAGTATTAGCAACACCTCTGCCACGTCCTCTGCCAACACCATTACCTCTGTTATTCAACCTCGACCTCATTGAGGTCGCTTCCTCCCTTTCAACTGATTAACATTCGAGTTCTTTGGTCGCTTTTCATCTGATATCTTTGGACAGTCCTTGAGCATATGATCCTTGGACCCACACTTAAAACATCCTCCCGTCTTTTTCCAACACTCACCTAAATGCTTCTTTCCACAATGCTCACAAGGATGATATTGTCCTCTGGTACCAACTTGTTGGCCCTTCGGCCCATCAGTTCTGGGCCTTTTTGCACATTTCCTGACGATCCATAACCCCTCTTGGGTCTATTCCTATCAGAGTTTTGCTTAGTCGAGTCCTTAATTCCCTCAGCTACCTTAGCCTTTTCAACCAACGCGGAGAATTCCCGTTCCTGATGTGGAGCTATCAATAATCTTAGGTCATCCCTTAATCCGTCCTCAAAACGGACACAGTGTTCATGTTCGGTTGTGACTACTCCTCAAGCATATCGGCTTAACCTCAGAAATTCAGCCTCATATGCTGCTACCAAATTGTTCCCTTGAACTAGTCCTAGAAAAGCTTTCATCTGCTCATCAATATAACGTGTGCCGACATACTTTTTCTGATATGCCTCTTAGCATGCTCCTGTGTCGATCCTCACCGTGGCACCATCCCTACGCTTAACCACCATTGGTACGCTTCATCACGTAATGAGGCCACCATCCCTTTCAACTTCTCTTGAGGGTCGATTTGAGCTCATCCATAATATGCTCGGTTGCTTCCAACTAATACTCACCAGATCTTTGGGTGCCACACGGACACTCCACTAAACACCTCGGCCCGCTTGGCTCGAGTCACTGGGTATAAATTTTGAGCTCCGTATTTCCACCCACGCTAGCCACCATTTCCAAAACTTGTTACATAGCTCGTGACACAAGATCATCCCCGTCTCGAGCTTCTTTGCTCGACATTAACAGCTGGGGGTGGTGGTGGCGGTGGTAACTCATTGTCAAACCCTTGACCCGATCTAATGGGTTCTGACACAGTTATTCTTCCTCTACCGCGCCCTTGACGACCGCGTCCTCTAGAGCTCATTTCTAACGTCGAGATCTGATTAAGAAGTTTTTATAAATTAGTACTTTTGTTTCACTTGATTACCCGCGAAGAAATTTTATGAAAAAGAATTTAAGAGTGGTTCTTTCGTATGCACACAGTCTTTTCATTCATTCATACATCCATCAAACAATTATGAACCTTAGTTCATTTAGAGAAACGTTGTAGTTTTCATTTGTTGTTGTTTTTCCACTACCCGGGTATTTTCGTAATTTGTCCTATAGGGGTATTTTTGTAATTTGTCAAAATAAGGTTCCTTGGTGATTTTGTCGCAAAGTATTTTGGTATTTTTAAATTTTCGAGGTATTTTAGAGAATTTTTGAAATCCGAGGGTATTTCAGAAATTTTTAGACCTTGGGGGTATTTTGGTAATTTTTCCACAAACCGGGGTAAATTGTAAAATTTTAATAAATCAGGGATATTTCAGAAGTTACAAAACTTTGAGGGTTCTCTTTGAGAATTGTACTTTCCAAATCGGTGCTGTTGCAAAAATTTTGGAAATCAGGGTCATTTTGGTAATTTTAGTAAGTTAGGGGCAATTTTGTAATTTTCCATCAATCAAGGTGTATATATTTTTTCTGATAGTTTGCAAATTAGGGTTTTTGAACATTTATGAAGTAATGAAATTTTGGCAAAACTGTTGAGTAGTTGGGCATTTTATAAACCAAGGGTATTTTTGTAATTTTACCACTAGGGGTATTTTTTGTAATTTTATGAGTCGAAAATTTTTGGAAAAATTGTGTATAAGAAATAGTTTTCGTGCATTAAGGGAAAAATAATTTAAGAATTTTAATATTAAGGTTCCAAAAAAAATGGCTAATTCCCTTTCGGGTTTTAGTTATTGGGTTTAGCCTATGACCGAGCTTCCTTGGTCAGGGTGAACCAAAGCTACGCACTGTGCGAGATTCGAGTGGAGAGGAGGTGAGTCACACTGACCGCTTAAGTACCAAGCTCCCACCAAACCCTTCCTAGACATGCGTCTGAGGGTTGCCACACCCACTAAGTCCTCTGGGTTAGGGTGAACAAAGCTACGCACTGTAGGATTCTGTGAAGAGGAGGTGAGTCACTAGGACCGCTTAAATACCAAGCTCTTCAGATCCAATCCTGACATGCGTACCATGGTTGCCACACCCTAACTCGATTGACTTAGCCATAGGTTTGTTTAGTGCATTAAGTCTTATGTATCTGTGTTTGAGTAGACTAATCCTAGGGTTCAAGTTCCTATCATGCTATTCTACGTTCCATTCCTTTTCTACCCTTCTATAATTCACATAATCACACAAATACATAGGGTACTTACCGGTGGATCATGGGTTTGAGACTTAGGGGCCATGTCATCATACCTGTCCATTTTCAGAAATATTTCCATAAAACCTCTTTTGGGCTTGTTGAAAACGTTTTGGGCCTTAGGCCACAGGCCGAGAGTTTAAAATTGGGCTCTGATACCAAATTGAAACACCCCACACCCGACCCACGAGAATGGACCGGATCTGGTATGTTCCTCGGAGTAAACCGTTTCGAAATTCTTTTGAATACTTTGAAAACTGTGTGTTTTGGAAGATAGTTTGTTTGTGTGTTGAGCTCTAGTTGAAAACAAGTGTATATATATATTTTTTATAATGAAAACCCATAATTTCAGGTGACAAAATATTTAAGCTTATTTTAAATTAAATGGGCTTATCCTTTATAAAGCCCTAAATTCATAGCATAGTAATCAAAATGTAAATAAAATCATCACTATGGCCTTATTACATAAAACAAAACCCAAAATAAAGTTATACAATTACTTAAAATAAAATAAAGGTTCAAATTAAATCAAACTTCAAGTTGGCCACATGGCCACCACAAGTTCTATTCCCACAGTGAGTCGATCCATTAACCAACACTAAAATATAATAGAATTAGGCACACCATCACATGTTCATATACATATTCAAACCAAACCCAAACCTATATGGGCTGAGTCGATAGACTCAAATTAAATAAAGTCATCACGTTTCACTTAATGTGACTTAGTGAGACCAAGTCATCATCACGTTTCATTCACTTCCCTTTCTCAAATAACCCGAATGCCCCATATTATTCATATCATGCATATCATACTTAATTTTCACATTCATGTCACTTTTCACATGTTAATTATAACATATTTTGTAATCCTAGTAGGAGTAGGAAAACGTGCACAGTACTTTGTACCATAATATGGTACTTTAGCCACATTCTTTCACTTTCACATTAACATATATATATATATATATATATCATATTTAAGCCATACATCTATTAAGATTAGTGTGGGGTACACACCTGATTTGCTTAGCGATTCTTTGAGATTCTGAAAAGCTAGATCTAATGTTTAGATCCTTAGTCCCTACATTTGATTTATCATTTATTACTTAGCATAAATACTATTTGGCTATGATATCCAAATCCTAGTAGGATTTGTAAAAAGACTTACCTTTGATGCCGATTTGATGTTTATTCAAATCCCGAAAACTTGGTCTTCCTTCACCTGATATTAGGCCAACCCTGAATCTCAATATGGGTTAGTTTTCGACTTTTTAATAATTAAAGAATCGATCTATGTAATCATTCAAGCCTTGGCCGAATACTTTTAGGTGCTTACCTTATGGATTTTAAATCCCGAAAACTTCACCTTCCTCTTCCTTGAAATCGGCCAAATCCTAAATCCCTGAATCGGTTAGTTTTTGATTAATTTGATCTAAATACCTAAGATTTGGCCTTGGCCAAATGTATAAACTCACTTACCTTGGAGTTCTCAAATCCCGAAATTGATCTTTATTTTAGATTCCTGCCGAAATCACATGTTAGATTTTATCTACCATTCAATTATGGAAGAGACCTTTTTGGCCGAATGTACATAGATGTACTTACCTTGTTTTCAAATCCCGGGTGATCCTCTATACTAATCGGCTATGGCTCTTATATGGAACACAAGATTTCGGCTTTTGTGAAGGAATGGAAGAAGAAAAGAAAAGAAAAGAAAAGAGAAGGAGAGAGTTTTGACAGAGAGAATTTGGCTAAAGAGAGGAGAAAAGATTGATGCTATTTGCTAGAGTATTTTCGGCAAGGGTTTTCCTTGAAGAGAAAAGAATGAAGAATGGCCCTTACTTTCCCTCTTTGGCTGAAAATACTAGCCTTAGAGTCCCTCAATCGGCCAACTCTTCCTATATGATAAATTTTAATTTTATCAAATATTAAATTCCAACAAATCTCCTAATTAGTCGAGATTCCAAAGGAATTAAAACTCCTCTTTCAAGATCCTTTGTGCCGTCCAACTCTCTGCTTATGGAAGCAAAATAAAACTTCTTTTATTTGCTTCCTATGTGACTCAAACTCATGCCCATCACCCTTGCATGTGGGCCATTTCCTGAGGCCCTAAGTGGCATCTTCAGGCCACTTTTCCAAGTCCGTTAATGGGTCAAATTTCACGTACTTTATATCTTAAGGCCAACTGGCCCTAAGTTCCTCCTTTAAACTTTGAAACTCGACATTTCGAGGTCATTTTTAGGTTTCCTAAAATTTTCGTTCGGCTCTATAAACTTGACATTCCCTAGGTTTCCAAAATGTTTAGTTTCCTCTTTTAGCTTAGTTTCCAAAATGTTTACTTTCCTCTTTTGGCTTAGTTTCCAAAATGTTTACTTTCCTCTTTTGGCTTAGTTTCCAAAATGTTTACTTTCCTAATTCACTTAGGTTTCCAAAAATGGTCACTTCCCTATTTTCAATGTAACATTTCCATACATTCTCAGGTTTCCAAAAATATTCAAAATTTATTCAAAACATATAAAACATGTCTTTTCATACAATTTGGCCAAAATGCATAGGCCCTTTTCGGATGTTACAAAAAGAACCGAATAATGGATTGAAAGGTCCTTATTGTTAGATAGTTCGCGAGGTGGGTGTGATTTCTAAGGTCGTGGTGTGTGATTCCCTAGCAGCTGTTAGAACCTAAAACCAAGAAACTAAAATGAAATAAACTAAATTAAACATAAGAAAGTCAAAAAGAAGGAAAATAAAAGAGAAGAGAAAAGAAAAATAAAAGCTAAATGGCCTCAAAGACCCTTGGATTGTCGAATGGATGAAGCGGCCGGCATGAACTTATGTTGATTAGTCCCGCACAGGGAGACAGGGCTAGGATCTTTCCGTTTCTTCGAAATTGTTGAAGAGTAGATCAAGACTTTAGAGAATGAAGGAGGAAAGTGAAGATGGAGGGGAGTGAAGAGTGAATTGGGAGTGGGAGGGGAGATGGGTATTTTAAATAGAAATTTTCAGTTTTGGTACATCCCGATGCCCGTGTCTCATGGGCGTGTTGTGTTCCACAGCCATATCGCACGGCCATGTGGTGGTTCAATCGCTTCTCCCAGCCCAGACGTTACGACCGGATATGGCATGCCACATGAAAAGGTTCTTAAAGAAACTACGCGATTGTTAAAAATTTTGGGTTTGTTTTCATTGAAAATCAGATTCATTTTTATGGTTTTCTTGCAAAATGTTATTAACAATACTAACATCTAAAACTTGTTTTATAACAGAAATCAGATTCAGTGGGTTTAAAAATGTGACATTTTGAAAATAGTGGTTGTAGTTTTGAGAAAATCCCGTATTAATCAATTCATAGTAGATATTAAATCCGTTAAAAACAAAATCCAATTTAAAATCCCAGTGGCCTTATTACAGAACGAAATCCCAAATTTAAAATAAATTAAAGAAATGTAAAATGGAAATTAACTAAAGAAATGATACATGTCCACCACAAAGTCCACCTCGTCTCCAAATCCACCAAGCTAGAAATTACCTACAAAATTAAGCAGCGGGATGAGTTGCTAGAACTCAGTATGTAATTCCCCATACGAAATAATAACTGGACCCGATCCCATTCAGATACCAACTGGGCCTTAGCCCTTACAGAAACAAATTGGGCGAAGCCCATACAGAAAGAACTGGGCCTTAGCCCTATTGGCATGGTACAACAGATAATGAATGCAATGAAACCCAACCCAACCTAAATATCCATCCGCTATACACCACCCGTTCCAGCCAAAACATACCGGTGGGGATTTCTACAATCAACCCTCATCCGCTACACACCATCGATGGCAGTCACGCTGCTCATCACCGAAATTGTGGCAGTGCCATCGAAATTGTGGCAGTGCCACCGAAATAATGTGACAGAGTCACCGAAATACACTTCCCCGATCAATCAATATCCTTTTCCCATTCAACATGTCATAACGTCATAATGTGATGAAAGCAAAACATATATCAAAGTATGTCAAATAATCAGAACACACATGGAATCATGCTAATTTACCCAAAATGGTATTGTCGTAAGTTTACTTACTTGGTATATCTCCAACCCTACCCACTAGGGTATCCCAACTGCATTCCCGTTAAGGGTATTTTGGAATTTTGGCCGAAAAATAATATAACACAAATCAAAACGAAATGAAGGAGTGAGTTTAGACACCGGTTCGCGAAGCACTATACCCTCTTAATCGCAATCACCCTCCCTAGTGAAAACAACCATGATTTGCCTATCCCAAATAGATGTCGGCTCTCTACCACTACCCGTGGAAAATCTCAAACCGCTGACACCTTATGCCATTTGAACTTGGGAGTAGAGACTATAAGTCCACTCCCCTCAGGCTCCTTTGTCGATACCTCCTTAGAACGGCTAGCACTCACATCCATGAATAGAGTCTTGATCAGTTAGGTATCACAGTGAAAACGGCGATTGTCTAACAAGAGGTTTGGTTACAGCAGAGAAAGTGAAAAGATAATAAACAAGCAGAAATTAGACAAAACTTCTTACCATGATCAAAGAAGAACCGAACACAGACAAATTCAGCTATAGATTCTAATCCGATGTGAACATGCCATGTTGAAAGAAGAACAGAAGAGATTAGCCATGAAATAACATTAAACAACAAATTATCCACTTCAGCTATGACCACATAAGATCGAAAGATAAAGAAGGAAACGAAAGAATTTCCATTACCTTGCACAAACAAAAACTGATTGAGGAGGGACCTTCGGCAGACAATTAGCACCTTGTTTCTTGAGGTTCGACTAAAAAGCACAGAATGAAATAATCAGATTTAGTTGCCAAAGAAGAGATTCGACTTTGAGGGGAAACTCAAAGAAGGAAAGATGGAATACCAAGTTACCTTATGTTGACAATGGTGGTGAAAAGCCAAATAGTTTCGGCAAAAAATAGCCCTCCACGCCTTAGTCTACTCAAGCAACACTGATTCAAAATGGAAAAAAATAGAGGTTTGGCTAGTGGAGAAAGAAGTAGAGGAGAAAAATGAAAAAGAAGAAAAAGAAGAAGATAAAGAAGTAGAAAAAAAGGAGATTTAACTTGTGAAGAATGGGAGAAAGAGATGAATAGAAGAAAACACCACAGAAAGAAAAGGTTTCAGCTCAAAATGTGCATAGAGGAAAAGATGAGAAGAGAAAAAAAGAGAAAAAGTGAATGGCAACTAAAGGTTTTGGCAAAGAGAGCAACAAAAAGACTTGGAATGCTTTAAGTCAAAATGCAAAGGAGTCAAAAGAATTACCACTCAAATGACCAATAAAAGAAATGGAACTCTCCCCACACAACTATGGCTGAACATGCAAAAAAAAAATGCCTAAGAAATCAAAAGATAATTTGGTACACACCCATACTAGCTAAAAACCGAAAATTCTCCCCTTAGCACCACCCCACACCCATATCCATGATTTGCTCCTTGATTCACTCCCCACTCACTCTCCATCCCCTATTTGAAATGGTTGACCAATTCAAACTCCCCAAACTCCTCTCCTCCATCCATTTCAAATCATTTGACTCATTCAACAACCACCCATCAGAGTCCAAGCCGAATTTCACCTCTTCTCACCTTGAGCACAAAAATAATACTCCAAAATGCATGCTATAGGATTCGAACCCCACTCCCCCTTCCATGCTCCTTTGTGATGCCAACACCACTCCACCAAGAGCTCTTTTTGTGTCATCAAACACAAATAATTATCCTTAAGGCCTGCTTCCACTAGCTCTCTCCCCTTATGCCCAAAAACCAAAATTTTACCAAAGCTCTGCTCAAACCCGAGCCTCTTCAGGACCCCCAAGCACACCTAAATAGCAAGCTAAGTGAGCCAAACACATAGCACAACACAAAATGTAGAACCCCTAATTCTAGGATGTTACAGTCTCTACCCCCTTAAAGAAATTTTAGCATCGAATTTACCTGATCAAAAGAGGTGGGGGTATTGGTGTCACATTGCCTCATCCGGCTCTCACATGCCTTCCTCTGAACCGTGGTTATGCCCCAAAACTTTAACCATTGGAACTGACTTCCTTTTCAATACCTTAATATCTCGATCCAAGATCTGCACGGTTCTTCTTCAAAAGATAGATCGGGTCTCACCTCAATTTCCTCCACCAGCATAACATGAGATAGATCTGAACAATAGCGTTTTAGCACCGAAACATGAAATACATTATGTATCTGACTTAACTTCAGAGGTAACTCAAGCTGGTAAGCCACTAGTCCCACATGTTTCAACACCCGATAAGGCCCAATGAATCTGAGGCTCAACTTGCCTTTTCGTCCGAATCTTAAAACCTTCTTCCAAGGTGAGACTTTCAAGAAGACATAATCCCCACTGAAAATTATATCTCCTTTCGCCTCAGATCTGCATACGATTTCTGTCTATCAGAAACTTCTTTTAATCGGTCTCGAATTAGCTTAACCTTCTCCTCCGTTCTCAAATGCACTAAAATGTCGTCTATGAACACTACCATGAACTAGTGTAGATAGGGTTCGAAGGCCTGGTTCATCATGTCCATAAAAGCGGCTGGTGCATTCATTATCCCGAACGACATTACTAGAAACTCATAATGCCCATAACGCATTTGAAAAGCAGTCTTATGAATATCTGCCTCCATGACCTTTAACTGATGATACCCAGATCTCAAATCTATCTTCGAGAAAACTGAAGCACTTCACAGTTGATCGAACAAGTCATCAATCCTTGGTAACGGGTACTTGTTCTTAATAGTCAACTTGTTCAATTGCCTATAATTAATGCACATTCGTATCGACCCATCCTTTTTCTTGATGAACAATACCGGTGATCCCCATGGTGATACACTTGGTCGGATATATCCACGATCCAGTAGCTCTTGGATCTGAGCTTTAAGTTCCACCAGCTCCTTCGGTGCCATCCTATAAGGGGCGATGGACACTTGAGCCATTCTCGAAATTAGCTCAATTCTAAATTTTACCTCGCGATCTGAAGGTAACCCTAGAAGCTCTTCAAGAAAGACGTCTGAGAACTTTTTACCGTTCTAACATCTCCTACAGACAATTCCTTGGCCTCAGATGAGCTGACAAAAGCCAAAAATACCTTGCACCCTTTTCGTACCATCTTTTTGGCCTTTAGTGCCGACACCACATTAGACATGTAATTCCTTCTTTCTCCTATCGCCAGTACCTCCTTATCCTCAGAAATCTTCAATATCATGCACTTAGCAGCAAAATCCAAGTTTGCACGATGCTTTACTAAGCAGTCCATGTCTAAGATCAGATCAAACTCGCCGAATGGTAGTTCCATCAAGTCTGCCGGGAAAATAATCCTTTCACCTCTAAAGGGACATTCCTAAATAGTTTGTTCACTACCACAGATTGTCCTAGAGGGTTAACCACAGACATTTATCTAGCAGCAACCTCAGATTTAATGCTCAAAGTCCCAGATACAGTATAGGCAATATATGAATGTGTAGAAATATAAGAAACGTCTCGTTATGATGTCCGACGCGTCACCATCCTCTCACCGTCGAGCTACATAGACTAACCCCGACTGTCTAGCATCTCTATTACCAGCACCTTTGCCTGGTGCCCCATAACCTTGACCAAAACCATTTCCTCCTCTGGCTGGACCACGACCTCTCGGTGGCTACTGACCACCTCTCCTTGACTGAGCAAAACTCTGACCTATCTTCCGCATCCTTTCCAACTCTTATGGACAGTTTTTTATCAGATGATCCCTAGATCCACATTTAAAACATCCTCCAGTTCTTCTCAACACTCCCCCAGATGTGTTCTCCCACACTGTGTACGAGGTCGCAGCTGACCTGCAGCAACTGGCATCATAGCTCAACTAGACCCTCTAACCTAGGCCTCTTTTGGAAACCCCCACATGATCCTGATGACCCAAAACTTCTCTTATTCTTACCCCTATCCTTATCCCTATTCTACCTCTCAGACAGCTTCACTTCTTTAGCTATTTTTGCTTTCTCGAATAGAACAGAAAAATCTCTTTCTCACTGCAGAGCTTTCAGTACTCACAGCTCATCTCGCAGACCATCCTCAAACTAAACACAACGCTCATAATCAGTTGACGACGATACCCCGAGCGTAATAGCTTAGGCAAAGAATTCTGCCTCATATTTAGCCACAGACTTATTCCCTTGGACCAAGTTCAGAAATGCCTTCCTCTGGGCGTCCACATAACTTGCCCTAACATACTTTCCCTAGAACGCTGTCTTAAAGAAGTCCCAGGTGATACGGTCTGTCGATGTACCCTCCCTCACTGTAAGCCACCACTGATATGCCTCGTCTCGCAAAATGGACACTACTCTCATAAATTTTTCCTCGACGTGCAGTCTAGATCATCCATGATTCGCTCAATGGCCTCCAACCAGTATTCAACTACGTTTGGGGCTACACCAGAAATGCCCCTAAATATCTCAGCCTCATTTGCCTGCAGTCGCTCAGGGATATATTTCCGGACCACCGATCCAGTACTTGACCCAGCAACCTATTCCAAGACTCACAACATAGCTTGGGACAAAGTATCGTTCCATTCAGCTCAATCATAGGACCCCACCTCAGTCACAGGTGATGCAGGTGCTTCCATTTCAGACATGTACCCCGATGCATCAGAATCAGCCCCCAACACCTTGGCCTTTACCTCGGTCACGTATACCACGTCCACGTCCTCTTGTGCTCATGACTAATGAATCGATTTAATCTGATTAGAAATTTTATGACTTAGTATATAATTCCAATGTTTATTAACAATGTTTTATGCATAGTGGGTGTAGTAGTTGTTTTCACAAATCGAATTTCCTAATGACTCAGTTTTATAGTCTTAACTTTTATAACTAGCAGTCATAAAACACTAACTCTAATAATTTCTTCCTAAAATCATTTCATAATATCAAACAAAGTCAGAAGACTTACGGATTTGGTGCTAGAGACTCGGGTGCCATACTTCCAAAAAACCATACATTTCTTAAACTAGATTTCAAACTAATTTTGGAAAACATTTTTGAAACCCATTCTACAGCCGAGTTTTCCAATTGGATACCATAAAATGTAACACCACAAACCCAGTCGAGACGTTATGATCGGATATGGCATGCCACATGAAAAGGTTCTTAAAGAAACTACGCCATTGTTGAAAATTTCGGGTTTGTTTTCATTGAAAATCAGATTTATTTTTATGGTTTTCTTGCAAAACATTATTAACAATACTAACATCGAAAACTTGTTTTATAACAGAAATCAGATTCAGTGGGTTTCGAAAATGTGACGTTTTGAAAACAATGGTTGTAGTTTTGAGAAAATCCCGTATTGATCAATTCATAGTAGATATTAAATGCGTTAAAAAAAAATCCAATTTAAAATCCCAGTGGCCTTATTACAGAACGAAATCCCAAATTTAAAATAAATTTAAAGAAATGTAATACGAAAATTAACTAAAGAAACGATGCATGGCCACCACAGAGTCCACCTAGGCTCCAAATCCACCAAGCTAGGAATTACCTACAAAATTAAGCAGCGGGGGGAGTTACTAGAACTTAGTGTGTAATTCCCTATACGATATAATAATTGGGCCCGAGCCCATTGGATACCAACTGGGCCTTAGCCCTTACGAAACGAACTGGGCCTTAGCCCATTAGCATGGTACAGTAGATAATGAATGCAATGCAACCCAGCCCAACCTAAATATCCATCCGCTACACACCACCCATTCCATCCGAAACACACCAGTGGGGATTTTTACAATCAACCCTCATCCGCTACACACCACCGATGGTAGTCACGCTGCTCATCGCCAAAATTATGGCAGTGCCATCAAAATAATGTGACACAGTCACCGAAATACACTTCCCGATCAATCAATATCCCTTTCCCATGCAACATGTCATAACGCCATAATGTGTTGACTGCAAAACATATATCAAAGTATGTCAGATAATCAGAACACACATGCAATCATGCTAATTTACCCAAAATGGTATAGTCATAAGTCTACTTACTTCGTATATCTCTAACCCTACCCACTAGGGTATCCCAACTGCATTCCCGCTAAGGGTATTTCGGCTTTTGGCCGGCACATAATATAACACAAATCAAAATGAAATAAAGGTGTGAGATTACACACCTGGTTATGGAAGCACTATACCCACCTGATCGTAGCCACCCTCCCTAGCGGAAATAACCACGAATTGCCTATCCCAAATAGATGTTGGCTCTCTACCACAACCCAAAAAAATCTCGAACCGCTGACACCTTACGCCGTTTGAACTTGGGAGTAGAGACTATAAGTCCTCTCCCCTCCTACTCCTTTGTCGATACCTCCTTAGAACGGCTAGCACTCGCATCCATGAAGAGAGTCTTGACTAGTAAGGTAACACAGTGAAAACGACGATTGTCTAATAAGAGGTTTGGTTACGGCAGAGAATGTGAAAAGAGAATAGACAAGCAAAAATCAGAGAGAACTTCTTACCATGATCAAAGAAGAATCGAACACAAACCGATTCGGCTATAGATTCTAATCCGATGTGAACATGCCATGTTGAAAGAAGAATAGAAGAGATTAGCCATTAACTAACATTAAGAAACAAATTATCCACTTCGGCTATGACCACATAAGATCGAAAGATAAAGAAAGAAACAAAAGAATTTCCATTACCTTGCACAAACAAAAATCGATTGAGGAGGGACTTTCGGCACACAACTAGCACCTTGCTTCTTGAGGTTCATTAAAAAGCACTGAATGAAAGAATCAGATTTAGTTACCACAAGAAGAGATTCAGCTTTAAGTGGGAACTCAAAGAAGAAAAGATGGAATACCAAGTTACCTTGTGCTGACAACAGTGGTGAAAAGCCAAATAGGTTCAGCAGAAAATAGCCCTCCATGCCTTAGGCTACCCAAGCAATAACGATTCGAAATGGAAAGAAACAAAGGTTCGGTTAGTGGAGAAAGAAGTAGAGGAGAAAAGATAAAAAAGAAGAATAAAAAGAAGAGGATGAAGAAGGAGAAGAAAGGAGATTTGGCTTGTGAAGAATGGGAGAAAGAGATGAATAGAAGAAAACACCACAGAAGGAAAAGGTTTCGGCTCAAAATGTCTACAGAGGAAAAGATGAGAAGAGAAAAAAGAGAAAAAGTGAATGGCAACTAAAGGTTTCGACAAAGAGAGCAACAAAAAAGACTTGGAATGCTTTAAGTCAAAATGTAAAGGAGTCAAAAGAATTACATCTCAAATGACCACTAAAAGAAACGGCACTCTCTCCACACAGCTATGACTGAACATGCAAAAAAAGAAATGCCTAAGAAATCAAAAGAGAATTCGGCACACACCCATACTAGCTAAAAATAGAAAATGCTCCCCCTCACCACCAACCCACTTTTGGCCAACCACTACCACACACCCACACCCATGATTTGCTCCTTGATTCACTCCCCTACTCACTCTCCATTACTCATTTGAAATGGTTGACCAATTCAAACTCCCCAAACTCCTCTTCTCCATCCATTTCAAATTATTTGACTCATACAACAACCACCCATCAGAGTCCAAGCCGAACTCCACCTCTTCTCACCTTGAGCACAAAAATAATACTCCAAAACATAGCCTGTAGGATTCAAACCCCACTCCCCCCTTTCATGCTCCCTTGTGACGCCAACACCACTCCACCAAGAGCTCCTTTTGCGCCATCAAACACAAATAATTATCCTTAAGGCCTGTTTTCACTAGCTTTCTCCCCTTATGCCCAAAAACCAAAATTTTACCAAAGCTCTGGCTCGAACCCGAGCCTCTCAGACCCCTAAACACATCTAAATAGCAAGCTAAGTGGGCCAAACACGTATCACAACACAAAATGTAGAACCCCTAATTCTAGGATGTTACAATTTAACAGTGTCGGCCACGGCTGTGTTGCACGGTCGTGGTGTTAGTTGAGTCCGTGATCTTAAGATATTTTTCTCGTACTATCTCTTCTATGCCAGAGCTAGCATCCATTGTATCCACACGGCCATGGCCATAGCCATGTGGTATGAAAATTTACGCTTCATTAACTTAGTTAGTTTGTAGTTAGGTGCTAAAAGAAAAAGAAATAAAAATAAATAGGGTTAGTGCTCAGGTTGCCTCCCGAGAAGCGCTTGTTTAAAGCCTTAATCTAGACTTACCTCTCATCCATACCTTTACGGTGGTTTCAAGAGTGAAAAATCCTTTTTCATGCTATCATCATATAATTTGATTCGAATGGAGTTTACTTTAAAAGTATCGACAGTAGAATTACTTACCTTGACTGTTCCGTAAGGGAAAACATTAAGTACCATAAAGGGGACCTCTTCGTTTATCTTTAGGTTTGATGTGGCGATTCGCGGGTCTGTTCTATCTAATAGTACCTGATCTCTTATTTTGAAGTGATTTGATGTCCCTTTAGGTTCTTCTTGGGTTTCTTCGGTTTCACTTCGTGTATTCCTAGTTTCTCCTTAAAATATGTCTTCCACTCATCTAGCTCATCGATATGAAGTCATCATTACTCATGAGATATTTCTTTGTTGGCATGAGGTATGTGATCAGGTTCAATGGTGTGGTTTAGTGGTGCTTCCTGAAAAGAAAGTTTAACCGAATGTTTATCAACAGAATTTACGTTCTCACCTTACTGACTCGATGTCCTAGCTGAGTCGAGAGCTTGAAGACTGATTGATTCGTCACCTACACGAAATATAAGTTCACCTGTACTAACATCAATTTTAGATTTGGCAGTTGCTAGAAAAGGTCTTCCTAATGTTAAGGGGATACTATTGTCTTCATACAAAGTCTACGGGGAATATGAATTTATCAACTTTAACTAGTACACCTTTAATTATACCCTTAGAAATTTGAATAGTCTTATCAGCTAGTTGAATACTCATCCTTGTTTTCTTGGGTTTCCCTAGACCTAGCTGTTTAAATATTTTAGATGGCATAACATTGATGCTTGCCCCTAAATCAGCTAAAGCATTATCAACATATAAATTGCCAATTAAACATGGAATTGTAAAACTCCCTAGATCTTTTAATTTCTGTGGTAGTCTATTCTGTAACATTACTGAGCTTACTGTGCTTAATTCCACATGCGACTCCTCGTCTAACTTTTGCTTGTTCGTTAAGAGCTCTTTTAAAAATTTCCTTGAATCTGGCATCTACAAAAGAGCTTCAAGAAATGGTAAGTTAATATGCAATTTCTTTAAGAGTTTAAAGAACTTACCAAACCGTTCTTCTGCGTCGTCTTCCTTCATCACATTGGGGTAAGGTATACGAGGTTTATATTCTTTAATTACCAGTTTTGGCTTTTCTTGGCTTTCCTCAATCATACCTTCACTTACCACAGGTTTTTGCGTTGGCTCAGGTTCAAATTCGACTAACCCTTTACTGTCATGAGCTGTTATGGCTTGAATTTGCTCCTTTGGATTAGTCTCAGTGTTACTTGGCAAGCTACCTAGTGGTCGTTCAGAGATCAGCTTTGTGAGTTGCCCTAACTGGTTCTCGATTCCTTAATCGATGCTTGTTGATTTTTAAGTGTTGTCTCGGTGTTTTAAAAATAAGTTTCAGACACCGCTATGAATTTTGTCGGCATCTCTTCAAGGTTCGGCTTCTTTTTTTGTGGGTAGGGTTCTTGTTGGAAGTTTGGAGGGGGTGGTTGTTGTCTTTGATTTCCTTGGCCACCCCATGAGAAATTGGGGTGGTTCCTCCAACCTAGATTATAAGTATTACTATAAGGGTTATTTTGAGATCTGAAATTGTTACCCGTATAGTTTATCTGTTCACTTTCCATGCCATGATTGTAGGGTGAGTACTCAGGATTTGCCACACCTCCTAGATTTGAGGCACATTGCATAACTGGATGTACCTGCAAAGAACCATACAAACCATCAATCTTTTTATTCACCATCTTTACCTAGTTTGATAGCATGGTGACTATGTCGAGGTTGAAAACTCTGGCTGTTTTAGTTGGCCTTGTCCTTGTAACTTGCCACTGATAGTTGTTCAGTGACATCTCCTCTATGAAATCATAAGCTGCTTCAGGAGTTTTGTTATTCAGGGTTCCGCTGGCTACTGAGTCAATCAACTGCCTGGTTGAAGGATTCACACAGTTGTAAAAAGTTTGGACCTGTAGCCACAAAGGTAAGCCATGGTGTAGGCACCTTCTCAATAGATCTTTGTATCTCTCCCATGCATCGTATAATGTTTCTAAATCCTTTTGCACAAAAGAAGAGATATCATTCCTTAATTTGGCTATTTTGGTCGGTGGAAAATATTTCAATAAAAAATTTTTGGTCATTTGGTCCCATGTAGTGATTGATCCCCGTGGAAGAGAATGTAACCACTGTTTGGCTTTATTTCTCAAAGAAAAGGGAAATAACCGAAGACGAATGGCATCATCAGAAATGCCATTTATTTTGAAGGTATCACAAAATTTAAGAAAATTTACTAAATGAGTATTCGGATCTTTGTTATAGTTCGAGGAGCATGATGATCGCCACGTCCTGAGGTAGTAGATTATTCTTAGCCATCCCTTCATTGGTATTAGTTTCGTCCTCTTGCTCTTCTTGTATGTAATTTAAGCCTCGCCTTACTTCTCTACAATTTCTGCGTATGGTTCCTTCAATATCACTGTCATAAAGTAGTGGTCCTGTCAGGCTCCTTCTAGTCATAAACTAGAGGTACCTGCTAGGAAAAGAGAAATAGAAAAAGAAAATTTAGAAAAGTAAAAATAAAGTTTAATTGAAAAAATAAAAAAAATAAAAAAATGGCTAAAGTAATAAAAATTGAGCATTCTTGATATTTCAGTTCCCCGACAACGGCACAAAAAACTTGATCGTGTGCCAGAGTTTTAAAAATTTATAAAAAGAATGATCGAACCTAGAAACTAACTAAGACAACGATAGAGGCAAGTGCACCTATCGAACAATAGTATAGTTTAGTGGCAAGACCGGATTGTCAAACCAATCGATTAAGGCTATACTCGAGGAATAATCCACCTAGACTTCACTTGTTATCTAACTATGAACCAGACGATTTATTCACTTGACTTTATCCGTAAGATTCCCTAATTTATATTAATACCTCTTTCGAGGCTACTAATGCCTAATCGTAGGTTGATTAATTGAAATTTCTTTCTAATTAAAACCCCTAGAATTACGTTAACTCGATCTATGGACTCCCATATTAGGTTTGACCCTAATCTTGCAAATTTACGTCATTCTATTTTTAGGGTTGCGTTTAACTCCGCTTAACTATGCTAGATCTACTCCTAGGCAGGGACTTTTGCTCTACTACCTAAGCACATCAATACTTGAATCAATATCCTGGAAATACCAAAACAAGAATTAAGAACATATATTTATGAACAAATCAAGTATTTATCATACATCTCAGATAACAATAACAAGATCCGTCTTAGGTTTCATCCCCCTTAGGTAATTGAGGGTTTAGTTCATAATTATAAGAAAAACATCTCAGAAGAAAATATAAAAAAAACATAAAGAAAACCCTAAAACCCTCTAAAGGAATTGAAGGAGAGATCCTCAGTCTTGAGTATGATTCCAGCATCTCGAGATGAATTAACTGGCTTTCTTCGAGTAAATCATTGTATTCAGTTTCTCTGGCTCGGCTATTTTGCCTAGCTAAATGACCGAAAAGCCCTGACAGAAGGCTTCCGTCGAACCCGTCTTTAAGTTGCCTCATAGAGTGTTTATATATGCTTCGAGATGCCTTACTTGGCCCGAAAGTATCCTAATCTGCATAGAACTCTTCGTTCCTGCGGCAGGGCCACGCCCATGGAACACGTCCATGTGATTCAAGGCCAGGCCGTGTTTGGGTCTGCTGATGAGGCACGACCGTGCATTTTATGGTCCAGGTCGTGTTCGACTCTTCTTAAGAGGCACGGCCGTGTGGTCTTGGGCCCAAGCCGTGTGGATTTCGTGTTTTGGCCCATTTTCTCTATTTTCGGCCCGTTTATTCATTCTTTTCATCCTTTGGTGCTCTCCTGAGTATAACACATGACAACAAAGGATTAAGAGCACCTATTTCAATAATTAAAGGGAAAAATCATCCAAAAGTATGCTAAATGTGGGATTAAAATTTATTCATATTTCGGTTTATCAGTGACGAATCGTATTCTTGTAAATTTAATGCAGGGGACACACGACCTATCAACACACCCATAGGGGTTGACTATGTGCAACACACGGCCTAGACACATGCCCGTGTGTCTACCCGTGTGGACAATTAGAAGGCTATTTTCCAAGCCAATTGCCACCCTGAAACATAAACACACATATACCAACACAAGCAACACATAACATGGCAATAATACACTATGAAAAACTACTAATCATCATTCATACATTGCACATTTTACTCCATCATTGCATGAACTTGAACTTCATAAAACTCATCATCATTAAAATATGGAACTTGACAAATATTGGCCAATTCCTAATGGCCATTTACAAAATGAGTGTATAAGATTAGTAGCCAACACTTTGGCTTTCAAATATGACATAACACAAGATGACCAAATTCCTATACATGCCATACCCAAAATAAATCAACTTTACTATGCCAAAAGAATGTTTGATAGTGTGATCTGAGCTCCGACATTCTACGATCCCCGAGCTAGCTTAGCGACACTACAAGGAAAAGGAAAAAAGAGAGAGGTAAGCATATAGCTTAGTAAGTTTGCATGAATTTAAAATAGCAACATAAGGGCTCATAATAAAATCCATTCATCTCATTGGACAATAACAACAAAAGTTCTCAAGTACTTTGTTATACTTACTCATACTTACGCTTACCCATCACATATCACATTACAGTTTCATAACTCGTATTTTCTCATGGTACCTGTATCACTTCATCACATAATTTAGCACTTATTCTATCTTGAATATAAACTAAAATCATTATCATCCTTAACTTAAATGTCGCTATTTTCTTGTTGAACTATTCGGGATATCGGAGGATACTCATTCTAATCATACATGTAATACATTGCCAATGCCATATCCATCTATGGTCTTACATGGGATCTCCTCATGATGCCGATTCCATATCCCAAATACGGTCTTTCACGGGATCTCTTAGCTCAATGTCGATGCCATGTCCCAAACATGGTCTTATACGAGATCTTCCTTTGGTGCCGAGGCTATGTCCAAGACATGGTCTTATACGGGACCTTTCTTATTCGATGTCGATGCCATGTCCCAAACATGGTCTTATACGGGACCTATATTCGGTGTCGATGCATGTCCCAGACATGGTCTTATACGGAACTTACATTCGGTGCCGATGCCATGTCCCAAACATGGTCTTACACGGGACCTTCTTTATCTCATGTCGTGACATAGGTATCCTCGTTATTCTGAATCTTCAACCGGGACTTCAACTTAACTTATTCACATCATTTTCTCATCGAGGTATCATAAATCAACTTCATGGAAATAATTTTCATTTCTCATAATAATAAGTAATTTAAACATAATAATATATGTAACCTTAATTTCACAAACTTACCTCGGTACTCAAAATGTGTGTAGATATTCGATTTAGTCCACAACTTTGCTCTTGCCTCGGTTTCTGTCTGGGCTTCGTGTTTCTTGATCTATAATAACAATTTCACTTGTTTAATACTCGCATTGACTAAATTGACCCATGAATCATACTTTGGCAAAATTATAATTTTTCCCTAAACTTTCACATAATTACTCTTTTGCCCCTAGGTTCGTAAAATGATTTTTATTCAACTTTCTTGTATTTTAAGCCTAGCCTAATCATACTATTAACTACAACAGCCCACATTTTACACTATTTCACTCATGTATGACCATTTTTATAACATTTACAATTTGGTCATTTTATGCATTTTTTATGAAAATCACTTAGAAAAAGATGTTTATCATACATCAAACTTTCATATTCTTCCATAAAACATCAAAATACATGCTTTTCATACATGGGTAAATTTTTTAACATGAACCCTAGCTCAAAATATAGCTAGAAATAGCTAAATCGAGCTAGAGGATCTCAAAAATACGAAGAACATTAAAAACGGGGCTAGGATGCACTTACTATCAAGCTTGGAAGTTGAAGAAACCCTAGCTATATCTCATTGCAAATTTTGGCACTTAGAGGAAGAAGATGGACAAGGTTTTGACTTATTTTTTCCTTTTTAATTTATTAATTAACCAAATGACTAAAATGCCCTTAAGGCCCTTTCTTGAGATTTTTCCTTCCCATGACCATTTTTGTCCATCTCAACATATAATGGTCTAATTGTTAAATAATGACCTCTAGTAATTTTTATAATTCTATTTCATGCTTAAATCTCCTAAATCTCATATTTTCTAATCTTTGCAATTTAGTCCTAATGGACAAATTGATCACTAATAAATAAAATTTGCTCATGAAATTTTCACACATTCATGCAAACACAAAAATAGCCTCATAGAATCATTAAACACATATTTCTACTTCGGATTTGTGGTCTCGCAACCACTATTCTGACTAGGCCCTAAATTGGGCTATTACACAGAATATAAAACATTTGAGCACATAAAGTTGATGTAAAGGGAAAGGTCCGTGTAACACCCCTCACCCGTATTCAACGCCAGAATATGGTTACGGAGTATTACCGGATGTATCACACATTTAAACATACATTTCTCATACATTTTCCAACTCCATACAAACATCATTCATAAAAAATCGTATTGTCCCTATTACGAGCCTACAAGGCCCAAAACATGCAATCGAGTGGTTCGGGACTAAACAGATAACTTAGGAAATGTTCATAAAACTTAGTAATTTTTTTAAAAACAAAGGGACCACATGTCTGTGTGGCCCGGCGCGTGTCTCACACTGCCAAAGACACGTCCGTGTCACAGGCCATGTGGACATTCGAAAAAGGATCACATGGCCGTGTTCCATCCCATGTCTGAACCCGTGTAACTCTCTAACTTGGGTCACATAGCAAACCACATGCTCGTGTGACCAACCCGTGTGCCCTTCAAAATGGCCTCACACGCCCGTGTGCCAGACCGTGTGCTAGGCCATGACAAACCTATAGGGTATACTGACTTATGCCACATGGCCAAGTCACACGCCCGTATGCTGGGCCATGTGGAGCATATTGACTTGATTTCTAATTGAACACCAGGGGATGCACGGCTGTGTAACCTAACCGTGTGTCACACACGGCTGAGACACACGCCCTTGTCTCTACTCGTATGGACAAAATTAGGCTATTTACCAAAGCATCTTGCCACCCAAATTTGTGTATATCTACACCAAACCAAATGGCACCAAAACATGTCATAAATGAGCATTCAACTAACCTCAACCAAACATAATTCATACCATTTCAACTCGAACAATTACAAGGCACACAAATACCACAATATGACATTAAATTTCATACCAAACCTCACTTTCTCAAATAATCAATATGGATACCTTCAATTATGCATTATTTGCCTAGATTCACAAGCATACAAATTTTCAAACCTAACCATTTGATATCCCTAAATGCCAATTATCAACAAGCATCACATATCCATCATCAAACACATAACTAAAGTCATATGCACATATATATATATATATACACACAACCAAATCAACCAAAATAAGCCAAATCACTTGGCTATATACATCTCCAAACACACATCATTTACAAGCCTTTTCGAATGACTAAATTCATTACCAACACATACCAAAATGACCAAAGCTTCTAGACATGTCATATAACCAAATACATAGATTCAAAAGTACCAAAGTGATAGTTGGATAGTGAGATGAAGTCTCCGACAATTTCGAAATCCGATCTAGCTTTGATTTCACTCTAAAACATCAAAAAACAAACAAAGTAAGCTATATAGCTTAGTAAGCTCCTATGATAATAAACACAACTTAACAAAATATACCAATCAACAATTGAATATATTTATATGCAATTCATATAAATACACAAACCTATCACATTTTAAATCACAAGGTTAGAATTGAACTTCACAAGTTTCTTCGATTCAAAGCTTATAAGGTTCATGTACATACTTGTACCATCTCTATCAATCTTATACTCATCCGTATCTTTGATATACCCATTGAACCATTCTGAATACTATTGGATACTCGGGAAGCTTGCACCCTAAGTGCCACATACATAGCTAAAGCTATCTCAATCACATATCACATATAATGCTCACTCTCGGGCTATCAATGGGTCTGCTCACGCAAGTTGACGGTCATGATGAAGCTACACGGTGCTATTCACACAAGCTAAGGAGAATCCACAACACATGTTAGATAACTCAGCCATCGGTAAGTCGTACAGACCAGCACCCAAATCATATAACCCCTAATGACATGTCATTTGTATCCTAATCTATTCCTAAGGTTCAACCGGGATTTCATACTTGCTGAATTTGTCGTCAAACATGTCTGTGGAGTCTTACTCACAATTTATGCAATATCAAAGCATTTAAAATACAATTATAATAAAAATTATTACATACGAACTTACATCGATTGCAAAAATGGCAAAATAAGTCGATTAGTTCAATACTTTGTTTTTCCCCGATCTAAATCTGAATTTCTCTTTTCTTCATCAAATTGCAATCAAAATTAGCTTATTTAATTATATCTCTATTCAATTTAATCCAAAACACACATTAAGGAAATTTTACATTTTTGCTTTTAACATTTCAACATTTTACAATTTAGTCTTTATTTCATAAAATTAGAAATTCATGCAATTCAACCAAAACCAATGCTAGCAGAATTTCAATTAGGTCCCTAAAAGCCCATATTTTTCATTTATTTCACAATTTAACCACAAAATTTACTCATTTCATAATTTAATCCCTAATTGGACATTTTACTAAAAATCACTTAACAGATGTTGTTTATATAACAACAAGCATGCATTTTCTACCATTAAACATCAAAGCAGATATAGATTCATCAATGGAAAAAACCTAAACCTATAACAATTTTGTAAATTAGTCCCCGGGCTAGCTAGATTAAGCAGCAACGATCTCAAAAACATAGAAATCATTACAAATGAGACAAAAATTACTCACCAATTTAAGCTTTAAAGTAGCCAAACCCTAGCACATTCCCATGGCTTTTACTCATTGAATTTTCAGTTGATTGATTGATAATGAAAGATGATAGAAATTTTTGTTTAATTATAATTAACCTTTATTAATAATTTACTTAATTAACCTTAAAACTTAATCAAAATTTCCATAATGCCAAGCCAATATCATCCACTATCTAATTAATGGGCTAATTATCACATAAGGAGCCCCACATTAAAGTTCTATAGCTATTAGACACCTTCAACTAATAGAATGTAACTTTTACACTTTACGTAATTCAATCCTTTTTATCAAATTAAGCACTCAAACGATAAAATTTCTTAACAAAAATTTTGCACAATCATACTATCATGCTGCAAACATTAAAATAATAATAAAATAATTATTTCAAATTTAGATTTATGGTCCCGAAACCACTGTTCTGATTTGACTAAAAACGGGTTGTTAAAGTCCGCATGTTAACAAAGAACAAAAGTTTCAGGGTTTCGATATTCGATTAAAAATACACAAGTAATTAGAACTTAATATAAAGGTTCACACAATAGCACAAGTTCATACAACATGGGTTCGCATAATAACATGAGTTTGCTTATGTAACGCCCCTTACCCGTAGTTGAAGCTGGAATTGAGTTTGAGGTATTACTTAACTTATCCCACTTAACGTCTGGAATCGGGCTATAAAATATCACTGTCTAACCTATCACAAAGCTTAATCTTGGCCTACGAGGCCCTAAACATACCTCCAAGAGGCTTCACAACTAATCTCAAACTTTTACGAACCCGAGAAACTTTTTATCAAAATAGGGGCCACACGTTCGTGTTGGTCTAAGAACACTGACTTAATTCACACGGCTTAGACACGCCCATGTCTTCTACCTGTGGAGCTCTCTGACTATGAAATCATGAACCTTGAATTAGCACATGGCCAAAGCACACACCCTTGTGGCTGGCCCGTGGTCACCTCTGATTAATCCACACGGCTGTCGTACGCCCATGTGCTTCTACCGTATGGCGATTTAAATTCCAAAACCTAAGTGCAGACTTCACACGGCCTGGGCACACGCCCATATACTAACCGTGTTTCACACACGACCAAGACACACACCCATGTGCCTACCCATATGGACAAGAACGAGGCTATTTGCCAAGCTCTTTGCACCCCTCTAGTTTCGACCACATAAATCCAGTCAACATATCAATAAACAGCTCATAATTTGTAACATGAACTTTCATGAATAACTTCATATTTTCATAGATGACAAGGTGAGCCATCAACCATAGTAATATACAATATAGTTACCTTAATAAGGGGCCAACACACCTTTGGCCAAAATAGCAAAATATTTTAACTAGTCTAGCCCCTATACATGCCATTTACAAAATCACTAAGTCTGGATATACCGAGGTGAGCTGATAGTATGGGCACTATTCTAGTTATCTGCGTATCCTGCCTTAGCTCTTTTAACTCTATAAAATAAGGGAAAAGAGAAGGGAGAGTAAGCTTTAAGCTTAGTAAGTTTACATGTAAATAATTAGCATTATAGTATGTGATAAACAATAAATAGCATTACATACTAAGCAAGAAACATTCCACATTCATAATCATGCTTACTCATTTATTCCATTTCCATATCTAAACCATATCACAAGCTTAATGTATACATTTATTAGCATGCCTCCCTGCACTTAGCACCACAATGTCACATAATACAACACATCACAATCTTTCAATCAACTACTCATAATCAAATTACTCGATTGTTCTGCACTTATCCCACTATCAGTCTTTATTAGTGTGGTATCACACATAGCCCACCAAAGAGGTTAGTTACGGTGGTATCACACGTAGCTCACCAAATGATAAATAGCTGATGGTATCACACATAGCCCATCATAATTATGTAGTAAGGTGGTATCGCACTTAGCCCACCATCAAGTAATGATATACCACACCTACATATCCATTCTATCATTCACACTAGAGTTATTCAATAACTACCACATTCTATTCACTTGAATCATACATGTTCTCAATTGTGCCATGCACTAATTAGCAACACGAATGTATATATAAACTGCATCGTTTACACATAAACTTACCTCGGTGCAAAACATATTGAATTATGGTTTACTCCGTAACCTTGCCTTTTCCTCGGTCAAGGTTAATTCTGCATTATTCTTAATCTATAACAATAAGATTCACTCATTTAGATCATTTAATAATCATAATGCATCAAAATCTACACTTAGGCAAAAATGACCATTTTGCCTTTACACTATGGCAAAATTATGATTCTGCCCCTAGGCTCGTAAATCATTTTTCAACATATTCTATTAATAAACAAGCCTAGCTTAACATTTATTTCTCATACAACTACTCATCATTCCAACCATTTCATGCATTTATGACACAAATTCATTCTTTGTATTTAAGTCACATTTAGGTGTTTTCATTCTAACACCTTACACAAAAGTTGTTTCTCATCTTCCTAACATTCATTTTCTTCCATAAAAACTCAACTAACAACATAAACTCTTTCATGGAAAGTCCCTAGACTTTCAACCATATTGCAAATTGGTCCCCTCATTAGCTAGCTTAAGATTTGGGGACTCTAATTACCTTTCTTGATTTTTCCTTCGTGTGTCTGCTTTTGTTCGAAAGAACTTATGGTACTTGGGAGGTTTTGGGTGTATTGGTGTTGAAGACTTTTATTTTGCTTTGATTTTTCTTCTTTCTCTGAGCCGTTCGGTGTTGATGATGTAGTTTTATTGTTTTGTTTTGTCTTTTCTCTTTATCCTTCTCACTGACGATCGATGTTGTTGATTTGATGCGAGGGTCTTGTCATTCTCTATCGCTGGAAATGTGTGGAGTCAATTGCTCCTCAAGCCTGGAGGTGCTATGTACGGTTCTGAAATCTTTCTTTCATATTTTATATTTTATTATTTGTTTTCTTGGTTTTGTTACGTAAGCTTCTGCATGGTTTTCCTTGGGAAATTCGATGACTTTCTTGGTGGGACCCACGGTGGTAAATAGGAATTTTCCTTTCGGTTTGATTTTTACGTGTTTCTGCATGCGTCTTAATTTTTTGACTTTTTTGTTTCTTTTTTGCATGCAAACTTTTGCTTTCCCGCAAATCACATAATTCTATGATTTTTGTCTTTCCTTTCATCTGGTGAGGGTTGAGTCTTGTTCGTCTTTGTATGGTAGTTTTCACGTTGCATGTTTTCATTCTTTAGTTGTTGGACCTCTTCTTGATTTCTCATCGTGTTTTTAGCGGGTTTTCGTTATTCTCCTTAAGTTTTCATTGCATGTATTTTATATTCCTTATATGTTTTATTGAATTACTTTAGATTTTTCGTTTATCTCTTTTTGATTGTTTTGGTTTTTAGTTTCTGTTCGTTCTTTAGTTTTACGACTTTGATTTGACTTCTTATTTTCTTTTGTCCCATGGTTTCTTTCTTGATCCAGTGGTTGGGGCTTTTATATGGATGTTGAGATTTCAGTAAAGATTAAAGGGTGGTATCATTCGTTTTGGACTACCATCACACTCGTGTTTCCTCTCTACCGTGCTTTTTCTTGCAGACTCCTTTGTTTTGGGAAGTTGCATGATCGTAGGCAAAGAGTGTCTTGTTCTCTTTCTTTTTTTGTTGACCATTTGGAGGTACAGTGGGAGTCGCCAAAGGTTAAGGTGTCCCTTCTTCTTCGGTGTGCTTCATGTTTGGATGGTATATTTCAGTTGTTTCCGCACTCCATTATGAAGTTTATGTGTTGGAATTGTCATGGAATGGGAAACCCTATGAAAATTAGGGAGCTTAAGCAACTTCTTGCGATAAACAACCCTGATGTTATTTTTCTCATCGAAACTAAAATGAATGGAAATGTTTTCAAGGGGTTAAGAATAAATGTAGGGTGCAAAATGCCCTAACTGTGAACTCTGAGGGTCGAGTGGGGGCCTGTGCTGTTGTGGAGGGAAGGGATGGATGTCTCCATTCAAAGCTACTCGAAACACCATATCGACTCCATTGTTAATCTGAGAATAACAATAAAGTGCGGGTTACGGGCTTTTCTGGGCATGCTGATCCGACTCTTAGAAGTAGCTCATGGGATATACTGCAAAGAGTTGGGGATTCGATGAGGGAAGATTGGGTTGTGGGGGGGATTTCAACGCGATACTGAATGATGTCGAGAAAGAACGTGGCCGGAGGGGGTGAGGGCACAAATGAATGAGTTTAAAGATGTTTTGGATGACTTGGCATTGGTTGATATTAAACTTGATAGTGGTTGGTTCACTTGGGTCAATAATAAGTATGGAGGTGGGCTGATAAAGGAACGAATTGATAGGTTTCTTATCTCGATTTCTTTGGTTGAAAACTTCCCCTTTTATGGCTACTAGGGTGGTGAGGCAAACCCAGTCCGACCATGATGCGATTATCTTTGACTTATGGGGACGTAAGCCCAAAGATTACCCTAATGACTATGGACTAAGTTTCAAATACGATTTATGTTGGGCTTGTGATAAGGAAGCAAAAAATGTTATTGCTAGTGCGTGGAATAGGGCAGATATGGATTATGGGGATAAGCTCGATAGGGTGAGGATGGTTCTTGGCCCTTGGCAATGTAAGAAATATGGGAATATGAAGTGGGAGATGCGAAGACTGGAGAAAAATATTGACCAAATTATTGACTCGACCAATGGAGGGGACAGTGTTAAGCTTTTAAAGGAAACTCGTAAGAGGCTTGATTTTCTCTACGCTAGGGAAGAAAGCTACTGGGCTCAAAGGTCCCGATCAAAATGGCTTAGAGAGGGGGATTGAAATACTAAGTATTTCCATGCTAGAGCTACTGGTCGGTTAAAGAAGAATAACATAGAGAAGCTTAAAAATTCGGATGGAAATTGGGTGACTAATAGCATGGAAATAAATCAATTGGCTAAAAACTTTTTTTGGAGACTATTTAGGTCAAATGGTCATAAGGTCGATATACAAGATATGGGGTACATTCAAGTGTGCGTAACAAGGGAGATAAATGAATGGCTTACTAGGGATTATGCAGAGGATGAGATCCTTCAGGCCATTAAACAGATAGATCCGAATAAAGCCCCTGGCATTGATGGCCTCTCGAGAAATTTCTTCAAACACAATTAGGAGATAGTGGGACACGACACTATTAATTTCTATTTGGACGTCCTAAATGGGAACAAAACCATCTCTAACCTTAATGAAACTAGGATCATTTTAATTCCTAAAATTAGAGATCCCTGTGAGATGTCTAACTTCTGCCCTATTAGCTTATGCAGGTTTATCTACAAGATCATAGCAAAGGTTTATGCCAACCAGTTAAAAGTTGTCCTTCCAAATTGCATTAGCCAAAACCAAAGCGCTTTTGTGCTAAGGAGAATGATTCACGACAACATTCTGACTACACACGAGCTCCTACATTACCTTCAAAGCTCTAAAAATGGAACGAACAAAGGTTTCATTGTCAAGCTTGATATGAGCAAAGTGTACGACCACATGGAGTGGGATTTTATTGAAACCATTATGATGAAAATGGGCTTCGATGTGAAGTGGATCGATAAAATTATGGATTGTGTTCACTCGGTTAAATATAGGGTTAAATGCAATAATTTTCTTTCTGATATTCTTATCCCTGAGAGGGGTCTCCGTCAAGGGGATCCCCTCTCTCCTTATTTGTTTTTGTTCTGTATGGAAGCATTCTTGAGAATGCTTATCCAAGCTCAGGATAACAACACCTTAAGAGGTATCCGGGCTAGTATAAATGACCCTAGGATAAACAATTTATTCTTTGCTGATGATGCACTTCTGTTTGCGAGTAATAAGAAAAGTGATGTTGAATTGTTAGTTAACTTGCTAAACACTTTTTCCAACATCTCAGGTCAAGAGATAAATTTTGAAAATTCAATGGTTCTTTTCAGCCCCAACACTCCTAAAGATAAAATAGTCACATTCAGCGAGATACTAGGCATGACGGTGGTGGAGACCTTGAACAACTACCTTAGCCTTCCTATCCCGATTGGTAAGAAAAAATAGTAGCTTTCAAGGATATTAACAATAGGCTGTCTTGTAGGATCAATAGTTGGACCAAGAGGTTGCTCTCTTTCGGAGGCAAAGAAGTTTTCATCAAAGCCATCCTTCAATCCATACCAACTTACACGATGTTGATATTCTTAGCACCAAAGGAGTGATTGAGGACGTCCAAGATCAACTAAGGAAAGCCTGGTGGGCAAGAAATCATAAAGGCAGATTCTGGACAATGCTCTCCTGGACGACGTTGCTTAAACCGAAGGGTATGGGAGGTTTGGGAATAAGAGATGTTAGACTCAACTTGGCTTTGCTAGGGCATCAAGTTTGGAGGCTCATTAACAATAAAGATTCGCTATGTTTCAAAGTGTTGTCGTCAAAGTACTTTCCGATGGCAATATCTTTAAATCTAAAAGAGTGGACAAAGCTTTATTCACGTGGTCAAGCACTACGGCAATAGCTGAAGCTCTAAAAGATGGCTTTGGATGGTAAGTTGGGAATGGCGACTTGGTAAACATTTTGATTGATAACTGGGGCATGCAGGGACTCAACGGTAATGCCATCAGAGGGGAGTGCCTCAGCCCAAATGAAATGAGCGTGAAGGACCTCTGGCTTGCGGATGGGAGAAGTTAGAATGTTGATTAAGTCAAAGATGTGTTCGGGCAAGACTGGGGCGAAAAGATATGCAATATGCCTATTGGAGACGAGGGACAGGAAGATAGTTTAATATGGTTTCATAACCCTCATAGGTGCTATACTACTAAGTCTGCTTATTTGTGGTTGCTCTTGAAAGAAATGGGGTACAACCCTCATAGAATCTATTGGAAAGTGATTTGGAAGCTTAATACCTTACCTAAAATCAGGGTGTTTTCTTAGCTAGTGGGGCATGAAATTCTCCCGACGAACGTGAAGATTGCTTCTATTAGAAATGGAGCTGACAAATGATGCCAAAGGTGTGTAGCTGAAGAAGAAACTATGTTACATGCGCTTAAAGACTGCCCAACATCTCGTGAGGCTCTCTTGTTGGGAGGGTGGTCCGAGAGCATGCTTACGAAGAATTATAACCACTAAATTGAATGGCTCGAGGAGATGATGCGGGTCCTTGACAAAAAAGCCATGGCTGACCTTATGGTTTTGTTGTGGAATTGCTGGAACAATAGGAATAATTTCATCTTTAGGGGAAAAGAAGAAGGGGCTACGGTCATATGGGAGAGGGCTAGAGCTCTAAGCAATGACTTCTAAATTTGCAACATGTTACAGGAACCAATGTTATCTTCTAATATTGAGAATCACAAATGGAAAAAAACCACCGAAGGGGTTGTTAAGATAAACTTCGATGCTGTGGTTGGGACAAACAGTATGGGGTCTGGGTGGTGGGGTGGCTTTATTGAAACCACAATACCTGTGCAAGAAGCAGGATGCATGGCGTTTGAGAGGAGTATACAGCTGGCGATACAGTTGAATATCAAGGGAGATGTTATCTTTGAAATGGATCACGTGGGCTTGGTCAACAAAGCTAGAAATAATCAAATGGACATTACTATTATGGATGCGCGGATCAAAAAGTGCATGGCTGAGTTCAAAATTTTAAGTCTGCCGGTCTTATTTGGTCCAATAGGACTTGTAATATAATAGCAGATTTAATTTGTACTTACGTGTGTAGTGAGAAAAAAACATGGTTTTTAAAATGGATTATCCTATGGAAATCAATATAGATGTAATACGTGATGTTACGTAATAAAATTTGTTTAGACCCTTTGTGGTCTTTTTTGATAAAAAAAAACTTTGGGGACTCCAAAAACACAAAAATCATCAAGAAAAACTTCAAAATCACTTACTTACTAGGGAATATGTTGGTTGAAAGTTTGCACTTCAAAACCCTTGTTTTCTCTTCAAATTTTTGGTGGATTAAGGTGGATGAATAGTGAAAAGATGATAACATCTTTATTCATCTTATTTTGTTCATTTTTATCACTTAATATCCATCAAATTTTGACCAACATTAAAATCTTGTCTCCTTAGCTCTTATATGGCCAGCCATCACTAGATAAATGGCCTAATTGCACTTTAAAGATCTCCAAATTGAATATTACAGCTATTAGGTGCCTTTACCTTATAAAATAGAACTTTTTGCACTTAATGCGATTTAATCCTTTTTCGCAATTAAGCATGTTATCACTCAAATTAATGCACCAAAATTTTCACATAGCCTTATAATTATGCTACAACACATAAAATAACATCAAAATAATTTTCCTCGACCTCGGTTTAGTGGTCCCGAAACCACTGTTCTGACTAGCCCCCAAATCGGGCTGTTACAACTCCTCCCCTTTAGAGATTTTTGCCCTCGAAAATCTTATCAGTAATGAGTTTTGGAAATTGTTCTCTCATGGCTTCTTCCGGTTCCCACGTAGCTTCTTCTACACCATTTTTTTCCATAATACTTTTACTAAAGCTATGTCCTTGTTCCTTAACTATTTTACCTCTCGAGCCAAGATTTTAATCGACTTCTCTTCATATATCATATTCGGCCGTACCTCAATTTCTGTTGGAGGAATCACATGCGAATGATCGGAGCGATAATGCCTTAACATCGATACATGAAACACATTGTGAATTTTCTCTAACTCTACCAGTAAATCCAACCGATATGCCATTCGCCTAATCGTCTCGGTAATCTCATATGGCCCTATGAACTGCGGACTCAATTTCCCTTTTCGGCCAAATCTCAAAATTTTCATCCACGGGGACACTTTTAGAAATACTTTGTCACCCACATTAAACTCGATTTCCTTTCTTTTCAAGTACGCATATGACTTTTGTCGGTCTGAAGTAGCTTTTAGACTGTCCCAATTCACTTTCACTTTCTCCTCGGTCTCTTTAACCAGATTGACCCCATGAATTTTCTTCTCACTCAGCTCGGTCCAATATAAAGGAGTTCAACACTTACGACCATATAAGGATTCATACGGTGCCATCCGTATAGTCGACTGATAACTATTGTTGTAGGCAAACTCAACCAAAGGTAGGTATCTCTCCCAACTACCTTCAAATTACAACACACAGCACCAGAGCATATCTTCAAGAACTTGAATCACTCTTTCAGACTAACCATCAGTTTAAGGATGGAATGCAGTACTAAAATTCAACCTTGTACCTAAGGCCTCTTGCAACTTTTTCCAAAACCTCAAAGTAAATCTCGGATCTCTTTTCGAGATAATGGATACAGGCACTCCATGTAATCTTACCACTTCTGCAATATACAACTCAGCCAACTTATCCAGCGAATAATCAACACGCACTGGTATAAAGTGAGCTGACTTCGTTAGTCTATCAATGATAACCCACATAGCATCTTTCTTTTTAGGAGTCATAGGCAACCCCGTCACAAAATCCATGGTGATCTGATCCCACTTCCACTCGGAATCATCATTGGCTGAAGCAATCCTGAAGGCACTTGATGCTCAGCTTTCACTTGTTGACATATCAGACATCTTGTTACAAACTTAGAGATATCCCTTTTCATTCCTCGCCACCAATAAAATTTCTTCAAATCATTGTGCATTTTTGTACTGCCCGAATGTACTGATAAATTACCACTGTGTGCTTCATTTAATATCTTTCAGATCAATTCATCAATCTTAGATACCCAAATCCTATCTTGAAACATCAAACAATGATCCGAACTTACCCAAAAATTAGAACCATCTTTTGATTCACACTTAGCTCTCTTAGCTTGAATCTCATTATCATTCTTTTGAGCTTCACATATATATTGAATAAATAGTGGCCTAGCTCTCAACTCGGTTAATACAGCACCATCGTTAGACCATGCGAAGCTCATGCTCATAGCTCTCAAAGCATACAAAGATTTCCTACTCAGGGCATCCTCAACCACATTTGTTTTCCCCGGATGGTAATTAATTACTAGCTCATAGTCCTTTAATAACTCAAGCCACCGCCGTTGTTGCAAATTCAGTTCCTTTTGATCCATCAAGTACTTCAAACTCTTATGATCCGTGAAGATTCAACACTTCTCACCATATAAATAATGTCGCTAAATTTTTAACGCGAAAACAAATGCGGCCAACTCCAAGTCATGAGTTGGATAATTTCTCTCATGCAGTTTTAGTTGCCTCGAGGCATAAGCCACTACCTTACCCTTTTGCATCAAAACACAACCAAGACTATTAAACGAAGCATCACTGTAGACCACAAACTCTTTCCCCGACTCAGGTTGAACCAAAATTGGTGCCTTCGTCAACAATGTTTTCAGTCTCTCAAAACTCTGTTGACATTTCTCAATCCATTCAAACTTAACATCTTTGTGCAACAATTTCATCACCGGAGTAGCAATCATGGAAAACCCTTTTACTAACCGTCTGTAGTAACCTGCCAAACCCAAAAAGCTTCTGACTTTTGACACGTTTCTTGGCAGTTTCCACACCACAATAGCCGAGATCTTTCTCAGATCAACTCTAATACCCTCGCCCAACACAAGGTGTCCTAGGAATCCAACCTCTCTAAGCCAAAACTCACTCTTACTAAACTTAGCATACAACTGCTTGTCTCTTAAAGTCTGTAAGACAATTCTCAGATGCTTCGCATGTTCCTTCTCATCCCGAGAATAAATCAATATATCACCAATTAAGACAACCACAAACTTGTCCAAATACGGTCAGCAGACACGGTTCATTAAGTCTATAAAAATCGTAGGAGCATTCGTTAAACCAAATGGCGTGACAAGGAACTCATAATGACCATACCTCATCCGAAATGAAGTTTTCGGCACATCTTGCTCCTTAACCCTCAACTGATAATACCCAGACCTCAGGTCTATCTTAGAGAACACCGTAGCTCCTTTCAGTTGATCAAATACATCATCTATCCTTAGTAAGGGATACTTATTCTTCATTGTCACCTTGTTGAGTTGTAACAGGCCGATTTAGGGCCTAGTTGGAATAGTGGTGGGAGACCACGAAACTGAGATGAAATTATGAGTTTTAAGGTTTATGTCATGTTAGCATGCTAGTATGAAGGTTTCATGAAGCAATTTTGCTAAATTGTAGTTGAATGGTCCAAAAGGACTAAATTGTAAAAGTTGAAAAATATGAATTTCTAGAAGCTTTTTGTATGAAATAGCTTTAGAATAATAATTATGAACCACTAGATAGCAATTTTCCCAAAATTTAATTTTTGGACGAAATTGGTCATGAGATAGTTTTATGGAAATTTTTAAAGAGGGGCATTTTGGTCATTTGCCTAATAAATGATTAAAATGGGAAAAAGATGACAAAAAATCCATTCGTCTTCTTCCCTAAGTTGCCAAAAATTCCAACAGCCATTGTTAGGGCTCTTTCAATTTTCCAAGCTTGCGAGTAAGTGCTCCTAAGCCCGATTTTTGATATTTTTCGTATTTTTGAAGTCCTGTTAGCATGAGTAAGCTATTTTTAGCTATTTGGTGAGCTATAATGGATGTTCAAAAATGTGGTCATGTGTGACTTGCATGTATTTTGATGTTCTATGGAAGATTATGAAAGCTTGATGTACTAGAAACATCTTTTGTTAAGAGATTTTCCATGAAAATGCATGTAGGGACTTGATTGTGAAAATCTTAAGTTTGGTCATACATGCGTGATTTTGTGAGAATTGATGATTGCTATTGTTGAGACTATTAATCAGCTAAGCATGTAGTTTCAGAAAGTTGTATAAAAATCATTTTACGAGTCTAGGGGCAAAAGTGCAAATATGATAAAGTATAGGGGCAAAATAGTAATTTTTCCAAAGAATGAGTTATGAATCAATTTAGTCAATATGCTTATTAAATGGTCTATTTCTGATTATAGATCAAGAAAAATGAAGCGCGTATCGAAACCGAGGCAAGAACAAAGTCGAGGACTAAATTGCATATCTACATACATTTTGTATATTGAGGTAAGTTTGTATGATTTCTAAGCTTTATGATTTCTATCATTGAATTTCTTAGTATAATCTACATTGTTATCATGGAATGCTTACTATTTGTTAACTAAGGAAATCAATGTGATTAAGTATGAACAAGCTATCATGTAAGTCCAAGGACCCAAGCTTGGCATTGACCAAGTTACCATGTAAGTCCAAGGACCCAAGCTTGGCATTGAACAAGTTATCATGTAAGTCCAAGGACCCAAGCTTGGCATTGAACAAGTTATCATGTAAGTCCAAGGACCCAAGCTTGGCATTGAATAAGTTATCATATAAGTCCAAGGTAAGCTTGGCATTGATTCAAGAAGAGATATATCATGTAAGACCGTATCTAGGATATGGCTCTGGCATTAAGTTACGTGGGGTGAGATTTAGTATCCTCGATTATTCATAGAAATTCATCGAGCAAATGAGTAAAGTTAAAATGAGATAACAAGAAAGGTAAGTAAGCAAAGACGTTACCAAGTTGAAATTGAGTATTACTTATGTTATGAATGATGAATTAGAGATCATGATTATTAAATTAAAGTATGTTGATCAATGTGATCAAATGATACAGATACCATGTATACCTTACAAGTATGAGGATAGTAAGTATCATGAGACATGTGAGAATCAGTATGAGTAAGTAAGCTTTAAAGCTGAAATTATGATACCATTGTTATGTCAAATGGTTTATATTAAGCAAGTTTATTAATCTGTGTTTTACATGCAAACTTACAAAGCTAAATGCTTACGTCTTTAATCCTTTCTTTCTATGTAGTCCCACCAAGCTAACTTGTGGATCGTTGGAGTCGGAGCTCGTAGCTCGTAGCACACTATCAATCCTTATTTTGGTATAGCCAAGTTATTTTACTAAGTATGGCATGTATAGGAAGCATTCATTTTGAGAACATGTTTTAAAAAGGGCCATTGTATAGGTTATCAAACCATTATTCTTTTGTATATTGCTAAGTGGTTAGCCAAAAATTGGTTATATGTATGTTGCTATATTCAGTGAAGCATGTCGTATAGCTTTTGAAATGTATTGGTTTGATTTTGATTTCAGGGTGGTAAATGGCTTGGTAAACAGCCTCTAAGTGCTCACACGATTAGACACATGGGCGTGTGTCTAGGCTGTGTGAACCCTGCACCTTATTATTATTAATCATGATAGGCCACGGTACAACCCCACGGGTGTGTGTATGAGCCGTATAGAATACACAGTTTGAACATTGGCGTGTGCCCGTACCGTGTGGATCAAGTCAGTATATCAAAGTTTATCACGTAGTTTAAGCCCACGGGCGTGTTTAGGCTGTGTGAAAAATAGTCAGTAGGTCCCCACGGTTGATAACACGGGTGTGTCAAGGGGTATACAATCATGTCCCAAGCTACATGGGTGTGTGACCCCTTTAAAGAAAGGTTTCGATTAAGTTTCGAAAGTTTTTAGATATGTGCTTAAGGCCTCGTAGGCCCATGTAATGTATGATTAGACTAATATAGAGAAGTTTTTAAGTCGAAACAAAATTTACAGCCCAATAGTGTATGTTTTAATGAGTTCAAGCATGGTAATATCTCTTATCCAGTCCTAGCCTCGGGCTTGGGTATGGGGTGTTACATTTAGTGGTATCAGAGCCACAGTTTAGTCAGTTCTAGGACTAACGTAGCACGAGCATGAGTCTAGCTATACATGCCATACATAAGAATGTTTTAACAATGATAGTGTGACGACTCCTAACTATTTAAATTATGTTTATACATATAGTAAATGGATCCCGAGAAAGTTGTGGTGGATGATGTAGAAAGTAACACGTCGGCTCTCACAGAAGGGACGGTGCCAAACGAGAATGAGAATAGACCCGCTATGGTAAGTCAAAAAAAGAGGAGAAGAGGCTAGAGAAGCTTTCCTCCATATGATGAATGCCTGATATTCAGAGTTCGTCCATACGAACCCAAATGCACAACCCCCTCCACCCCCGCCTGTTCCACAACCTGCTCCAATAGCCCCTCAGGTAGTAGAGGTGGTAAGAGGAGATAAACCTCCAATTGATAAGATCAGGAAACATAGGGCAGAAGAATTCTGGGCTAGAAAAGATGATGATCCAGAAAGAGCTGAATTCTGGTTAGAAAATACCATCAGGGTATTTAATGAGCTGTCATGCACCCATGAAGAATGCATAAAGTGTGTAATCTCTCTCTTAAGAGACTCTGCTTACCAATGGTGGAAACCCTTGTGTCGGTAGTACTGAGTGAAATGGTCACATGGGAATTCTTCCAAGAAGAGTTCAAGAAAAAGTATATCAGCCAAAGATTTGCAGACCAGAAGAGGAAGGAATTTCTAGAGCTGAAGCAAGACAAGATGTCAGTAACTGATTATGAGCGAGTGTTTGTACGATTCAGCAAATATGCTCGTGAATGTGTATCCACTGAGGCCATTATGAGTAAAAGATTTGAAGATGGATTAAGTGAGGACATCAAGTTGTTTGTTACTGTCCTAGAATTAAAGGAATTTGTTGTGCTAGTAGGAAGGGCTTGTAAAGCCAAAGAACTAGTAAAAGAGAAGAATAAGTCTAAAATAGAGTCTCGTGACTCTAGAAAGAGACAGTGGAATAAGTCATTCCAATCTTCATCCAAAAAGTCAAGAGATTTCCCTACCTAATTGGCTACTTCCACTGGGGTTTCAAGGAAAGACAAGAGTAAATGGTATTCAGGGAATAAAGAACAGGCTACTTCAGTTGCAAGTGTTGGGAATATTAAATCTGACTGACCTGAATGCCCACAGTGTGGCAGATGTTACCTTGAAGAATGCCGAGAACATGAAAATGCATGCTTTAGATGTGGTTCTAAAGACCATTATATAAAAGATTGTCCAAAGATGATGAAAGGAGAAAGAGCTCAGAACCCTTGATCCGAGAGTATTGTCAGAGGCAGATCACAGAGGAACCTAAGAAGTGGGGTAAGTGGAAGAGGTAACCCTAGAGAACAGGCTACGAGACCTGAGGGTAGAGCACCTGCAAAGACTTATGCCATTCACACTCGTAAAGAGGCATCTTTCCATAATGTTATTACGGGTACCTTTTCTCTTCATGATGTTAAAGTTATTGCTTTAATAGATCCCGGATCCACACACTTTTACATTTGCATGAAATTAGTATCAGGTTTGAGTATGCCGATATATTCTACAGAATTTATGATTAAAGTGTCCAATCCTTTAGGCAAGAGTGTGTTAGTTGATAAAGTTTGTAAAGATTGTCCATTAATGATTAGAGGTCATTGCTTTAAAGCAAATCTTATGTTGCTACCATATGATGAGTTCGACCTCATTCTTGGCATGGACTGGTTGACTACTTATGATGTAATAGTTAATTGTGGGAAGAAATATATTGAAATTAGATGTGATGATGGGGAACTCTTCATGTAGAATCAGATGAACAAGGTAGATCACCGGCAATGATTTCTCTTATGACGGCATAGAAATATATAAGAAAAGGATATGAAGCATATCTAGCCTATGTGATGAATGGTAGAGAAATAGAACTGAAGATTGAGTCAGTACTGATAGTACGTGAGTACGTGGATGTTTTTCCCAAGGAATTACCAGTACTACCACCAATTAGAGAGGTTGAGTTCAATATTGAGCTAACTCCCGGTACTATACCGATATCCATTACTCCTTACAGAATGGCTTCAACAGAGTTGAAAGAGCTAAAGTCACAGTTGCAATAGTTAACAGAAAAAGGCTTTGCAAGATCAAGTTGTTCACCATGGGGTGCTCATGTTATATTTGTGAAAAAGAAAGATGGAACCATGAGATTGTGCATAGATTACCGTCAACTTAATAAAGTGACAATAAAGAACAAGTACCCATTGCCTAGGATAGATGAGTTGTTCGATCAATTGAAAAGAGCCACTATGTTCTCCAAAATAGACTTGAGATCAGAGTACTATCAGATTAGAGTAAAGGATTCAAATATATCCAAGACCGCCTTTCGAACGAGGTATGGGCATTATGAATTTTTAGTCATGCCCTTTGGGTTGACCAATGCTCCCGCAGTATTCATGGATTTAATGAACCGCATATTTAGACCATACCTTAACAAGTTTGTAGTCGTTTTTATTGACGACATACTGATTTATTCCTGAGATAAGAATAATCACGCTGAACACCTACAGACAGTTCTACAGATTCTTTGAGAAAATCAGTTATATGCCAAATTTAGTAAAAGCGAATTTTGGCTCAAGAAAGTAGGATTTCTTGGACATTGTCTCGAAAGATGGAGTTCGAGTAGATCCAAATAAGATCTCAGCCATAATGGATTGGAAGCCACTGAAGAACATCTCTAAGATTAGAAGTTTTCTAGGCCTACCCGACTATTATAGACGATTTGTCAAGGGGTTTTCCATGATTGCAACCCCGATGAGTAAACTGTTATAGAAGAATGTGAAGTTTGAATGGTCAGAACGATGCCAACAAAGTTTTGAGAAGTTGAAAGCAATGTTGACAGAAGCTCCAGTTTTAGTATAACCTGAGTCAGGGAAAGAATTTGTGATTTATAGCGATGCATCCTTAAATGGATTAGGCTGTGTACTCATACAAGAAGGCAAGGTGATTGCTTATGCCTCAATACAGTTAAAACCTCATGAGAAGAATTATCCAATGCATGACTTAGCATTAGCTGCCATAGTCTTCGCTTTGAAGATTTGGAGACACCATTTTTATGGTGAGAGATGTCAGATTTTTACTGATCATAAAAGTCTGAAGTACTTGATGACGCAGAAAGAGTTGAACTTAAGACAACGGAGATGGTTAGAGTTGATAAAAGACTATGAGTTGGTCATTGACTACCACCTAGGGAAGGCGAATGTAGTCGCCGATGCTTTAAGCAGGAAGTCCCTTTTTACATTAAGGGCATTGAATTCCAGGATATCTTTATCTGATGATGGTTCTATTATAGCCGAGTTGAGAGCTAGACCAATGTTTTTTCATGAGATCCTAGAAGCTCAAAAAGAAGATAGTGAATTGCAAGTCAAGAGAGATCAATACGAGCCAGATGTTGAATCCGACTTTCGGATTAATTCTGATGGATACTTGATGTTTAGAGATAGAGTTTGTATACCGAGAAAAGTAGAGTTGAGTCAGAGAATTTTGTATGAAGCACATAACAGATGTTTGTCTGTACATCCAGGAAGTACTAAGATGTATAATGATTTAAAGCAACAGTATTGGTGGCCAAAAATGAAGAAAGATATTTCAGAATTTGTTTCCAAGTGCATGATTTGCCGGCAAGTAAAGGCTGCACACTAAGTACCTTCGGGTTTACTTCAGCCCATTTTGATTCCTGAGTGGAAATGAGACTGTATCACCATGGATTTTGTAACAGGGTTATCGTTGTCACCAAGCAAGAAGGATGATATATGGGTTGTAGTTGATAGACTCACGAAGTCAGCCCATTTCGTACCCATACGAGTGGATTACTACCTCAACAAATTGGCAAACTTGTATGTTTCAAAAATAGTAAGGCTTCACGGAGTTCCCTTATCGATTATATCGGATAGAGATCCGAGATTCACATCTAGATTTTGGAAGAGGCTGGAAGACGCCTTAGGTACAAGATTGAATTTTAGCACAGGTTTTCATCCTCAAACTGATGGTCAGTCAGAGAGGTTAATTCAAGTACTCAAGGATATGCTCAGATGTTGTATTTTAGAATTTCAAGGTAGTTAGGAAAAGTTTCTTCCATTGATAGAATTTGCCTATAATAATAGTTTCCAGTCAAGCTTAAAGATGGCGCCTTATGAGGCTCTATATAGGCGTAAATGTAGAACACCTTTGTTCTGGACTGAACTCAAGGAAAACCAAATTCACGGGGTCGATCTGGTTAAAGAAGCTGAAGAGAAACTAAAAGTGATACGAGAATGTTTAAAAGTCGCCTCATGCATGTAAATCCTATTCGAATTTAAAGAGAAATGAGATAAAGTACCAAGTCGGGGATAAAGTGTTCTTGAAAGTGTCACTATGGAAAAAAGTTCTCAGATTTGGTCGGAAAGGCAAATTAAGTCCACGTTTCATTGGACCTTATGAGATTACTGAGAGAGTTGGGCCGGTAGCTTACCGTTTGGCTTTTCCATTAGAATTGGAGAAGATACATGATGTGTTTCACGTGTCCATGTTGAGACGCTACAGATCAGATCCTTCACATGTAATTATCCCATTAGAGATAGAGATTTGTCCCGACATGACTTATGGTGAAGAACCAGTCAAGATTTTAGCTCGGGAAGTCAAACAACTGAGAAATAAAAGTATTGCCCTAGTGAAAGTACTGTGGAAAAGACTTGGAATAAAAGAAGCTACGTAGGAAACAAAAGAGAATATGTGAAACCAGTATCCAAACCTTTTTGCTGGTAAGATTTTCGAGGACGAAAATCCCTAAGGGGAGAATTGTAATAGCCCGATTTACTACCGGTCGAATAGAGGGTGAGACCACGAAACTCAGATGAAATTATGAGTTTTAATGTTTATGTCATGTTTGCATGCTAGTATAAAGGTTTCATGAAGCAATTTCGCTAAATTGTGGTTGAATGGTTCAAAAGGACTAAATTGAAAAAGTTGCAAAATATGAATTTCTAGAAGCTTTTTGTATGAAATATCTTTAGAATAATAATTATGAACCCCTAGATAGCAATTTGCCCAAAATTTAATTTTTGGACAAAATTGGTCATGAGATAGTTTTATGGAAATTTTTAAAAAGAGGGGCATTTTGGTCATTTGCCTAATAAATGATTAAAATGGGAAAAAGATGACAAAAAATCCATTCATCTTCTTCCCCAAACTGCCAAAAATTCCAATAGCCATTGTTAGGGCTCTTTCAATTTTCCAAGCTTGCTAGTAAGTGCTCCTAAGCCCGGTTTTTGATATTCTTTTGAAGTCCTGGTAGCATGAGTAAGCTATTTTTAGCTATTTGGTGAGCTATAATGGATGTTCAAAAATGTGTCCATGTATTACATGCATGTTTTTTGATGTTTTATGGAAGATTATGAAAGCTTGATGTAGTAGAAACATCTTTTGTTAAGATATTTTCCATAAAAATGCATGTAGGGACTTGATTGTGAAAATCTTAAGTTTGGTCATACATGTGTGATTTTGTGAGAATTCATGATTGCTATAGTTGAGACTATTAATCAGCTAAGTATGTAGTTTAGGAAAGTTGTATAAAAATCATTTTACGATTCTAGGGGCAAAAGTGCAAATACGAGAAAGTATAGGGGCAAAATAATAATTTTTCCAAAGAATGAGTTATGAATCAATTTAGTCAATATGCTTATTAAATGGTCTATTTATGATTATAGATCAAGAAAATTGAGGCCCAGATCGAAACCGAGGTAAGAACAAAGTCGAGGACTAAATTGCGTATCTACATACATTTTGTATATTGAGGTAAGTTTGTATGATTTCTAAGCTTTATGATTTCTATCATTGAATTGTTTAGTATAATGTACATTTTTATCATGGAATGCTTAACGTTTGTTAAATAAAGAAATCAATGTGATTAAGTATGAACAAGTTATCATGTAAGTCCAAGGACCCAAGCTTGGCATTGAACAAGTTATCATGTAAGTCCAAGGACCCAAGCTTGGCATTGACCAAGAAATCATGTAAGTCCAAGGACCTAAGCTTGTTATTGAATAAGTTATCATATAAGTCCAAGATAAGCTTGGCATTGATTCAAGAAGAGATATATCATGTAAGACCGTATCGAGGATATGGCTTTGGAATTAAGTTACGAGAATGAGATTTAGTATCCTCGATTATTCAAGAAATTCATCAAGCAAATGAGTAAAGTTAAAATGAGATAACAAGAAATCTAAGTAAGCAAAGATATTACCAAGCTGAAATTAAGTATTATTTATGTTATGAATGATGAATTAGAGATCATGATTATTAAATTAAAGTATGTTTATCAATGTGATCAAGTGATACAGACACCATGTTTACCTTCCAAGTATGAGGATAGTAAGTATCATGAGACATGTGAGAATAAGTATGAATAAGTAAGCTTTAAAGCTGAAATTATGATACCATTGTTATGTCAAATGGGTTATATTAAGCAAGTTTATTAATCTGTGTTTTACATGCAAACTTACTAAGCTAAATGCTTACGTCTTTAATCCTTTTCTTTCTATGTAGTCCCACCAAGCTAACTTGTGGATCGTTGGTGTCAGAGCTCGCAGCACATTATCAATCCTTATTTTGGTATAGCCAAGTTATTTTACTAAGTATGGCATGTATAGGAAGCATTCATTTGAGAACATGTTTTAAAAAGGGTCATTGTATAGGTTATCAAACCATTATTCTTTTGTATATGGCTAAGTGGTAAGCCAAAAATTGGTTATATGTATGTTGATGTGTTCAATGAAGCATGTTGTATAGTTTTTGAAACGTATTGGTTTGATTTTGATTTCAGGGTGGTAAATGGCTTGGTAAATAGCCTCTAAGTGCTCACACGGTTAGACACACGGGCGTATGTCTAGGCCATGTGAACCCTGCACCTTATTATTATTAATCTTGATAGGCCATTGTACAACCCCACGGCCGTGTGTATGAGCCGTGTAGAATAGACGGTTTGAACATGGGCGTGTGCCCATACCATGTGGATCAAGTCAGTTTATCAAGGTTTATCACTCGGTTTAAACCCATGGGCGTGTTCAGGCCGTGTGAAATAGTCAGTAGCTCCCCACGGTTGATAACATGGGAGTGTCAAGGGGTACACAGCGTGTCTCAAGCCACATAGGCTTGTGACCCTTGCTTTAAAGAAAGGTTTTGATTAAGTTTTGAAAGTTTTTAGATATGTGCTTAAGGCATCTAGGCCCATGTAATGTATGATTAGACTAATATAGAGAAGTTTTTGAGTCGGAACGAAATTTACAGCCCAATAGTGTATGTTTTAACGAGTTCAAGCATGGTAATATCTCTTATCCAGTCCTAGCCTCGGGCTTGGGTATAGGGTGTTACATGAGTTGTCGAGTAGTTCATGCACAATCTCATCGACCCATCTTTCTTTTTCACAAATAGTGCTAGAGCACCCCACGGTGAATAGCTCGGTCTCGCAAAACCCTTATCGGTCAACTCTTGCAATTGAACCTTCAGTTCTTTCAATTCTAAGGGTTCCATCCTATACGAGCAACCGAAATGAGGGCCGTTCCCGGAACTAACTCAACCCCAAACTCGACCTCTCTAATTAGAGGTAATCTGGGTAACTCTTCAGGGAATACATCCGAATACTTACATACAACCGGCACTGTTTCAATCTTTACTTCAGACTCTTGAGTATTTAACACGAAAGAGAGATAAGACTTGTACCCTTATCTCAAATATTTCTCAGCCACCATGGAAGAAATCATCAATGGTAAACCATCTGACCCACCTGATTCAACCCGAATAACATCTCCATTTTCACACTTCAATTCAATAAATTTACTACAACAGTTCACTAAAACACTATGGGTAGTCAACCAATGTAACATCTCAAAATAGGGCCTAAACGGAGCAGTGGTTGTGAAACCATGAATCCGATATAGAAAACTTTATTTTGATTAATTTTTATGATTTATTAATTGATTTGATGCATGTGTTAGAGTATTGATAGAAAATTTTATGAAATTCTTGTCTAATTTGCTTATTAGGGTTAAATTGTAAAAGTTGATAAATGAGAGTTCTAGATACTAAAGGATTTAAATGAAGAGCATAATTGAAGTAGAGGTCCTTAAATGGTAATTATACCATTAGGATTTCATGTACAAAAATGGACAAATATAGGTAGAAAGAACATAAGTTTTTAATGAAAGGTAATTTAGTCATTTGGTAATTAAAAGAAATTAAAAGGGAAAAAGATGGCAAAATATGCTCATCTTCTTCCTTAGGACGAAACTTCAAGGGGGGGACTCCATAGCTAGGGTTTCCAAGCTTCCAAGCTCCATAGTAAGTCAATCCAAGCCCCGTTTTTCATGTTATTTATGTTTTTAGAATCCCGGTAACTTGGTTTAGCTTATTCTAGCAATAATTTAACTTAGGGTTCATATTTGGAAAAATACCCATAGGTAAAATGTGTTTATTTTGATGTTTTATGATAGAATATGAAGGCTGAAATTATGTTAAACAACTTTTGCTAAGCGATTTTACGTAAAAACGAGTACAATGACATAATCGGTAAAAATATCTAATGTTCATAAGTACATGTTAGAGTGAGAATTTGATGTTTCCATAGAAGGGAAAAATGTTCATCATGTCCTAAAATGTAAGAAAATAGGATGAAGTTTAATTTTTGAGCCTAGGGGCAAAATTGTAATTTTGTGAAAGTTAGGGGGCAAAAATATAATTTTGCCATAATGTGATTTTGGATTGAATTAAATAATGTAAATATTAAATAAGCTAAATGTGTTATTATAGATCGAGAAGAACATGGAATCAATCTTGAATGAGGGAAAGGAAAAGTTAAGGACTAAATTGCAAATTTTGCCATATTTTGCACCGAGGTAAGTAGTATGTAAATAATTCATTATTTTTATTGATGTTTTATATTTCAGCATGCTTAATGTATTGAATCTGATTTTTGGATCATAATTGACTATTGAATGAATGAAATAAAGTGTTAAAAAGTGAGTTATTTCCCGTTTGAACCTTCAGAATTGAAAGATGTAATTGGCATGTAGCTAGGTCACATGAGTGGTACTAAGTGTAGGCCACTATGTGAAGAAGAGAGCTACAAGAGATTTTGTATACATATCTAGGTCACATGTGTAGTACCGAGAGTATGCCATGTGTACAAGAAAGCTATATGTAGCTAGGTCACATGTGTGGTATATGGAGTGAGCCACTATGTGTACAAGAGAGCTACGAGAAGGCTAGGTCATATGAGTGGTGCTAAGTGAAGGCCACCATATGTACAAGAGAGCCAGAATTATAAGTACAATCGAGCTAGGTCACATGAGTGGTACTGAGTGTAGGCCACTATGTGTACAAGAGAGCTTCGATTTCAAAGGTGGGCAGTGTGCGAAACCACCGCATATTCGTTATTATTCCGAAGTGTTCAACGGGAAATTTGACTAAATGAAATTATGTGAGATGTTGTAGTGATATGTATATGTATATGTATGTATAATGTATGAGCAATATGCTCATTATTGATTTGAAATTTGAATCGTTGTTATAGGTAAGTAATGAATACAACTAAAGTGAGAGAAAGCAAAATTTTACAATAAAACTGTTTTGGACAAAAGCAGTGATGTGAATTTGAAAAATCACCAAAAATGGTAGAAATTGAATTATAAGTTGTATGCAAAATTTATTTAAAGCTTATTGAGTCCATTTTCATATACGAGAAACAGAGAAAGCAAAGGATTGGTATATTTTTAGATATTTAGATTTTTGTGAGACGGTTCAGAGTGATTTCGAGATCCTGCTTACGACTTTGTAATATTATTGAAAATTGTACAAAAATAATATTGGGACATAATTTATATGATTAGATTCCTTATTGCGTCTATTTTTGGAAGAAGCAAACTAAAACATCATTTGAATTCTGTAGAAAATGATAATTAAATTTTAGGTCGGAATTGTCAGACAGCAGAATAGGGGAGACTTTGAAGAATAAACTGTACTAATTGGCTAAAACAAAAATTCTGAAAATTTTATTGTAAAAAGATATGTGAATCTAGTTTCAGGTAAAATTTACGGATTTTAATTTGGACTTTCTTAAATCTAGATAAAAATAATTTAGTGACTGTGACTCGAATAGACAACTTGCTTCGAATTTGAATTAATAGTGACCTTGAATGTAGATATGATTGTGTTATCTTGTAAACATATTAAATCCATTATTTATTATGTATATACTTACTTACTAAGATATATGCTTACTCTCTTTCTTTTCCTTGTTCTTTAGTGTCATCAAGCTAGCTCGGGATTCGGTGATCGTCGGATATCCATCCACACTATCAGCCTTCTTTTGGTATTTTGAAAACAATATTTTGGGAATTATGGCATGTATAGAAGGCTTAATTGTTTTGTTATTTGTAATAACGAATGATTATTTTGCTTATGGGTATTGATGACTATCTATGGAAAAAGTTTTAAATTTATATGGATTTTACATTTTAAATTTTGTACAGTAGTATGAATCATGTCCGGTAATGCCTCGTACCCTATTCCGGCGACGTACCTGGGTGAGGGGTATTACATTTAGTGGTATTAGAGCTATGGTTTAGTCGGTTCTTGGACTAACATAGCGTGTGTAAAAGTCTAGCTATACATGCCATAAATATATTGTGATAGTGTGATGACTCCTGACAATTTAAAATTTTTTATAGTAAATGGATCCGGACCGAGCTACTACTGACGATGCTGAAATTAATGCACCGGCTCCTGCGCAAGGGACCATGCTAATAGAAAATAGATCTGAAACACGTGGACAAGGAGAGGGGGCTCAGGAAGCCTTCCTCCAAATGATGAGTAACTAGTATACTGAGTTTATTCAAGCGAATCTAAATGCTCAACCTCCTCCACCCCCTCCTATACCTCAGACGGTTCCCGTAGCTCCCCAGGGCATGGATTTGGTATGAATGAACAAGCCTCCAGTTGATAAAATTAGAAAGTAAGGAGCAGAAGAGTTTAGAGCAAATATTGATGATGATCCTGAGAAAGCGGAGTTTTGGCTTGAAAACTCTATCCGTGTATTTGATGAGCTCTCGTGTGCACCAGAGGAGTGTTTAAAATGTGCTATATCACTTCTGAGAGATTCAGCCTATCATTGGTGGAAAACTTTAGTGGCAGTGGTGCCAAAAGAAAGGATCATTTGAGATTTCTTCCAGGAAGAGTTTAGAATGAAATATATATGTCAGCGATTTATTGATCAGAAACGGAAGGAGTTCCTTAAATTGAAGCAGGGCAAGATGTCGGTGACAGAGTACAAGCGTGAATTTGTTAGACTTAGTAAGTATGCCCAGGAGTGTGTATCCACCCAGGCTATTATGTGCAAGAGATTCAAAGATGGGCATAATGAGGACATTAAAATGTTTGTGGGAATTCTTGAGTTAAAAGAATTTGTGGTATTGGTCGACCGAGCCCTTAAAGCTGAGGAATTAAACAAAACAAGAAGGAAATTTGCTATCGAGGCCCAGGATACAAGAAAGAGGCTGATGAGCAAGTCGTCCCAATCTCAATCAAAGAAGTTCAAAGAGATGAATCCTCGATTTACTATTTCAACGGGACATTCACACCGAGACCGTTGGAGATCATATTTGGGTCCTAAAACTCAAGCTACTTCAGTGGCAAGTGTGGGCAATGTGAAGTCTAGTAAACTCGAGTGTCAGCATTGTGGAAGGCAACATTTTGGTGAGTGTTGGGGAACTGGTCGAGCTTGCTTCAGGTGTGGTTCTCGCGATCATTTTATTAAAGATTGTCCAGAGGGAGCTAAGGAAGAGAAATTTCACAGTGCTAGACAGACTAACACTGCTAATAGAGGTAGACCTTCGAGAAATACTGGAAGTGGAACTAGCAGTAAAAGTGTGATGAAAGACCCAGCCACGAGATCAGATGCTACAACACCTTCTGGGACATATGCCATTCGAGCTCGTGAAGAGGCATCCTCCCCCAATGTAACTACGGGTACATTTTATCTACATGATATTAATGTTGTTGCTTTGATTGATCCGGGTTCAACCCATTCCTATGTTTGCTTGAAATTGATGCCTAGTATAAGTATGCTTATAGAATCTATAGAATTTGTGATTAAAGTATCAAATCCATTAGGCAAGCATGTGTTAGGAGATAAAGTATGTAGAAATTTCCCTTTAATGATTAGAGATCATTGTTTCCCGACCGACCTCATGCTATTGCCATTTGACGAGTTTGATGTGATCCTTGGTATGGATTGGCTGACTGCACATGATGTGATAGTTAATTGTGGGAAGAAATTCATCGAGTGAAATATAAACGGTGAAATCCTTGAGTTAACTCGGATGAGCGGATAGTTCATTTGCTATGATTTCTATTATGTCTCTCTAAAAATGTTTGAGAAAAAGGTATGAAGCTTATCTTGCTTTTGTGTTAAACACAAAAGATTTAGAGATGAAAATTGAGTCAGTGCTAGTAGTATGCGAGTATCCAGATGTGTTTTCGGAAGAATTACCAGGTTTGCCTCCTATTAGAGACATGGAGTTTGGTATTGAGTTGATTACAGGTACCACACCCATCTCTATTGCTCCATATAGAATGGCCCCGTTGGAATTGAAAGAATTGAAAGCTCAGCTGCAGGAATTAACTGATAAAGGCTTTGCAAGACCTAGTTATTCACCCTGGGGTGCACCAATCCTATTTGTGAAAAAGAAAGACAGTTCGATGAGATTGTGCATAGACTATCGGCAACTTAACAAGGTAACAATAAAGAACAGATATCCACTGCCTATAATTGATGATTTATTTGATCAATTGAAGGGAGCCACTGTGTTCTCTAAGATAGATTTGAGATCCGAATACTACCAGTTGCGAGTTAAAGAGTCAGATGTTCCGAATACTTCTTTTCGGACTAGGTACGGTCATTATGAGTTCCTTGTGATGCCATTTGGCTTGACTAATGCTCCTGCCATTTTCATGGACTTAATGAACCGAATATTCAGACCTTACTTGGATAAGTTTGTAGTCGTGTTTATTGATGATATTTTAATTTATTCTCATGATGAGACTGAGCATGCAGAGAATTTGAGAACTATCTTACAAACTTTGAGAGATGACTAGTTGCACGCTAAATTTAGTAAAAGTGAGTTCTGGCTTCGAGAAGTTGGATTCTTGGGACACATTGTCTCAGGAGAAGGCATTAGAGTTGACCCGAGCAAGATCTCAGCCATTGTTGAGTGGAAACCTCCGAGGAATGTATCTGAGGTTAGAAGTTTTCTGGGATTAGCTGGTTATTATAGACGATTTGTAGAGGGATTTTCCATAATAGCTACCCCATTGATGAGATTGCTACAAAAAGATTTCAAATTTGAATGGACTGAGAAATGTCAGCAGAGTTTTGACAAGTTGAAGGCATTGTTGACTGAAGCTCCTGTCTTAGTACAACCTGAACCAGGTAAAGAGTTTGTGGTCTACAGTGATGCATCCTTGAATGGATTGGGTTGTGTACTTATGCAGGAAGGTAAAGTAATTGCTTATGCGTCTAGACAGCTAAAACCACATGAGAAAAATTATCCGACGTATGATTTAGAGCTAGCTGCTATTGTATTTGCTCTGAAAATTTGGAGACATCACTTGTATGGCGAGAAGTGTCGAATATTCATTGATCATAAAAGCTTGAAATACTTGATGACTCAGAAAGAATTGAACCTGAGGCAAAGAAGATGGTTAGAGTTAATTAAAGATTATGAGTTAGTGATCGATTACCATCCAGGTAAAGCAAATGTTATTGCTGATGCCTTGAGTAGAAAATTTTTATTTGCATTGAGTGCTTTGAATACTAACTTGGCTTTATCAGATGATGGTTTCATTATGGCTGACTTGAGAGATAAACCGATGTTTCTTGAAGAAATCCATGAAGCTCAGAAAAATGATAGTGAGTTTCAAGCTAAAAGAGCTTAGTGAGAGTCAGGTTTAGAGTCTGATTTTTAGATCGGTTCTAATGGTTGTTTGTTGTTCAGAGACAGAGTATATGTACCGAAAAATGACGAGCTTATTCAAAAGATCCTACAAGAAGCACATAATAGTTCTTTTTCTATTCACCCAGGTAGTACAAAGATGTATAATGATTTGAAGAAAATGTATTGGTGGGTAGGAATGAAAAGAGATATTTCAGAGTTTGTTTCTAGATGCTTGATCTGTCAGGAAGTAAAAGACGAACATCAAGTACTTTCAGGTTTATTGCAGCCTATGTTAGTCCCTGAGTGGAAATGGGACCGAGTTACTATGGATTTTGTCATAGGACTGCCGTTGACACCTAGAAAGAAAGATGCAATATGGGTTGTAATTGATAAGCTAACGAAGTCGGCTCATTTTGTCCTAGTTCGTATGGATTATTCACTAGATAATTTAGCTGAATTATATATATCAGAGATAGTTAGACTAAACGGGGTACCATTATCGATCATTTCAGACAGAGATTCGAGATTTACTTCACGATTTTGGAAGAAGTTACAGGAAGCTTTGGGCACAAAGTTGAGTTTTAGTACAGCTTTTCATCCTCAGACCGATGGTCAGTCAGATAGAGTCATTCAGGTGCTTGAGGATATGGTTAGATGCTATGTATTAGAATTTCAAGGCAGTTGGGAAAAGTATTTACCATTAGTAGAGTTTGCTTACAATAATAGTTATCAGTCGAGTTTGAAGATGGCACCTTATGAGGCTTTGTATGGATGCAAATGTCGTACACCTTTATATTGGATAGAGCTTAAGGAAAATCACATTCATGGGGTCGATTTAGTTAAAGAAACAGAAGAGAAAGTAAAAGTCATCAGAGATTGCTTAAAAGCAACTTCAGATAAACATAAGTCATATGCAAACTTGAAGAGAAAAGAGATTGAGTATCAAGTTGGTGACAAAGTGTTTTTAAAAGTATCCCCATGGAAGAAAGTCCTCAGATTTGGAAAGAAAGGCAAACTAAGTCCATGATTTATTGGGCCATTTGAGGTTACAGAGAGAGTTGGGCCATTAGCATATCGGTTAGCTTTGCCAACTGAGTTAGAGAAGATTCATAATGTGTCCCATGTATCCATGTTACGTCGTTACCGTTCTGATCCGTCACATGTGATTCCTCAGACGAAGGTTGAGATTCAGCCAGATATGACTTATAAAGAGGAACCAGTTAAGATTTAGCTCGAGGGGTCAAGCAACTAAGGGTGTCACACTTGTGAAAGTATTATGGAATAGACATGGGGTAGACGAGGCTACATGGGAGCCCAAAGAGGCTATGCGAAAACAGTACCCAAACCTCTTCACAGGTAAGATTTTCGGGGATGAAAATCCCTAAAAGGGGGAGAAATGTAACATCCCAAAATAGGGCCTAAAAGAAACAGTGGCTGCGAAACCACGAATCCGAGATAGAAAACTTTATTTTGATTAATTTTTATGATTTATTAATGATTGGACGCATGTGTTAAAGTATTGATAGAAAATTTTATGAAATTCTTGTCTAATTTGCTTATTAGGGTTAAATTATAAACATTGATAAATGAGAGTTCTAGATACTAAAGGGTTTAATTGAAGAGCATAATTGAAGTAGAGGTCCTTAAATGGTAATTATACCATTAGGCTTTCATGGACAAAAATGGACAAATATAGGTAGAAGGAACCAAAGTTTTTAATGAAGGGAAATTTAGTCATTTGGTAATTAAAAAAATTAAAAGGAAAAAGATGGCAAAATATGCTCATCTTCTTCCTTAGGACGAAACTTCAAGGGGGGGACTCCATAGCTAGGGTTTCCAAGCTTCCAAGCTCCATAGTAAGTCAATCCAAGCCCTGCTTTTCATGTTCTTTACATTTTTGGAATCCCGGTAACTTGGTTTAGCTTATTCTATCAATAATTTAACTTAGGGTTCATATTTGGAAAAATACCCATAGGTGAAATGTGTTTATTTTGATGTTTTATGATAGAATATGAAGGCTGAAATTATGTTAAACAACTTTTGCTAAGCGATTTTACGTAAAAACGAGTAAAATGACATAATCGGTAAAAAATATCTAATGTCCATAAGTACATGTTAGAGTGGGAATTTGATGTTGCCATAGAAAGGAAAAATGTTCATCATGTCCTAAAATGTAAGAAAATAGTATGAAGTTTAATTTTCGAGCCTAGAGGCAAAACTATAATTTTGTGAAAGTTAAGGGGCAAAAATGTAATTTTGCCATAATGTGATTTTGGATTGAATTAAATAATGTAAATATTAAATAAGCTAAATATGTTATTATAGATCGAGAAGAATGTGGAATCGATCTTGAACGAGGGAAAGGAAAAGTTAAGGACTAAATTACAAATTTTGCCATATTTTGCACCGAGGTAAGTAGTATGTAAATAATTCATTATTTTTATTGATGTTTTATATTTCAGCATGTTTAATGTATTGTATCTGATTTTTGGATCATAATTGACTATTGAATGAATGAAATAAAGTGTTAAAAAGTGAGTTATTTCCCGTTTGAACCTTCGGAATCGAAAGATGTAATTGGCATGTAGCTAGGTCACATGAGTGGTACTAAGTGTAGGCCACTATGTGCACAAGAGAGCTACAAGTGATTTTGTGTACGTAGCTAGGTCACATGTGTAGTACCGAGAGTACACCATCTGTACAAAAAAGCTATATGTAGCTAGGTCACATGTGTGGTATATGGATTGAGCCACTATGTGTACAAGAGAGCTACGAGAAGGCTAGGTCATATGAGTGGTGCTAAGTGAAGGCCACCATACGTACAAGAGAGCCAGAATTATAAGTACAGTCGAGCTAGGTCACATGAGTGGTACTGAGTGTAGGCCACTATGTGTACAAGAGAGCTTTGATTTCAAAGGTGGGCTGTGTGCGAAACTTCCGCATATTCGTTATTATTCTGAAGCGTTCAACGGGAAAACTGACTAAATGAAATTATGTGAGATGTTGTAGTGATAAGTATATGTATATGTATGTATAATGTATGAGCAATATGCTCAATATGTGATTGGAAATTTGAATGGTTGTTATAGGTAAGTAATGAATACAACTAAAGTTTGAGAAAGCAAAATTTTACAATAAAAATGCTTTGGACAACAACAGTGATGTGAATTTGAAAAATTACCAAAAATGGTAGAAATTGAATTATAAGTTGTATGAGACATTTATTTAAATATTATTGAGTCTATTTTCATATAAAAGAAACAGAGAAAGAAAAGGATTGGTATATTTTGAGATATTTAGATTTTTGTGAGACTGGTTCAGAGTGATTTCGAGATCCCCTGTTCTGACTTGGAAATATTATTAAAAAAATAATATTGGGACATACTTTATATTATTAGATTTCTTATTGAGTCTATTTTTCGAAGAAGCAAACTAGAACATTATTTGAATTCTGTACAAAAAGATAATTAAATTTTGGCAAAGAATGGTTGGAACTGTCAGACAGCAGAATAGGGGAGACTTTGAAGAATAAACTGTACTAATTGGATAAACAAAAAATTATGAAAAGTTTATGGTAAAAATATATGTGAATCTAGTTTCAGAAAAAAATTACGGATCTTAATTTTAAGTTTCGTAGCTCCAGATAAAAATAATTTAGTGACTGTGAATCGAATAGACAGCTTGCTCAATTTGAATTAATAGTGACTTTGAATGTAGATATGATTGTGTTATCTTGTAAACATATTAAATCCATTATTTATTATTTATATACTTACTTACTAAGCTATATGCTTACTCTCTTTCTTTTCCTTGTTCTATAATGCCATCAAGCTAGCTCGGGATTTGGTGATCGTCGGAGATCCATCCACACTATCAGCCTTCTTTTGGTATTTAGAAAACAATATTTTGGGAATTATGGCATGTATAGAAGGCTTAATTGTTTTGTTATTTGTAATAACGAATGATTACTTTGCTTATGGGTATTGACAACTATCTATGGAAAAAGTTTTAAATTTATATGGATTTTACATTTTAAATTTTGTACAGTAGTATGAATCATGTCCGGTAATGCCTCGTACCCTGTTCCGACGATAGACCTAAGTGAGGGGCGTTACAATCAATCCATACCAAGAATCAAATCAAATTCATCACATGGCAATAACATAAGGTCTGCCAGAAATTAGTGACCCCTAATTGTCAAAGGACACTTCCTACACACCTTGTCAACTAACACATATTTACCTAATGGGTTTGACACCTTTACCACAAATTCTATAAACTCAATGATCATGCTCAAACTGGATGCCAATCTCATACAAATATAAGAATGGGTAGACCCTAGATCAATTAGAGCAATAACAAAGGTGTCATGAAGAGAGAAAGTATCGGTTATTACATATGGCAATGATGCCTCTTCTCGAGCGCGAATAGCGTAAGTCTTCATTGGCGCCCGACCCTCTGGCCTCACAGTAGAGTCTCGTGATGCACCACTACCATTAGTCCCACATCCCGGGTTCTTTTGTGGCCTACCCCTAAAGGATACACTGTTTGATCTTATCTATTGCTTCCTCTCTTTGTCATCCATTTCGGGGCAGTTACAAATGAAATGGTCAAGGGACCCACACTTAAAACAATTCCGATTGTTTCCCCAAAACTCCCCATTATGATATCTTCCACAACTTGGGCACTCCGATTTGGACTTTGGATTGCCCACACTTGCCATCGAGGTGGCTGAACTCTTGAACTCGAGTAAGTGTTGCCTCGCTCTCCTTGTGAAAACCCGACTGATGTAGTCGTCTGAGGGTTCACTTCCTTGGACCTCTCGATTGAGCTTTGTAGGATTTACGCATCAGCCTTTTCCTTGCATCCCGGGCATCACTCACTACCTTCCTCTTTTCCTTACTCAATTATTCGGCCTTATTGGTCCTATCCACCAATACCACAAACTCTTTTAGTTCTAAAATCCCGACTAAGAGTTTGACATCCTCATTCAGCCCATCTTCAAACCTTTTGCATAAAATAGCTTCTGTTGACACACATTCTTGCCCGTACTTGCTAAGCCTAATGAATTCACGCTCATATTCCACCACAATCATTTTTCCTTGCTTTAACTCAAGGAATTCCTTTCGTTTCTAGTCAATAAATCGCTGACTTATGTACTTTTTTCGGAACTCTTCCAAAAGGAAGTCCCACGTCACTCTCTCCTTCGGAACCACGGATGTCAACGTCTTCCACCAATGGTATGCTGAGTCCCTCATCAAAGACATGTCACATTTTAAGCTCTCCTCAGGTGTACAGGAGAGTTCATCAAACACTCTCAATGAGTTCTCAAGCCAGAACTCCGCCCGCTCAGGGTCATCATCTATATTAGCTCTAAACTCCTCAGCCCCTTGCTTTCGGATCTTGTCTAACGGGGGCTTAGTCATCCTCACTAAATCTACACCTTGAGGATCCATAGGAATTGGTTAAGGTATAGTAGGGGGTGGAGGAGGTTGAGCATTGGGGTTTGCTAGTACATATTCTGTGTACCAATTGCTCATCATTTGGAGAAAGGTTTTTGAGCCTCTTCTTCTTGGACCTTAGTTTCGGGTCCACTCTGCACAGATGCGGTCCCTTGATTGGGAGCAAGTGCATTACAAGCTGCATCATCAGCAGCTAATTGATCGGGATCCATATACTACATAAAAAAAGAAAGTTTAGAATCATCAGAAGTCGCCACACTATCTTTATATGTTTATGGCATGTATAGCTAGACTCTTACACATGCTACGGCAGTTCGAGAACCAACTAAACCATAGCTTTGATACCACTAAATGTAACGCCCCTTACCTATAATCGAAGTCGAAACTGGGTTTGAGGCATTACTTAACTTATCCCACTTAATGTCTCGAATCGGGCAATAAGATATCACTGTTAAACCTATTGCAAAGCTTAATCTTGGCCTACGAGGCCCTAAACATACCTCCGAGAAGCTTCAAACTAATCTTAGAACTTTTATGAACCCTAGAATCTTTTCATCAAAACGGGGGCCGCACACCCGTGTATCATCTCACACACCTGTCTTCGATGCCTGTGGACGACACTGACTTAATTCACACGGTCGAGACATGCCCGTGTCTTCTACCCATGGAGCTCTCTGACTATGACATCATCAACCCTTAATTAGCACACGACCAAAACACACGCCCGTATGGCTGGCCCGTGGTCGCCTCTGATTAATCCACACGGCTGTTGCACGCCCATGTGCTTCTACCGTGTGGTGATTTAAATTTTAAATCCTAAGTGACAGACTTCACATGGCCTGGGCACACGACCTAGACACACGCCTGTGTGCCTACCCATGTGGACAAGAACAAGGCTATTTGCCAAGCTCTTTGCACCCCTCTAGTTCACACCACATGAATCCATTCAACATATCATTAAACAACTCATAATTTGTAACATGAACTTTCATAAATAACTTCATATTTTCATAAATGACAAGGTGAGCCATCAACCATGGCAATATATAATATAGTTATCTTAATAAGGGGCCAACACACCTTTGGCCAAAATAACAAAATATTTTAACTAGTCTAGCCCCTATACATGCCATTTACAAAATGACTAAGTCTAGATATACCGAGGTGAGCTAATAGTATGGGCGATCTTCTAGTTATTTGCATATCTCAGCTCGGCTCTTTAGACTCTATAAAACAAGGGAAAAGAGAAAGGTGAGTAAGCTTCAAGCTTAGTAAGTTTACATGTAAACAATTAGCATTATAGTATGTGCTAAACAATAAATAGCAGTACATACTAAACAAGAAACATTCCACATTCATAATCATGCTTACTCATTTCTTCCATTTCCACATCCAAACCATATCACAAGCTTAATGTATACATTTATTAGCATGCCTCCCTGCACTTAGCACTCCAATGTCACATAATACAACAGATCACTATCTTTCAATCAACTACTCATAATCAAATTACTCAATGGTTCCGTACTTAGCCCACCATCAGTCTTTATTAGGGTGGTATCGCACATAGCCCACCAAAGAGGTATCGCACTTAGCCCACCATCAAGTAATGATATACCACACGTACATATCCATTCTATCATTCACACTAGAGTTATTCAATAACTACCACATTCTATTCACTTGAATCATACATATTCTCAATTGTGCCATGCACTAATTAGCAACACAAATGTATATATAAACTGTATCGTTTACACATAAACTTACCTCGGTACAAAACGTATTGAATTGTGGTTTACTCCGTAACCTTGCCTTTTCCTCGGTCAAGGTTAATTCCGCATTTTTCTTGATCTATAACAATAAGATTCATTCATTTAGATCATTTAATGATCATAATGCATCACAATCTACACTTAGGCAAAAATGACCAATTTTCCCTTGCACTATGGCAAAATTACAATTTTGCCCCTAGGCTCGTAAATCATTTTCAACACATTTTATCAATAAACAAGCCTAGCTGAATATTTATTTCTCTTACAACTACTAACCATTCCAACCATTTCATGTATTTATGACACAAATTCATTCTTTGCATTTAAGTCATATTTAGGTGTTTTCATGCTAACACCTTTCACAAAAGTTGTTGCTCATCTTCTTAACATTCATTTTCTTTCATAAAAACTTAGCTAACAACATAAACTCTTTCATGGGAAGTCCCTAGACTTTCAACCATATTACAAATTGGTCCCCTCATTAGCTTAAGCTTTGGGGATTCCAAAACCACAAAAATCATCAAGAAAAACTTTAAAAATCACTTACTTGCTAGGGAATATGTTGGTTGAAAGTTTGAGCTTCAAAACCCTTATTTTCTTTACTTTTTTGGTGGATGAAGGTGGATGAATAGTGAAAATATGATAACATCTTTATTCATCTTATTTTATTCATTTTTATCACCTAATATCCATCAAATTTTGACCAACATTAAAATCTTGTCTCCTTAGCTCCTATATGGCCGGCCATCGCTAGATAAATTAAAGACCTCCAAATTTCATTTTACAGCTATTAGGTACCTTTACCTTATAAAATAGAACTTTCGCACTTAATGCGATTTAATCCTTTTTTGCAATTAAGCATGCTATCACTCAAATTAATGCACCAAAATTTTCACATAGCCTTATAATTATGCTACAACACATAAAATAACATCAAAATAATTTTCCCGACCTCAATTTAGTGGTCCTGAAACCACTGCTCCGACTAGACCCTAAATCGGGCTGTTACAGCTTAAATATATATGTTCGCAGTAAGAAGGATCATACATCTGAGGGTTCGCATACTTTAACTGAGTTTGCAAAAAAGTAAGGCTTTTACTAATAAAGGTTCACATATAATTTTGGGGTTGCAAACTTGTAGGAGTCACATGCATGGATACCTCATATCAAAACCAGCTCGCATTAAAAGTTAAGTCATGCTTAGGCAAAATTAAAAGAACACAACATGTCATGCACAAAAGGAAGGATAATGAAAACTTAGGTGTTTATTCATACAGGAACGAAGCCAATACAATTAAACAAATAAATATTTAACTTTGTGGTTTGTGGAATTGTAAATAAAATTAAGGAAAAACTAAGTTATAAAACAATGAAATCATCTAATATAACGATTCTAATCCCAAGCAGCTAACCACATTGCCTTCTTCTCAGGGTTCAATCGTACACATCCTGACTAGCCTCGATTAGATCAATCACCTCACCACTACCTTCCACAATCTACTTACTTGTAAAGTAAGAGAGGATTATGTGAGTTTATTGATAACTCAGTGAATATATAGGAATATCATGGTATGTTTCAAATACGGAGTTAAAAAAAACATAGTCTAAAACCATATCACGAGCTAGGCTTGCCATGAAGGTACGAGACCTAGTCCGCAATACATTGCTTGATAGAAAACCATGTAAGTTTGTAAAATAATTTCACATGTACTTATTTAAGACTAGACTTAAAAACTCAACTTTTTAAGAAAACATAAAATAAAGCCATATACTTGACATGTCCTTGTGCATATTCTGAACATATAACATGTTCTTGTACTTGTTATTTCTTACTGTTGGATAATCTCCTTATATTGCCTCACTTGTGACTCATAGAGTCCTTAACATGTCCTATGAGTGTAGCTTAAAGGTAAACACTCTCTTATACACCATATCCCTTTGAATGGAGCATAGCTTGACATTCCATTATCTCTTCACATGTCCTAGGGCTTCAACACCCAAATTATAGAACTTATAGGTGAGTACGCACAATTCTTTGGTATACTAATATATCCAACATAAGGCTCACATAAGGGGCTCATATAAAAAAAACACTTATCAGATAGAGCTCGCATCGAAGCTTATAAAACATGGTTTATAAAATCATGCTTTTAAAACATATCTTAAAACATTTAAAACATAAACTTGTGTAGGAGCACACATAAAACATATCTTTAAAAAATCATAAGAATATATTTTGTAAACAGAGTTAGTAGAAAATCTTACTATTGGAACTTAGTTTTAAAAACTCTAAACTTTTGAAAAACACAGTGGTTCACACAGAAATGGCGATCCCTGAACACTCATCGATTAACCGAGAGTTTAAACAAGTTTTACTTTTCCTTTGTCCTTGCTGGTAGATTGTTCGACTGGTTCGCAACATACATAAACATAAATTACTAAACAAAGCATACAAATTCCAAACATACGAACGAACCTAGTTCTTGGACAATTAACCCTAGTAGGATAGAGACTTACTTTGGTTTCTAAGAACTTTGGTTCAAAACAGAGACTTGTCAGAACGAAAAATTAATGAGAGAACTTTATATGAGAAGAGCTTAATTTATAGGCACTAAGTGTTTCGGTACTCTTAGTATACCCTACTTGACTTAGGAAAAAGTTACGTGCATGGATAGTTGTCCTAATTGGAAAACAAGTCAAATTCCTAATTCAAGTGTAACTCAACTTAAACTAGTGGACCCCTAGATCGTTAAATATTGGCGAACACTTCCTACCACGTCCTTAGGCATACAATGTTCACTGAACTTGCTGGCGAACCCTGTTGAAAGTCTTCTGGTAGATACCAGTTCGTCGTGCCACTGGTGAATCCTACTTGCAAAGTCCAAACTTTCAAGCCCTATCTTGGGATGTTACATGGTCGATATGGATATGAATGAATGAATAAATTTGATTGGTAAAATGAGATAATTATATAATTAAATGGTATGAGTTGAAATGGATATGGATAATGATATACTCAATGTTATAGGGCCTTATCTCTAGTCAATTATTTTTATTTCTTAGTTGTGATTTTTGTTTTGGTGTTCTAACTTTCCTTTTGAAAGTGCAGCAAACCAATTCTTCGACGAAGATAACACGGTGGTCAACTGGAAAAGTACAGTGATACGATCATACATTCAACAACAAAGCACAATTATAATAACCTACCTTTTAATCTCTAAATAATTGTATGCACGTTTAAGATTTTCAAAATAAAGTTAGGGAACTTTTACTTTGAGTCAGTTGTGCAATTGTGATATTGATTGTAAGCTTGTTATTGTGAAATTGGTTCAATGGCTTCAAGAAAATGTATGTCTTTTCCAAGAACTGTGGAGTGCGAGTTTCCCAATGCTCCAAAGAGATGATTCATCTCGGAGAAAGCCATTAAATTATTCTGCAAGATAAATAAACCACTAATTCAAGAGTGTGGATTTGATTTTCCATGCAATTGTTTCATGACCCAATAATAACAAGGTTGAAACGCTTAAAGTGGTCCACATTTTTATTAACAACCCTTTAGACATGCAATGATGTCAGTTGTTTAGGAATTTAACGCAAATTTTCTTGAAGCACAAGACCAAAAGGTCCTTCTGAGAGACATTTTCATGGATGTCTCTCCAACAATGATTGAGGCAATTCATAAGACATCTTGGTATAACTTAAATTTTAATGAAAATTTACATGAAGAAGAGGTGGACTATGGTGATAATATAGACTTTTTAACTGAAGGTCCAGGGACTTGGGTTTGAAAGTCCATGACCAAAGACCAATAAGATTCAAAAAATTAATAATGTTCTCAATAGCCAAAAAATAAATGTTCTTTATTTGTGAAAAATTGTTCCCTACTCGGCACGTTAGGGAGGTCACTCGTGATTGTGCTTTATTTTGTATGCCGTTTTGCAGGGACGAAAGATAAATGTGGGAAACCAGATTTATCACCACATAAGGCGACCTGCAGATGGTCATACAAGGGGAATTCAATATCCATATCTCATTACAGAGATGTGTAGGAGAGAGGAGGCCAAGATGGACCCATAGGATTGAATTGCCCACCGAAAGGCATCCTAAACGATGTTATCTATGAGCATTTTTGCAACAAGAACTCGAGTCGAGTGTAGAAGCCATAACCTGTACAATCAATGGTGCAACAAAAGAAGGCAAACCTGATAGTCTTGATGAGTGAAGACCTAGTCCTGCGAGCTTATATTGATTACTTGACCTGATGCATGGCATTTCTTGGGCTAGTAACAACCCACTATGTCGAGAGACATGGCATCAAGATTCCTCCGTGGCCACAGCCATCAACGTCCCGTACCACTCCTACGAATATTGATCCCTCGATGCCACCATAAAGTGGTAGTGCGCATTTGAGGAAGAAAAAGGGATTACCATTCACAACCCATCTAACACTCGACATCCTGCCTTAAAGGTGCAATCCATAAGAAAAGGGAATAGGAAGATGGTCATTCGGATGAGGACAGTGATGAAAACACCGATGAGTTCAAGGATGACTATTTTGCTGACCGTTGAGGGAGTTTTTGGTTTTCATAATTTTTTTTTAATTTTTAATTTTATTTCTTATTTTTAGTTTAGTGTCTTATTTCGATTTGATACTTTATTTTTTCTATAGGTACTTTTTTGTCCACTTGGAGAAGCACGTGATCTTAATGTCAGCACGATAGCAAGGATTTGACCTTTCAAGGAAGTTTCTTTATTTACACTTTTTTTTTTTACATTGAGGACAATGTATGCTCTAAAGTGTGGGGAGTACATAGGATTAATATGTGTGTTTTTAATTTTTTTTGTTATTTATTTTATTTTATATACCAGTAATTGTTTTTGTTTGAATTTCATGGTGCTTGGAGTTTGTAATTACTATGAATAATTGGTTGAGAATAATGAAATATGAATTAATTTTTGTCAAGTAAGGAAATTTTTATTGATATGGGACGATTTGTTCATTTTAAGGTAGATTAATTAGTTTACTTAGTTAAATTATATAATAGACTAGAAATACCTATGTAAAAATGTTCGATTGTGTGGTATAGGATAAATAAACATTATAGATATTTGTAGATAATGGTTGAAACGATTATTATCCATTGATTTAATTAAAAACATGAAAAAAATTGTGTGTAATGGAATGCTTAGGAATGGCCTAAGGCATTGTTTGAATAGCCACTACTTAAATGACTTACCCTTATGCTATGTATCGCTAGTTCCCATAATTGAGTCTAATGACTTCTTCTTAATGAACTATTAATATTGAAACCATGAGCCCAAAATTGAATTAAAACTTGAACTTCTCCTTATCTTTGGTCCCTTATTGCATTATGAAATAGACATTAGACCATAATTATTGAGAGTTTAGGTAGAGACATCTCGAGGGTTTAAAAATAAAATTGAGTGGAAAAAGAAAGAAACTGTATGCTATAGTGAGAATAGGACTCTTAAAAGATTGTGCTTAAAATGAAAAATTAATTGAGTGAAAAAAGCATTGTGAGGGTTAAAAGCAAAGTAAGTGAAATAAAAGCATCGAACGAGTTAAAAACTGTGTGAGTGAAAAAAGAGGAAATAATTAAAATGTAATCAAATAAAAAATCACATATATGATTAGGGTATTTTTCATTCATGAATACTTTGTCATGCCTTCATATCATATATTTGGAAAGAAAAGGAAGGTGAGAGAAAGAGAAATAAGGAGGTGAGCCTAAAATCTAAAATTGGGGGCGAAAGGGAACAATGTCATGTGCTTAACTTGACACACCCGATTTACTTTAAACCCATAAATTAGGAACATTTAGGGGTTAATTTGAAAGAGACCTTAAGCTGGCGGTCTCCACTGAAAAATTAGAAAAGAGCTAGAAATGGAATTGGACCAGGTTGAAATCCAATTTTGGTTTAGCTGGATTAAGACCAGTTTTAAATTAATACTAGCTCCTAGATCGCATATAGCTCTATTAAAGTAAATACTTCCTATCTCTATAGGAATAGTAAAACTGCTTAGGTCTTTTAAATTTTGAGGTACCTATCTTGAAATAATCACACTACAGGAAGCATTTAAAGTCACTTGTTCTCCTACCTTAATTTTCTTATGCCTAGCCATTATCTCCTTTAAAAGCTTGGCGTACTTTCGACCTTTTTCAATTGACTCAATTAAAGGTAGGTTAACATTCAATGTTTTAAATAGGTTTAGGAAACTTACAAATTCATCCTCATCCTACCTTTTCTTTTCTTCTAGTCTCGAAGGGAATGGGATTTTGTGTCGACAAAATATTTAGTTCCTTCTTGCTTTGTGTCTTCTTCCAGTGTGAGTACCTCTTCTGACTCTAGCTCATTTTATACTTCTAGGGATACCTTCTGAGGATCATCATTGTAACAGCCTGTTTTTAGTGAAATCAAAATAGTGGTTTCGAGACCACAAATTTGACAAAAAAATTTCTTTTATTATTATTTTGATGTTTATGGAATATTAGAAAGGTTGTATAAAAATTCCGTTAAGGAAATTTGATGTTTGCATGCTTAATTAAGTAAAAAGGACTAAATCGTAAAAGGTGTAAAAGTAGAGTTCTATTATTTAAAAGTATCAATTTACTATGAAATTTAAATGTGAGTGGAATCAAATGGTAATTACCTTTTATATTGTTAGTGGACAAAGATGGACATAAAATTAAGTGATTTTAATGTTAATAAGCAAGGTTAGTTTGGTAAAATAATAAATTAGTTAAAGTTAAAATAATACGAAAAAAGTGTCATCTTCTTTAGTTGATTCATCCACTGAATTTTGAAGGAGGGAAAGCCATGGTTAGGTTTAGACATTCGGCCAAACTCTTCCATTGTAACATCCCAGATTTTCGTTGCCAAAAGCATGTGTTTTATCCTGTTTTGGTGTGATTTCGTGACCACACGAGTGGCCACACAGTGTGTGCTGCACATGGGTGGTTCACACGGCCATGTGAAATTGATAATTAGGGTTTTTGGGAAATGTTTAGTTCCACACGGCCGTGTGGCTACGACTTGGGAATTTTTTCAATTTTCACACGGGCGTGTGCCTTGGTCACACGGTCGTGTCCCTTGGTCACACGGAGCGTGTGAGATTTCCACATGGTCATGTCTACTCTGTACTTAATTTTGGCACTTTTGGACAATGAGTTACACGGGCTACACACACGGGCGTGTGTCCCCTCCACACGGGCATGTGTCCCCTCTACACAAGTGTGTGTAGCTTTCACATGGGCTATAGCTTCCACACGGCCGTGTGGCCCTATTTCACAGATTTTTGTTCTGTTTCAAATTTTGACTCAATTTTTGTTTCTGTGTGTTTTGACCCTCAATTAGGCCTTAGTAAGGTGGTTAGGACCCTACTTTAGCTCGGTTTTGTGTATTTATTTGTAACCATAACATTAATTTAATGGTTTACTTAAATGTTATGTGATATTACCTAGTAAATAAGTATAGTCATAACTGATTCTGGATCTGATCAATTGAATATGTGCATCTTTGTTTCTGTATGGGTGTGGTATGATTGTCTGTAAGTTGTGTACATTGTGCATCTTCATGAAAATCTGGGATTTGGTTGAGAAGAGAAGGAAGTCTGATCTGGCAGTTTAACTGCATTACTTAATAGCGGTGTTACCGCAATATAAACATATGTTAGCTCAACTACATATTATTATTAAAGTGGCTTAATTCCACCATATGTGTTGTGTAGGGTGGATGGAGTTAACATGGTTTTATGTGGTGTTCAGGGTGGATGGACTTGTTATAGCTCATATGTGGTGTGTAGGGTGGGCAAAGTGGTGTTTGGATGGTTAGGGTGGGTTTTATTTTGTTGTATTCATTGCATTTGATTATAAGTCTGTCTGTATGATTGTGAGGTTAACTGTATAATAATGTGAATAGTTTGGCGTGTTTCTGTACTAGCGTGTTTTGGGATATTAGCTCCATGTTGTGTTTGTTGTTGGACTGATTATTTGATTCAAGTTGTGCGTCCTTTGTTTGTATGCATGTATGGGGAATTATTTGCTTCACTTCTTGTCATCTACTTTCGTTTTGATTTTGGACTCACACTGAGCTTGTGTAGCTCACCCCTTTAGTTTTATTTTCTTTCAAGTATTATACAAGATTATGCTACGGACTTGGCACATCGTAGGTCTCACAATGTTTGGTTTGATTTGGTTCAGATAAAAAATTTTACAAGTTTATACAGTTGGTTTAAATATGTTTGTAAAGCGTTTATTTAAAATGTGGTATGAGTTTTGATTTAGACTTTCTATTAATTCATGTGGTTTTGGGTTGAACACCATTTTTCTCAAATTCTGCGCTCAATATTTAATTTGGTTTTCTGTTATTGATTCAAGGATTGTACTTATTTGAGAAAACAACATATTTTTTTTGCACAAATTTGTAATTTGAAATTTCAAATAAAGCAAATTGATTTGGTTCTAATGGTTTTAACGCTTGTAGATTACTGTTTTGAAACATAAAATGTTAGACGACTTAGTTCGATTTTAGCAAACTGTGTTCGAATGAGTTTTTAGCAATTCTTTTTGTAAATTGCTTTTTGATCACTTCAGTGATCAATGTAACCTCTGAGATCCAGGAAAAACTTATAGGTTGCATAAAACTTCACTTTAGGCCCCATTTGAACCTTAGGAATACGTAGGATACAAATGACATGTCATTAGGGTTACCATGTTTCGGGTGCTAGTCTTGAATGTCCTACCGATGGCTGAGGTCCTGCATTTGTTGTGGATACTTTACAGCTTGTGTGAGTAACATCGTTTACCTACAGATTGTCTGAGCAGTTTACAACTCTTGTGAGAAATTATGTAAAGGAAAATGAAAGCTTATGATTATATGTTTAGCACATTTCTGTGAACTTTTCTGCGTATCTGATGTTATTTTAAATGATTCAATGGGCATGAAAAGGAAAGGAACGATAAGTGTTCAAATGATTTAGGTAATGAATCTATAAAAAGGATTGAAAAAAAATGTTCAATGAAAGTATATCTATGTTCTTGAAAATGATGATTTCAAATGATTCTGTTCATGTATAATGACTTACCTTATGTTAATTCAAGTGAATTATGAATTGATGCACTAACATGTGTTCTTGATGATGCTTAGGCTTGTGCCAAGCTTATGGCTGGATTGTATCATGTTCAATTTTAAGGTTATGCATTGAAATGGTAAGTTACATTCATGTTTTATGAACTTACTAAGCATTTTATGCTTACATAGTTTTCTTTCCTATGTTTTATAGATAACTGGAAGCTCGATCTATTTGGAAGCTTGTCGGAGATCTATCACACTATCCAGCGATTATATCGGTAGTTTTTGATGTTTGGCCAAGGTTATAATGGCATGTATAGGTGGACTTGATCGTGTGTCAGAGTCTTAAAAATTTATAAAACGAATGATCGAACCTAGAAAACTAACTAAGACAACGATTAAGGCAAGCGCACCTATCGAACAATAGTATAGTTTAGTGGCAAGACAGGATTGTCGAACCCAAATGAACCAAAAGTACTAACACTAACTTTCTTTTTATTATTTAACCTAAGAATTAAAGGAATTGTTGTTTAACCTAAAATTAACTAACTACTAAGCTAAAAAGCGAAGACAAAAAGAAGGAATGGGGGAAAATACGTAAGGGAAAAACCAATTGATTGAGACAATACCCGAGGAAGAATCCACCTAGACTTCACTTGTTATTTAACTCTGAACCATACGATTTAGTCACTCGACTTGATCCATAGGATTCCCTAATTTATATTAATACCTCTCTCGAGGCTACTAACATTTAAGCCTAGGTTGATTAATTGAAAACTCTTTCTAATTAAAACCTCTAGAATTGCATTAACTCGATCTATGGACTCCAATATTAGGTTTGACTTTAATTCGGCAAATTTTCGTCATCCTATCTCTAGGGTTGTGATCAACTCCGCTTAACAATGCTAGATCTACTTGTAGACATGGTCTATTCCTCCTCTGCTTGAGAGCTTAAACGGTTGAATCAATATCCTGAAATATCAAAACAAGAATTAAGAACATATAGTTAAGAACAAATCAAGTATTTATCATACAGCTCAGAAAACAATAACAAGATTCATCTTAGGTTTCATCCCCCTCAGGTAATTGAGGGGTTTAGTTCATAAAAATAAAAGAATACATCTCAGAAGAAAATATAAAACAAAACATAAAGAAAACCCTAAAACCCCGTGAAGGAATTGAAGGAGAGATCCTCAATCTTGAGGAAGATTCCGGCTTCTTGAGATGAATCAACTGGCTTTCTTTGAGTGAATCCCACAATTCTGGCCCTTCTAACTTGGCTCTTTGGCCTAGCTGAGTGCCTCCCTAAAGGTTGGCCTCTAGGGTGTTTATAAAGGCTTTTAGAATGGCTTTCTTTGCCTCTAAGTACTCTATTCCGAATAGAACTCTTCTTTGCTGCAGTAGGGACACGCCCATGGCACACGTCCGTCTGATTCAAGGCTAGGCCGTGTTCAGGTCTGTTAATGAGGCACGACCATGTGGTCTTGGGCCTAGGCCATGTCGATTTCATGTTAAGCCCATTTTCTCTATTTTCGGCCTATTTCTTGTTCTTTTCATCCTCCGGTACTCTTCTGATTATAAAACATGAAAAAAAGGGATTAGGAGCACCTATTTCCATAATTAAAGGGATAAATCATCCAAAAGTATGCTAAATGTGGGATTAAAATATGTTCATATTACGGTTTATCAAATACCCCCACACTTAAGCTTTTGCTTGTCCTCAAGCAAAATTCTCAACTCACAATTAAAATGAACTTCCTCAATTCATAATATTCATTAATATTGTTTCATCATAATTCATAGACAATTTATTCATGGATAATTTTACACAAAGAATCCTAAAGATTCAAACAATCAAAGTCATAGTTTTTAGCATGAAAAATATAGGTGTTTCCTCTTATCCAAATAATTACCTTTAATTAAAATTTGACAAGAGTTGACATCCTCACTAAAGATTCACTCAAATCACTCAAGGTGTTTAAGGGTCAAAATAAAGAACTCATCAGTCGAAGATGAAAAGTTATTACCATAGGCTTGCATGAAAATCAAATCTCCACCACTATAAAATGAGATGATATACAAATCAAAAGGACTTTAAAAAGGGTTGTAACGGGATTTAGGTAAAAGGTGTGATTAAAGGCTAAATTAGAGGGTTAGAATCGAGATTGAATTGATAATTTACCTATCTAGAAAAAATGAACTAATCCTGAACAATTACATTAATTGAAAACTAATAATATGAGATTCTTATTCATGATGTGGAATTTAAATGTATAAGCTCATTAGAACATAGAACTAATAATGAACATATTTCGGGTTTTTTAAGAACAAATCAATAAATACATAATAAAAGAAGAATTCAACTACTGAAATAAAATAATTAGGTAACTGATCAAATCAAGTCTTGATAGAAGGGTAGTCAAAAGGATTGGTGATAACAAATACAAGATGGGTTTTGGGTTAATATTAGTGGGTGAGTCAATAAAAGGGTTGTTAGGATCAAAAGGGTTTACCAAGGGTTAATTACGAAGGTAGGCTTTTTATGGAGCAAGTGGGCTAAATCCTAAATGCCTTTATCATCTCAGTATATCAAATCATTGATGTGGTCTCGTCATGTATAATCGAAGCAAGTTCTAGAATAACAAATCAATGTTGACACACTCATAATAAATAAAGTGAGCACAAAAGGAATGTATGCTCTAAAAGGTTCAAGATTTCACCAAAATTATGGGTTTTTTTATGACAACCTTGTAAATTTCAAGTTTCAAGGCAATAATTAGATTCAGGTAAACAACCCAACAAAATTTTAATTTTTGAAAATAGACTCATCATTCTTGATTCTCTAGTATCTTAAAGTTTAAATCATCATTGTATAATTATCAATGACTTAATCTAAAACATATCAATAAAAATCATAAATCAATAGGAATTTAATTCTAATTAGTGATATGAGAAAATTACTTAAGACAAGATATCATTCAGGGATTTTGAGAATAATGCAAAAAATTAGGCACTTTTTCTTAAATGATTTTCAGCCCCCACACTTAAGATGTACATTGCCCTCAATGTACAAAGATAGATAATAAATATATAGTAAGAAAATCAAAAGAGAGGGAGAGAAGTGAACTTCTTGAATTTTTGGATGGATTCCTTGAGAATGAAACTTGTAGGGATGAAGTAGATGAAAGGTATGATAAACTAAGCAGAGGTGAAGGTATGTGAAAATTTTCCAGTTCCTTAGTAGCACCTTGAACCTTTTTAGAACTTCAGAGTCAGCGGTAACTTTTTAGGTGATTTTGTTATGATATTTACTCAAAAATTAGACAGTCGAAGACAAAAGAAATTGAACTTCTACTAATAAAAGTTTTTGAACAATATAAAAGGTAAAGGGTTGAACTTAGCAAATTATAATAAAAGGGTACATAAAAATCAAATAAAGGTAAAAATAAAAATTGAAATAAAGATAGAACTAAAATTAAAAAGGACTCAAAAGTCCTCATCATCGGTTGGATCGTGGGGTGGTGGAGATGGTGATATGTGAAAGTGGTGACAAATCTGCTGAAGAGTTGCCTCAATGCCATCGAATCGTTGAGCGGTGTCATTGAATTGTTGAGTACAATAATGCTCGAACTGAGAGAGGCGTTCAGAGATGTTTGAAAGTGAAGTAGCCGCATGAACTTGGTGATGGCTCGATTGTGGCTCCTCATGTGGGTGTGGGACATCGTCAATAACGTCTTCGGGTCCTCCTCCTCGGTTGTATGGGCTAGCCGATATTGGGGAGGATCGGTCCCATGGAGATGCTTGAACATCCACATGTTTATCATCGTTGAGATGCCCTGTGAAGACATCTGGCCTATCAAGGTGAGAGAGGTAGATTGTGATGCGGTGTTAAGGAGACCAAAGTATATTGCGAGCCGTGTTACATAAGGCCCCATGGTAATGACCCTATTGCGGTGGCTCTCTGTCTGATGCTAAATGGCTAGAACGATCAAGTAGGAAAGGTTGAAGACATGTCCAATTGCCATACAGCAGAGGAAGTAGGTGTCATGTGTGTTAACGACCTTGGTGCTCTCTCGCCTTCCTGTCAATGTGTGAGCTAAAATGGTGTGTAAGTATCACAAGGATGGGGCAAGAGTTGTTACTTTAGACTGACTAGGGTCATAATTGGCTGTGTTTGGGGCTATATTATACCAACATTTTTTCGGGGAGTTATGGATGTGTCGATGGAGCTCCGAAAGATCATGTTCTTCTCTGAAGTCATATGTGTATAGGCCCAGAGCGGCACTAAATTCAGGGATACTCAATTCTCAAACTAAACATCCTAGACGAAACTGAATAGTGCCTGGGTCGTCGTAGCGTGTCATTCCACCTGGAAATGAAAGGTAAAGCAAAGCTCTAATGTTAGTTCGAGGTAAGTGGGTTCGATAATACTGAAAAAATGTTCCCAAGGGTCAGTCGTCAAGAGTGCCCGAATATCATCAGCAAGTTGAACTTGTTCCAGGGCGGCCCAGTCGATACATCGGCCTTGACTCAGAGATCGTGCCCGCAGTATTTGAAAAATTTCCTCTTATGCTCCAGGAGGAAATCTTGGGAATGGGTGTCTCACTTTGGTCGATGCGCTGGCGGATGATGAACCGGGTCCCTTTCGTTTTTCAAAATGGGGACTACAGTTTTCTTGCCTCGAGAAGAAGACATTATGTTCCTGTGTAATAGAATACATAATATTATCTTATGATAATACGTATGAGTCCACAATTTCAATCTTATTAACAATGGACATTTATGCTAACAATTCTTCTAGAGATTCCAGACATTCAAAATAATAGTTAATCTAATCTATTTATAGTGCTTAAGTAATCACTATTTATTGCCAATAATCAACAAAAGTGAATGCTATAAAATTTTAAAGAATTAATCAAATATTTAAAAAATAATCATGAAATGTAAAATATCAAGCAGTAAAGTAGAAGATGTAGAATGAATTGATGGATGTGTAGAGATGGCGCACAGTCGTTTGAGGGCTGATGCACGAGCGTGTGCTGCAGTAGGTGGTGGAATAGGGCTACAGGTGTGTTTCTTCGTTCACACGAGCATGGTCTGTGTTGGTATGTGGATGAGGAGGATAAAGAGAGAGGGAGAATGGGTTGAATGGACGTGAAAGGTGGAGAGGGAGAGGGCGCCGGTGACCAGAATGGTGAGGTATGGGGAATTTGGAGGTGCTTGGAAGTAATGGTTAGGGTTGGAGATTTGAAAGATGAATAGGAGGGGTTTTAAATAGAAATAAGGGCACAAGAGTGTGTCACACACCCGTGTGAATCGTTTTTAGCCCGTGTGTTTCGAATGTTCAGGGGTTTGGCACGCCTATTTGCGTCCCATGCCCGTATCACCCGAGCGTGCTTAGCTTTGTTTGCTTCTTCCATACCCGTTTCATTCTTCCCCATGCCCGTGTTCAATTGAAAGGTTTGGCCACGGTTATGGGGCACGGGCATGTCACACGCCCGTGTCATTTACTCAGTTTCAACCATGGCCTAATCGCACCACCGTGGTGTTTTATCGTAGCCCGTGTTTTGGGGATTTTTTCATCCTTGATCTACACGGCCTCGCCACGCTGATGTGCTTGCTCGTGGTATCCACATGGCCACGGCCACGCCCGTGTGCAAGTCCGTGTGGTAGGGAAACCTACGCCTTATTAAATTGGTTAATTTGTAGTTAAGTGCTAAAAATAAAAAATATGATATTAGTGAAGTTAGTGCTCGGCTTGCCTCCCGAGAAGCGCTTGTTTAAAGTCTTAAACTAGACTTACCCTGTTTTTATTTCTAAATGAAGGTTCACAGTGCTGAAGCTCCTCTCTCATATCCCTAAAATTTTCACCATTATAAATTTTCATTTGTTGACCATTTACCTTGAATATGCCACAAGTTGGATGAGTTACCTCTATTGTGCTATAGGGAAAAATAGTTTTGATTAAGAATGGACCTGACCATCTTGATTTCAGTTTCCCAGGAAACAGTTTTAGCCTTGAATTGTATAGTAGGACTAAATCCCCTACTTTGAATAGTTTTGGATGTTTTGAACGAGCATCATGGCGTCGCTTTGTCACCTCCTTATAGAGTCGTGAGTTCTCATAGGCATTAGCTCGCCATTCATCAAGCTCGTTCAACTACATCATCCTTTTCTCACATGCAGTTTTAATATTGTAATTTAAAAATTTTATCGCCCAAAAAGCCTTGTGTTCTAACTCAAATGGTAGATTACAACTTTTTTCATAAACAAGTTTGTATGGGGATGTTCCTATGGGAGTTTTAAAGGCTGTTCTATAGGCCCATAAAGCATCGTCTACTTTTAATGCCCAATCTTTCCTGTTTGATTCTACTGTTTTCTAAATACGCTTAAGTTCTCGATTTGCTACTTCCACTTGTCCACTGGTTTGAGGATGATAAGGGGTAGTTGTCCTGTGTTGTACTCCATTTTTTTTAAGACTTTATCAAATTAAGTATTACAAAAGTGAGTACCCCTATCACTTATGATTGCTCTGGGTGTTCCACATCGAGAGAAGAGTTTCTTAAGAAACCTCACTACTACTCTAGCATCGTCAGTAGGTAAAGCTTGAGCTTCCACCCATTTGACATGTAATCTATTGCGACTAAGATGTATTTATTTCCAAATGAACTAGGGAATGGACCCATAAAATCAATATCCCATACATCGAATATTTCATATGATAGTATATACGCTTGAGGCATTTCATGCATTTAAAGATAGTACCTGTTGTTTGGCATTTATCACATGAAGCAACTACCTATTGGCATCTTTAAACAGAGTTGGCCAATAAAAACCTGATTCGAGTGTTTTATATGGTGTCTTAATCCCACTGTAATGTCCTCCTGAAGGTCCTGAGTGGTAATGTTCTAGGATTTTGCTTGCTTTTACCTTTGTAACACATCTCCGAATTACTTGATCTGCACATATACGGAAAAGAAAAGGGTCCTCCCAAAAATAGTTTTTTCCATCAGCAAAGAATCACTTCTTTTGATGATGTGTTAACCTTTTTGGTAGGATGTTAGCAGCTAAATAATTTGCAATATCTGCAAACCAAGGTACCTTGGAGTCGGTTATAGAAAAGAGTTGTTCTTCAGGAAACGAGTCGTTTATCTCACTCTCGTCGAATTCTTTGATATGTGGATTTTCAGGCCTAGAAAGATGATCTGCTGCAAGATTTTTAGCTCCTTTCTTATCCTGAATTTCCAAATCAAATTCCTATAATAGTAAAATCCATCTTATGAGTCGTGGTTTTGCATCGGATTTAGTCAAAAGATAACGAAGAGCTGAATGGTCAGTGTAAACAACAACTTTAGATAAATATCAAATATTGTCTAAATTTATCAAATGCAAAAACCACAGCTAGCAATTCTTTTTCTGTGGCAGTGTAATTTTCTTGTGCAGCCGTTAATGTCTTACTAGCGTAATAAATCGACTGAAAGTGCTTGTCTTTTTGCTGTCCCAAAACTACACCCACTGCAAAATCACTCGCATCACACATTAGTTCAAAGGGTAAATTCCAATCAAGTGCAATTATAATTGGAGCATTTATTAATTTATCTTTGAGGATATTAAATGCATCTAAACATTTCTAATCAAAATTGAAAGGTACATCTTTTTCTAGTAATTTCGTTAAAGGTTTAGCTACTTTAGAAAAATCCTTAATAAATCTTCTATAAATTCCAGCATTTCCTAAAAAGCTTCTAATAGCCTTAACTGAACTAGGAGGAGGTAATTTTTCTATGGTTTCGACCTTTCCTTTATCTACCTTAATCCCTTTACTAGAAATTTTATGTCCTAACACAATCCCCTCTCAAACCATAAAGTGACATTTTTCCCAATTTAGCACAAGGTTCATTTCCTCACATCTCATTAGAACTCGTTTTAGATTTTTAAGGCAAAGATGGAAAGAATTACCAAATACTGAAAAGTCATCCATACATGCCTCCATAATGTCTTCCTCAAGTTCATCAAAAATGGCTATCATGCAGTGCTAAAAAGTAGCAGGAGCATTACAGAATCCAAAAGCCATTCTACGATAAGCAAACGTACCGTATGGACATGTAAATGTTGTCTTTCCTTGATCATCAAGGGCTTTTGGGATTTGGAAGTAGCCGGAGAGTCCGTCAAGGAAGCAGTAGTACATATGCCCAGATAATCTTTCTAACATCTGATCAATAAATGGTAGAGGGAAGTGATCTTTTCTCGTGGCATTGTTCAAATTCCTATAATCAATGCAAACTCTCCAAACTGTAATTGTTCTTGTAGGAATCAATTTATTCTTTTTGTTGGTTACAACAGTCATGCCTCCTTTCTTTAGAACAACCTGCACAGGGCTTACCCAAGTACTGTTAAAAATAGGATAAATGATTCCAGCATCTAGAAGTTTAATTACCTTAGCCTTAACAACTTCCTTCATGTTAGGATTCAATCGTCTTTGAGGTTGCACATGGTTTATATTCATTTTCCATTAAAATTTTATGGGTGCAAAATGATGGACTTATCATTTTAGTGTCAGAAACTTTCCAAGCTATGGCTCTTTTATGCTCCTTTAGTACCTGTAGTAGCTCGTCTTTCTCTTTGAGTTCTAGTTCTGAAGAGATAATTATTGGTAGCGTAGAATTATCCCCAAGGAATGCATATTCTAAGTGTTTTGGTAACTGTTTTAATTCTAATTTGGGTGGCTTATCAATAGAGGGTTTTTGTTTTAGTTTGTCATTGATTTCAATCCCTCTTCTTTTGTTTGTCTAGAGGAAAATGTATTAGAATTCAACTCCTCGGTATCATCATCTACCCCCTCATCTTGGGTGAGACACAGTTCCATCGTGTCGTCATGTATGATTTCCTACAAAGAATCTTGAATAAAATGATCAATAGCATCAATAAAATAATAGGAGTCATCTTATTCTCTAGAATATCGCATAGCATCATAAATTTGAAAAATAATTTCCTCGTCGCCTACCCTTAGTGCAAGTTTACCATCACCTACATCAATAACAGCCCTAGCAGTAGCTAAAAAGGGGCATCCCAAAATTAAAGGCACCTCAACGTCCTCATTCATGTCAAGCACAACAAAATCAACAAGGAATATAAATTTATCAAATTTCACCAGAATAACTTTGATAATTCCCCTAGGATATTTAATAGATCTGTCGGCTAGCTGAATACTCATCCTAGTGGATTTAGGTTCCCCAAGACCAAGTTGTTTAAACATTTTATAAGGCATTAAATTAATACTGGCAACTCGATCAGCTAGTGCTTTCTCTATGTTTAAACTAGGAATTAAGCAGGGAATAGTGAAACTTCCTGGGTCTTTCAATTTGGTTGGTAGTTTGTTTTGGAGGATGGCGAACATTCTTCATTAAGTTCCACTATTGATATCTCTTCAAACTTCCTTTTATTTGTTAGGAGCTCTTTTAGAAATTTTGCGTATGTCGGCATATGCGAAATAGCTTCGAAAAAAGGTAAGTTGATATGTAATTATTTAAAAAGTTCAAGAAATTTATCGTATTGTGCGTCTAGGCGGTGTTTCTTCAATTTTGCTGGATATGGGATCGGTGGGTTAATTTCTTCGATATTAGAATTGCATTCTCGTTTGCTTCCTCATCCTTTGTCTTATCAGTTTCGTGTGGTATTTTCTTCTTTGTTTCAACCAACTCCTTTTCGCTCCTCAGTGTAACTGCCTTAACATGCTCTTTTTTATTAGGTAAACTTTTTGGTCACCTTTCAGAAACTAACTTAGTTAGTTGTTCAATTTGATCCTTAAGCCCTTGAATTGATGCTTGCTGATTATTCAATATCGTTTCGATAGTTTGGAAACGGGTTTTGACACCTCTATGAATTTTGTTAGCATCTCTTTAAGGTTTGGCTTCTTTTTTTGTGGGTAGGGTTATTGTCTTTGATTGGGCTACTATAAGGGTTATTTTGAGGTCTAAAATTGTTACCCATATAGTGAACTTGCTCGTTTTCAGTGCTCGGGTTGTAATACGGATATTCTGTATTATTCATCCATCCTCCATTTGTATTGTATTGCATAACTGAATGTACATGCAAAGAATCACATAAATCATCAATTTTTTTATTTATCATCTCTACCGATTTGATAGCATGGTGATTGCGTCGAGGTTGAAAACTCTAGCTGTTTTTGTTGGCCTTGTCCTTGTAACTTGCCACTGATAGTTGTTCAGTGACATCTCCTCTATAAACTCATAGGCCACCTTAGGAGTTTTGTTATTCAAGGTTCCGCTGGCTGCTGAATCAATTAGTTGTCTCTTTGAATGATTCACACCATTGTAAAAGGTTTGAACCTAAAGCCATAAGGGTAATCCATAGTGTGGGCACCTTCTCAATAGATCTTTGTATCTCTCCTATGCATCGTATAATGTTTCTAAATCCATCTTCACAAAAGAAGAGATATCATTCCTTAATTTGGACATTTTGGCTGGCAGAAAATATTTTAATAAAAAATTTTGGTCATTTGTTCCCATGTAGTTATTGATCCTCGTGGAAAAGAATTCAGCCACTGTTTATCTTTATTCCTTAAAGAGAAGGGAAATAACTGAAGACGGATTACATCATCAAAAACACCATTAATTTTAAAAGTATCGCAAAATTCTAGGAAATTTGCCAAGTGATTATTTGGATCTTCATCCTGCAAATCGTCAAACTGAACAAATTACTGTATCATCTGTATAGTGTTAGGTTTCAGTTCAAAGTTATTAACAGCTATAGCAGGTCTAACAATACTTGACTCAGTTCCTATTAAATTAGGTTTAGCATAATCATCCATAGTTCGAGGAGCATAATTTTCGGCCACCTCTGGTGGTAGTGGATTATTCCCAGCCATCTCTACGGTAGTATTAATTTCGTTCTCTTGCTCTTCTTGTATGTATTTTAACCTTCACCTTATTTCTCTATGATTTCTACGAACCGTACCTTTGATATCACTGTCGTAAATCAAGGGTCCCATTGTGTTCCTTCTAGTCATAAACTAGAGGTACCTACGAGAAAAAAAAAAGAAAAGAAAAAAGAAAATTTAGAAAAGTAAAAATGAAATTTAATTGTAAAATAAAATAAAATAAAATATGGCTAAAGTAATAAAAAAATGAGCTTTTTTTTAATATTTCAGCTCCCCAGCAACGACGCCAAAAACTTGATTGTGTGTCAGAGTCCTAAAAATTTATAAAAAAAATTATCGAACTTGGAAAACTAACTAAGACAATGATTGAGGTAAGCGCACCTATCAAACAATAGTATAGTTTAGTGGCAAGACCGGATTGTTGAACCCAAAGGAACCAAAAGTATTAATACTAACTTTCTTTTTATTATTTAACCTAAGAATTAAAGGAATTGTTTTTTAGCCTAAAAATTAACTAACTACTAAGTTAAAGATGCGAAGACAAAGAGAAGGAATTGGGGAAAATACTTGAGGGAAAGACCAATTGATTGAGACAATACCCGAGGAAGAATCCACCTAGGCTTCACTTGTTATTTAACTCTGAACCAGACAATTTACTCACTTGACTTGATCCGTAGGATTCTCTAATTTTTATTAATACCTCTTTCGACGCTACTAATTTCTAACCCTAGGTTGATTAATTGAAATCTCTTTTTTAATTAAAACCCCTAGAATTTCATTAACTCGATTTATGGACTCCCATATTAGGTTTGACCCTAATCTGATAGATTTTCGTCATTCTATCTCTAGGGTTGCGATCAACTCCACTTAACTATGCTAGATCTACTTTTAGATAGGGTCTATTCCTCCTCTGCCTAAGAGATAAATGCTTGAATCAATATCCTGAAATATCAAAACAAGAATGAAGAACACATAGTTAAGAACAAATCAAGTATTTATCATACAACTTAGAAAACAATAAACAAGATCCATCTTAGGTTTCATCCCCCTCAGGTAATTGAGGGGTTTAGTTCATAAACATAAAAGAGTACATCTCAGAAGAAAATATAAAACAAAACATAAAAAAAACCCTAAAACCCCCCTGAAGGGATTGAAGGAGAGATTCTCAGTTTTGAGTATGATTCTGGCTTCTTGAGATGAATCAACTGGCTTTCTTCGAGTGAATCCCACAATTCTAGCCCTTCTGACCAGGCTCTTTGGCCTAGCTGAATGCCTCCTTAAAGGTTGGCCTCTAGGGTGTTTATATATGCTTTTGGAATGGTTTTCTTTGCCTCTAAGTACCCTATTCCGAATAGAACTCTTCTTTGCTGCGGCAAGCACACGCCTGTGTGATTCGAGGCCAGGCCATGTTTGGGAATGTTAATAAGGCACGGCCATGTGGTCTTGGGCCTAGGCCGTGTTGATTTTGTGTTAGGCCCATTTTCTCTATTTTCGGCCCGTTTCTCATTCTTTTCATCCTCCGGTACTCTCCTGAGTATAAAACATGATAACAAGGGATTAGGAGCACTTATTTCCTTAATTAAAGGGAGAAATCATCCAATAGTATTCTAAATGTGGGATTAAAATATGTTCATATTATTGTTTATTAGGACTTGTGTTTGATGATTTAGTTGATATGTTTGGCATGTAAATGTTATTTTGGATTGAGGTACTTTTGGTATTTTTGATACCTAGTTGGTATGTGTTAATATGACTAAGTTTAATGCATGTTTGAGTGGCCAATATAGTATATGAGGAAATAGTTTTAGAAGGGTCAAGATAGGCTATGCTTTGGAAATGTATTGAATTAGATGTGTTTGAATGAACTATGGTCAATTATGCTTATGTTTAGGTATGTTTGATTGATTATGATTGAGGTGCCTTGTATGACATATTGGTTGTATGATAATGGGCTATGGAATTGGTCATTTTTTACATGTTTTGGTATGCTTTTGATGAATTGGTCAAGGGAGTAAATTGCTTGTAGGTACATGCTTGTAATGGCGATAGAAATGGCTTGAATTTGGCCAATTTCATGTCCACATGGCTTGAGACACGAGCGTGTGACTCAAGCCGTGTGTGACATATGGCCATTTGACACGGTCGTGTGTGACACATGGCCCTGTGACATGGTCGTGTGTCCCTTGTAGGTTTAAGGCATACAAGTGAGGCAATTATATGGCCTAACACACAGCTTGGCACATGAGCGCGTGAGGCCATTTTAAAAGTTACACGGGCTGGGACATAGCATGTGTCCCTATTTTGATTGTTACACGGCCTTAGACACGGGCGTGTGTCTCATCCGTGTGTGTCACACGGCCTGGCCACACAGCTGTGTGACCCCTGCCGTTAAAAGTTTCTAACCTTTTCATGAAATTTTTGATTGATTCCAATTTAGTCCCGAATTGTTTCTAATGAGTTTTTAAGGCATCGAAGGCTCGATTAAGGGAAGATATGCATGTAAATGAATGATTTGTGCTATGATATTGTTGATGTATGAGATGTATGTTTTAAAGTTACATTTTTATGGTAAAGCTTCACAACCCTATTCTGGAGACGGAGATGGGTTAGGGGTGTTACAATCATTATTCTCCACGATTGTCTCCAAAGTAATGGTTTGTGGGCTATTCAGTACTTTGCTAGATTAGAGTGCAAGTGCTTTCATATGGTCTTTATCTTCTCTCTGTGGATTATATTTCGTGTTACTCGGAATACTTGTCCCATTTTTTCTTATGATGTCACCCATCGTGCTTATCAATTGGTTAATTTGATCATCAAGTTTAGTCAATGTTCTTGTTGAGTTAGTGTGTTCAGCTGCACCTGCTTGACATCAGTTCTCATTGACTATATTTCTCCCTCAATTTTTCTAGCCATTGACCATATGTAGTATGGTCATTTGGGTTGACCCTATCTTGGGGTTTTTGAAAATAAAGAGATTGGTAAGTAGTGTTTTTAACTTGATTTAAATTATTACATGTTCATTGGTTTCCCTCCCATTTCAAATTCGGGTGATCTCTCAAGCCGAGATTATATGTATTTGAATAAGAGTTTCCACATCTGTTTCCAACATAATTTACATCCTCAGTCGAGTTGTTGATATAGTGGAAGAGTGATTTGTCTCCCCCATGCATAGACAGTGTATAAGTTAATTCAATACGGTTCAGTCTATCCACTAACTATTGATACTTATCATTCTATTGGATAGCTTTTACCGTAGCGAGTTTCTGACCATATGTGAATCATTTAGTTGGCCACTGTAGGAGTTTAGTGTCATATTCTCGATGATCTCGTACTCATCCTCGTACGTTTTTTTCATAAGGGCTCTTGCTGCTGCTCTATCTAATCAAGATCATGCATTTACATCCAACATTGAATAAAACACCTGCAGTTGCATCCATTTAGGAAATCCGTGGTGCGGACATTATCAACATTTTGAATTGTTCCCATGCCTCATAAAAACTTTCTCCCTAAATTTATCTAAAGACATCTATCTCTCTTATTAATTGGATTGCCTTGCTAATTGGGAAAAACTTTTGTATGAATTTTCCAGCAAGTTCATTCCATATCATGGTAGACCCTAGTGCCTATGAGTCTAACCAAGAAAAAACATTATGAATCAATGAGAAGAGAAACAACTGAAGACTGGCATCATTAGTGACCCTGTTATACTTAAATGTCTCATAGAGTTGAAGGAACCATTTTAAATGTTGATCATGGTCCTCTGTCATAGTGCCCCTAAACTACAAACTATTTTGGATCATTTGAATCACAGCTTGTTTTATATCAAAATTATTACCTGTAATTGTTGGCTTTGTTATACTTTCTTGAACCATATCAAGACTTGGTAAGACATAATCCCTAAAAGTTCTTTTGTTCTAAGCCAGATGTATGTTTGCAGGAAGCTGTGGTACTGGTGTGTTTCCTAGGGTGTTATTGTCAACGTTGTTAAATAGTGGATTTTCACGTGCTCCGTTACTTGCAAGTGGTGGTGGTGGATCTTACATCTGTCGCTGTTGATGTCAGTGATTTTTTAGGATTATTCTCTCTAGACCTATGGCGGCTACAATAGGTGTGTCGCTACTACGAGTCATACACTAAACCTAGAAAGAAAATTTTAGTAATAATAAATGAAATAAAATAAAATCATATTTATAACTTAAAAATTTTCTAATTATTCTAATTAAGTGCAAAAATTAAAATTAACCTAGTGACGTTGCCTCCTCGGCAACGGGGCCAACCACTTGACCACCTCCGAATGTACTAATGTCCACAGTGTGAATACTAAAATAAAAAATATAGAGTTACGAGGCGATATCTGTAAGTATAAAGGTCTAGATCTAATATATTTTTACAACAAAGTGGGGTGAGTATTCTGAGGATCGTACCCAAGGGAGGCAGGTGCTAGATCAATTCTAACCTAAGTACTAAAAGATCTAATTAATACTTTAGATTCAGTTATAGTACGAAGAATATAAAATAAAAGATTTTTGGGGTTTTTACACTAATAAAAATAAAACAACATAAAAAGATAAAATTTAAGATATTAAAATGGAAGAATAAATAAAATCTGATTATGGGTGATTATCTCACTTTGATAATCTCCATCAACTGTCACTTCGGGTTAGCATGTTCTTCCGATCTTCAACTAACATAACAAGTCAGCAAGAACTACTTATCTTCTAACCTCATAGCCTAGACCGATTTAGGTTTAAAGTATTCAAGGATAGGAAATACCAATTTTAGGCTAATTCCCACCTCGATGACTAATCGGGTTTCAGGCATTGGGTTTGTTCCACGTTCTCCCTTTAACAAACAACTTATCTATTGAGTAATCCTACAAAATAGTTAACAGATCATACCTTCACTCACTAATCGCCCATAGAAGGATTAGTTTCTCATGGCATTCATAAAAAAATATATAATAGATGTAAAGAGAAAGCATGCTAATTAAATCGAGAAGATAGAGTAAATGAAAGAGCCTAAATTTATTGCTATTAAGCGTAAATCCACAGAGTTGAATAATTCCACAATTCAGGTCTCTTAAAAGAAAACAACGAACAAATAAACTAAACTATAGAACCCTAAGATAAAAACAAAACTAAATATGAATGAAGACACTAGGTTAATTCAAAGGTGTCTATAACATGTGCCAAAGGAGCCTATTTATAGCCTTCAAGTAGCCGTTGTCCTTAACCCTAGGTTAGCTGATGTTCCCGAGCTTTAAGTTCCATTGTGCAGTCCAAAATGACCCTACTACATGTTTAATTTTCGTCCCAGAGTCGATGTCGCGACACATCAGGACCTGTAGCCATCTTCAAGGGTATGTCGCGACACCGCGACATCGAAGGCAGACTTGAGTTTTCTTCATTTTGTTCCCTATGTTGTAACATTAGTCCTCCCATGTTGTGACATAGCATCTAATATCATCCTAAAATGCCTTCGATGGTCTTGATGGTCTCCTCATTCGGCCCTTAGAATCAATAAAAGACTCAATTTTCACATTTTATTGAATGTAAACAAAACTAAATAAACTTAACAAAAATATAATGGAAATGCTTGTATTCAGGCTCCTTAAGTGTGAAAACTAGTTTAATCTGCTACATCAAATTTTGGCAAATCAGTACTTGGACGAACCCCTGCATGAGCCGTATGAGTATACATCCGAGATTAATAGAGTCTACTGAGAATACTGAGATATGTTTGAGAAAATCCAAAACCATTTGAAACAAATGATGAAATTGCTCTAACGTCAATCTGAAGTGCATACTCCAATAGAAGAGGACATGCATGATGTTACTGACTTTGAGAATGAGGACCACCGTATTGTCATCAAACATGTCGAGTGAAACGATGAAGTTCAGCAAGACTTTGGAATCGAGGACTAGAACGAGGAGTTGAAGATGGAAGTAGGTGTCTCTAACCCAATTAACATGGTAGCAAATATAGGAGTAGGAGTAGAGGTAGAAGTAACCATTGACATGGAGCTTTAATCATTTTTGTTGAAAGGGTAAAGGAGTTGATATGCTTTCTAATCGCCTAGCCGGGGAGATGCTAACCAAAGAAAATAATGAGTTTTTTCATTCTCATTTGATGATGGGGGCAAAGGTCAAACAACCAGAGCTTCACACAACATTAGAGTGAGAAAACTCGAGGTAATAATATCCCGTAATAAAGTTTGGGGTTGGCTCAGATTTGACATCAAATGGCTTGTAATATGGATGTTGCGTTGGTCAAAATGAGACACTATCAGTGGAGTCGACCAAGAATGTTGGTTCATGTAATCAATGGAAGAACAAAGGACGAATCAAAGTGTCAAGGACCGACTGGAAGTTCTTCTACAGTGGAGATACGGATTGTCTTGGGGCTTAAAAGGATTTGTATGTTATATTTATTTACTTTTTATTTTTCATTTTTATATTATTTTTTAATTGTTGGTTTTTTACTTTCTTTTTTTTAAGCCTTAAATTAAGTGTTTTATTTTTTTCATAGTGCTAACTGAGCTCGTGAAGTGGAAAAATTGAAAGAATCAAAGAAGTTGAATTTTTGCACACAAAGAGGCCTAAACTAGTAAGTCACATCAAGTCGAGCTAGCCCAACATCACAACATCGCCCCCACTGTAATGCCCCGAATTTTGGGCCATTGGCTTGGGAGCACCTAAAATTCTTGAGAGCAAGAAAACGGAACAAATACATGTTAGTACTGCTGGGTTAGCAATATTGGAGTGTTTGGGGTCTTGGAGAAGTCTTGGGTTCAAACCTAGGCTTTAGCAAAAATTTTGGTTTTAGGTGAATCAAACCCTAGATGTTGGTATGTGGGCCTTAAGAACAATTAAGATTAAAATGTGACACAAGATGGCCTTGTGGTCTGGTGGTTGTTGCGTCATTATGATGGCAAAGGATCTTGGGTTTGAGTCACCCTGTGCATAAAGGAGTATTTATTTTACTCCTTTGCTACGAGGTGGTGGAATTTGAGTAAAAGATTGCTGGGGAGAAAGTTTGAATTGGTCTTGAGTTGTTGGGAGAAGATTATTCAGCAAATAAGGAGGGATTTATGGAGATGTTTAAGGAATTTGAAAAGAGGGGAGAAGTTGTAGCCGAATTGGAGTGCTGGTATGTGAAAATTCGGCTAGAAGGTTTTAGGTGCTTATGTTTTTCTTTGTTTGGTTTTTAGTAGTTTGTTTTGTGCTCTTGAAGTTCTTTTGATATGCCGAATTGTGTTTTTTGGGTAGCCTTTAGCACTTTTCTCTCGTTTTCTTTTCTGGTGGCTGAATATTGCATTTTGGGTATTTTATGAGTGGTCGATTTCTCCTTTCTTAATTTTGTCGAGTCTTTCCCTTCTTTCGGCTTCTCATTTCTTTCTTTTCTTTCCACTGGGTTGGTCGAATCTCTATCTTCCTCCTCTCATATTTCTAAATCGATTATACCTTTCTTTTCCCTTTTTTTTGAATCAATTATTCTCCTTTTCTTCTCCTAAGCCGGATACTCTTTTCTTTCGTTCACCTAAGTACCTTGAATCTTTTGGCCGAATATCACATCTTGTAGCTTGGGTTTTGTGTTGACCGATTGTTGCTCTTCTTTTCGCCTTTATTATTTACTTCAGTTCTAGCCGTAGGTTTTTGACCGATTCTCTTTCTCCTCACCTATTCATCTCATTTTGGTTGACAACGTTTCTCTTGTAATTGTAAGTATGATCGAATCTTGCTCTGTTTCTTTAATTTCTTTCTTGTTTTAAGAAACCACACTCTTTGGTTCTACTTAAAACCGAATGCCATTTCTCCCTATCTCTAGTTTTGAGACTTGGTTGGACAGTGGGTTTTGTTTCAAGCCTTTGGGTATGCGAGTTTTGTTAATGGGTGGTGCGTTTCGTGTGTAGATACTAATCAATAAGTGCGTAATTGCTTTTAATTAGCAGTTTAGTTGCAAGTATCCATTGGTTCAAGCAAGGTAGGTGATTATGGTTTGAGTGATGAGGTTTGGTTGATTAAGGCTGGTTATGTTTTGTTGATACACATGTAATCATGTGTTGTGAATGATTATAGGTTGGCGCTCGAAGGCAGTGTACGAGTGTTTAGAAGCAGGTGTGTAACTTTGTGCCCTGTTTATGATTGGTTGAAAAGCCAAAGTGTGTATTCCATACTGATTGGACTGTAGATTAGCAAAAGCTGAAAAGCCAAAAAGACGAAAAGACAACAACCTGAAATACAATGTTTGATGACACACGAGCGTGCGATCGCACATGTGGTGATTCGAGCCTTCAAATTTTAGGCGTAGGACTGTAGAGGCTGTTGTGGGCCTCAATGGGCTATGTGGGCCCAATGGGCTCGTAGGCCTCACACGGATAAAATCTATAATTTGTGGTAAATGTTAGACCGAGCCGTGTAGTCCACATGGCTAGGGTCACTTTGGCCAATAGGCCGTGTGGACCCATTGGGCTCGTAGGCCCCACACGGATAAAATGCGTGTTATATGGTTTCTATTGGTTTGAACTGTGCTGTTCGTATTGCCGAGGCTATTTCTGGGCTAATTATGCCACACGAGTGTGTGGGCCCACTTGGGCCGAGTAATGGGCCTTAAGCCCATATACACCGTTAAGGCTGTTTAGGTTACTTAAGTCGCTCGAGGCGACAGTGGACCTTCTGTTGGGTCGCTGAGACCCCGATTTGCAAAATTACTAAAATACCCGCAATTTGGACAATTATCGAAATACCTATGTTTTGCAAAATTACTGAAATACCCTCAGTTTGCAGAATTATCAAAATACCCTCAGTTTGCAAAACTATCAAAATACCCTCGATTTGCAAAATTATTGAAATACCCCCACTTTGCAAGATTACCAAAATACCCTCAGGTTGTAGGAATACCAAAATACCCCTAAAGGGTCAAATGACTTTTTTGCCCTCGTGGGTAAATGATTTTTTTTATGATATGTTCTGACTGACTTGAGCTATGATTTGTCTGTCTTTTTAGAGTATGCCATGTGATTTATATATACGTGCTTTGCATACATGACATACTGCATGGGATTGGAATTTCAGAATTGGTGGAAATGATTGATCTGTTAGGGTTGCACGGGTAGCCCGAGACGACTGTGGACCCATCGATTTGATTGTTAAGGTTGCACGAGTTGCCCGAGACAACTATGGACCCATTGATTTGATTGTTAGGGTCGTACGGGTCGCCTAAGATGACTATGGACCTACCGATGGCTTTAATCCGTTTATATTCTGGCAGCTTTGTTGCGATATCAGTTTGTGCCACAACAGGTGCTAACATTGGTGTGCTGGCTAGGTGGGTCGATTTTAGCCCTACATGGTTTGTTGGTTGGTGCGGGTGGTGTGCTGGATGGATTGGGATGGGGTGCATTCTTACACTGTTGCAGTTCTATTTATGAGATCCGATAATGATATGGGCTAGGCCCAATTGATTCTGTTACGGGCCGAGACCCAAACGATATGGCAATGGGCTTAGGCCCACTGAAACTGTACGGTGACTGAATAGGGATCAATCCCAATCTACTTCTGGATTCTGTTTATCTGACTGACTATTTTTATATTAGGGGACTAGACGTTGAGTTTTCATAAAATCACCTCGTTTTTTTAACTATACAGACAATCCCTAGCCTTAGACGGATCGGAGCTGCGAGGGACTCCGAGGTGGCCACACAACTACTTCTGTTTTCCTATTAAGTTATTCATAAGTACTTTATTTTGGTTTGGTTTGTAATAAGGCCCCTTAAAGTTTTTATATTTTAAATTTTAGGTTTGGTTTTATTTTAATTTATATCTGTTAGAAGTAAATTGCAGTTTTTCCAAAATGATTACTGTTTTCAAAACACTATGTTACAACAACTGTTTTCGGTTATCACATTTCCGCAACGTTTTAAAAAGCTTCCGTAGTTGAAAAGGATTTTGAAAGAAATCAATAACGTTTTAAAAGTGAATAACCTTTTTCAATGAACCTCATTTTAAAATTAAATGAACACAAGTTGAGGCTTTACACAAGTTTTAAATAGTAAGAAGTTTTTGAATATTAAGAAAGGTTTTTGATGGTGGTGGAAAAGTCATAAAATTTATATAATGAGTGATCGAGCCTAGAAACTAACTATCACCACGATTGAGGCAAGCGCACCTATCGAACAGTAGTATAGTTTTAGTGGCAAGACCGGATTGTCGAACCCAAGGGAACAAAAGTACTAATACTAACTTTCCTCTTATTATTTGGCCTAAGAATTAAGAGAATTGTTGTTTAATCTAAAATTAACTAACTACTAAGCTAAAGATGCTAACACAAAGAGAAGGAATTGGGGAAATACTTGTAGGAAAACCAATTGATTAAGACAATACCCGAGGAAGAATCTACCTAGACTTCACTTATTACCTAACTCTAAACTAGATGATTTATTCACTTTACTTGATCCGTAGGATTCCCTAATTTATATTAATACCTCTCTCGAGGCTACTAACATCTAACCCTTGGTTGATTAATTGAAATCTCTTTTTAATTAAAACCCTTAGAATTGCATTAACTCAATCTATGGACTTCCATATTAGGTTTGACCCTAATCCGATAGATTTTCGTCATCCTATCTCTAGGGTTGCGATCAACTCCGCTTAACTATGCTAGATCCACTCTTAAACAGTAAATATTCCTCCTCTGCATAAGCACATCAATACTTGAGTCAATATCCTGAAATATCAAATCAAGAATTAAGAACACATAGTTAAAAACAAATCAAGTATTTATCATATAGTTCAGAAAACAATAACAAGATTCGTCTTAGGTTTCATCCCTCTCAGGTATTTGAGGGGTTTAGTTCATAATCATAAAATAATACATCTCAGAAGAAAATAACAAAACATAAAGAAAACCTTAAAACCCTTGAAAGAATTGAAGGAGAGATCCTCAGTCTTGAGTGTGATTCTGGCTGTTGGGATGGATCAACAGGCTTTCTTCGAGTGAATCCCACAATTCGACCTCTCTGGCTTGGCTCCTTGGCCTAGCTGAATGCCCCCTTGAAGGTTGGCCTCTAGGGTCTTTTTATAGGCTTTTGGAATGTCTTTCTTTGCCTCTAAGTACCCTAATTCGAATGAAACTCTTCTTTGCTATGGTAGGGACACGCCCATGTGTTACGGTCGTGTGAATCGAATCCAACCTGTGGTCGGATCTGCTAAAGAGGCATGGCTGTGTGTCTCAGGCCCAAGCCGTGTTGATTTCGTACTTTGGCCCATTTTCTTCGTTTTTAGCCTGTTTCTCGTTCTTTTAATCCTCTTGTGCTCTCCTAAGAATAAAACATGAAATTAAAGGATTAAAAGCACCAAATTCCATAATTTAGGGAATAAATCATCCAAAAGTCTGCTAAATGTGGGATTAAAATATGAACATATTATGGTTTATCAAATACCCCCACACTTAAGCATTTGCTTGTCCTTAAGCAAAATTCTCAACTCACAACTAAAACTAACTTCCATCGATTCATAATTCTTATCAATGATGCCTCATCATAATTCATAGATAATTTATACATGGAAAATTTAACTAAAAGAGTCTTGAAGATTCAAGCAATAAAAGTCACAAGTTTGTAGCACAAAAAATATAGGTGCTTCCCCTTATCTAAATAATTACCTTTAATTCAAAATCGACAAGAGTTGACATCCTCACTAAAGATTCCCTCAAATCACTCAAAATGTTTAAGGTTTAAAATTAAGCTCTCAAAATTCAAACATGAAAAATTAATCCCATAGGCTTGCCTGAAAATCAAATCTCCACCACTATAAAATGAAATGATACACAGATCAAAAGGTCTTTAAAGAAGGTTATAACGGGGCTTAGGTTAAAGATGTGGATAAAGGTTAAATTAAAGGGTTAGAATCGAGATTGAATTGATAATTTACCTAACTAGAAAAATGAACTAGTCCTGAATAATTACATCAATTGAAAACTAATAATACGAGCTTCTTCTTCAGAATGTTGAATTTAAACGTATAAGCTCACTTAATCACAGAACTAATAATGAATATACTTCGATTATTTTTTTAAGAATAAATCAAGTAAATACATAATATAAGATGAAATTAACTACTGAAATAAAATAATTAGGCAACTGATCAAACCAAATCTCGATAGAAGGGTAGTCAAGAGAAATGGTGATAAAAAATACAAGATGGATTTTAGGTTAATAATAGTGGTTGAATCAATAAAAGGGTTGTTAGGATCAAAGGGGTTCATTAGGGGTTAATTGTGAGGGTACGCTTTTAATGGAGTGAGTGGGTTAAATCCTAAGTGCCTTTATCATCTCTGTATATCAAATCAATGATGTGGTCTTGACATGTATAATCGAAGCAAGTTCTAGAATAACAAATCAATGTTGACACACTCATAATCAATAAAGTGAGAATGAAAAAATATATGCTCTAAAAGGCTCAAAATCTCACAAAATTATGGTCTTTGATGACAATCTTGCAAATTTCAAATTTCAAGGTAATATTCAAATTTAGGTCAACAACCTAACAAATTTTTAATTACGAAAAATAGACTTATCATGCTTGATTCTCTAGTATCTTAAAGTTTAAATCATCAATACACAATTAACTACGACTTAATTCAAAACATATTAATAAAAATTATAAATCAATAGAAGTTTCATTCTAATTAGTGATATGAGAAAATTACTTAAGACAAGATATCATTCAGGGATTTGAGAATAATGCAAAAAGTTGGGAACTTTTCAAAATAAAAATCACCCCCACACTTAAGATTTACATTGCCCTCAATGTACAAAGATATATATGAAATCATAAGAGATAGGGACAAGTGAAACTTCCTAATTTTTGGAGGGATTCCTTGAGTTGGAGGTGTGGAAACTTGATTCGGAGGTGAAAGATAAGTTGGAGGGGACGTTTCTAGTGGTGGTGTGGTGGCCGCAAACAATCTCTGCGCTAGATAAAGAAATTGGGAATCTCGTGAAGAGTTAGCCATGAAATAATAAGAATAATTTAAACTATACTAATTATATATTTAAAGAAAATAAAGATAAAAAAAACAATGTAAGAAGTAAAATGAAATTAAAAGAAAGGATTAATGAACTGAAAAGTCCTTGTTGTTAGATAGTTCATGAGGTGGGTGTGATTTCTAAGGCCGTGGTATGGTGATTCCCAAGTAGCCTTTAGAACCTAAAACCAAGAAACTATCGATTTAATGAAGTGGCTGACATGAACTTATGTAGATCGGTCTCGCATACGGGGAGACTATGCTAGGTCCTACCTTCTTTGACATGGATATGGTGTAGATCAAAAGGTTGGACAATGAAGAAGGAATAAAATGAAAAGGGAGGAGTGTAAAGGGTATGGAAGAAGGTAATAGGGAGTTGGTGAGAAGGGGAGAGGGCTATTTTAAATAAAAATTTCAACTCTGGTACATCCTCATGCCCGTGTATCATGGGCGTGTCGAGTCACACGATCGTATCACATGGCCATGCGGTGGTTCATTCATTTCTCCCATGCTTGTGTGCAAGTGGCCACACTTGTGTTGGAAAAAGCGATTAATCGCCATGGTCGTGTCGCATACCCAGTGGTGTTTAGTCAGAGCCAGTGGCTTGAAGATATTTTTTTGTCCTATTTTGTACTATCTTTGCTGTGCCAATACGAAAATCCATAGTGTCTACACAACCATGGCCACAACTGCATGGTACGGACATCTGCACTTTGGTTAGTTCATAGTTAGGTGCTACACGGGAAAAAAATAAAAATGTAAAAATGGGGTAAGTGCTGGGTTAGCCTCCAGAAGTGCTCGTTATATTCTTAAGCTAGACTTACCTCTCATTCGCACATTCATGGTGGTTTGAGTTGAAAATCATTTCTCATGCTATTTGTTCGATTATCAATATGTAGTTCGAGTCGAGTAGTGTTTACCTTAAAAGTGCGAGGATATGGGGTTACTTACCTTGACTGCTCCATATGGGAAGACATTAAGTACCTTCAAAGGGATCTCTTCATTTGTCTTAAGGTCTGAAGTGGGGATTCGAGGGTCTGTTTTATCTAATAGTACCTGATCTCCGATCATAAATTTGTTTTCCCCATGGAATGGCATTGGTTCTGCTTCGTGTATTCTTAGTTTCTCCTTGAAATATGTCTTCCACTCGTCTAGTTCAATGATCTAAAGCCATTGCTCCTTGTGAGTTATTTCTTTGTTTTAATGAGGTATAGCATTTGGCTCAGTTGTGTGGTTCTGTGGTGCTTCACGAAAGAAGGTTTAATCGAGTGGTCATTAATAAAATTAATTTTCTCACCTTGATTACTTGATGCCCTAGTCGAGTCGAGAGCTCAAGACCGATTAATTAAGCACCTACACTGAGTATGAGTTCTCTGCACCAGCATCAATTTTAGTTCTAGCAATTACTAAAAGGGTCTTCCTAAAATTAAGGGATACTATTGTCTTCATCCATGTCTAAAACAACAAAGTCTCTTCGGAATATGAATCATCAATTTAAACTAGTACATATTCAATTATACCCTAGGAATTCAAATAATCTTATCATTAAATGAATATTCATCCTAGTTTGTTTAGGTTTCCCTAGACCTAGCTGTTTAAACATTTTATAAGGCATAACATTGATGCTTGCCCCTAAATCAGCTAAAGCATTACCAATAGATAAACTACCAATTAAGCATGGAATTGTAAAACTCCCTGGATCTTTTAATTTTCGTGGTAGTTTATTTTGCGACATTCTGAGCACTTGCCTTTAGTTCCACATGTAATTCCTCGTCTAACTTTCGCTTGTTTGTTAAAAGCTCTTTTAAAAAATTCCTTGAATCTGACATCTGCGAAAGAGCTTCAAGAAATGGTAAGTTAATATGTAATTTCTTTAAAAGTTTAAGAAACCTGCCGAACTATTCATCTTTATTGTCTTTCTTCATCGCATTGGGGTATGGTATAAAAGGTTGGTACTCTTTACTTACCGAGTTTGGTTTTTCTTGGCATTCCTCAACTTTACCTTTACTTACCACAGGTTCTTGCCTTGGCTCAAATTCAGATTCCACTAACCCTTCACTGTCATGAGCTATTATGGCTTAAAGTTGCTCCTTTGTGTTAGTCTCAATGTTACTTGGAAACCTACCATGTGGTTATTCAGAGATCAGCTTAGCGACTTGTCCTAACTGGTTCTCGATCCCTTGAATCGATGCTTGTTAATTTTTAAGTGTTGTTTCGGTGTTTTGGAAATGTGTTTCTGACATCGCTATGAATTTTGTCAGCATCTCCTCAAGGTTTGACTTCTTTTCACGTGGGTAGAAATTTGTTGTTGGAAGTTTGGAGAGGGTTGTTGTCTCGATTTCCTTGACTACCCCATGAGAAATTGGGGTGGTTTATCTAACTGGATTATAAGTATTTCAATGATGCCTCATCATAATTCATAGATAATTTATACATGGAAAATTTAACTAAAAGAGTCTTGAAGATTCAAGCAATAAAAGTCACAAGTTTGTAGCACAAAAATATAGGTGCTTCCCTTATCTAAATAATTACCTTTAATTCAAAATCGACAAGAGTTGACATCCTCACTAAAGATTCCTCAAATCACTCAAAATGTTTAAGGTTTAAAATTAAGCTCTCAAAATTCAAACATGAAAAATTAATCCCATAGGCTTGCACGAAAATCAAATCTCCACCACTATAAAATGAAATGATACATGATCAAAAGGTCTTTAAAGAAGGTTATAGCAGGGCTTAGGTTAAAGATGTGGATAAAGGTTAAATTAAAGGGTTAGAATCGAGATTGAATTGATAATTTACCTAACTAGAAAAATGAACTAGTCTTGAATAATTACATCAATTGAAAACTAATAATCGAGCTTCTTCTTGAATGTTGAATTTAAGCGTATAAGCTCACTTAATCACGAAACTAATAATGAATATACTTGATTATTTTTTAAGAATAAATCAAGTAAATACATAATATAAGATGAAATTAACTCTTGAAATAAAATAATTAGGCAAGCCGATCAAACCAAATCTCGATAGAAGGGTAGTCAAGAGAAATGGTGATAAAAAATACAAGATGGATTTTAGGTTAATAATAGTGGTTGAATCAATAAAAGGGTTGTTAGGATCAAAGGGGTTCATTAGGGGTTAATTGTGAAGAATGCGCTTTTAATGGAGTGAGTGGGTTAAATCCTAAGTGCCTTTATCATCTCGTATATCAAATCAATGATGTGGTCTTGACATGTATAATCGAAGCAAGTTCTAGAATAACAAATCAATGTTGACACACTCATAATCAATAAAGTGAGAATGAAAAAAATATATGCTCTAAAAGGCTCAAAATCTCACAAAAATTATGGTCTTTGATGACAATCTTGCAAATTTCAAATTTCAAGGTAATATTCAAATTTAGGTCAACAACCTAACAAATTTTTAATTCTGAAAAATAGACTTATCATGCTTGATTCTCTAGTATCTTAAAGTTTAAATCATCAATACACAATTAACTACGACTTAATTCAAAACATATCAATAGAAATTATAAATCAATAGAAGTTTCATTCTAATTAGTGATATGAGAAAATTACTTAAGACAAGATATCATTCAGGGATTTGAGAATAATGCAAAAGTTGGGAACTTTTCAAAATAAAAATCACCCCACACTTAAGATTTACATTGCCCTCAATGTACAAAGATATATATGAAATCATAAGAGATAGGGACAAGTGAAACTTCCTGATTTTGGAGGATTCCTTGAGTTGGAGGTGTGGAAACTTGATTGGAGGTGAAAGATAAGTTGGAGGGGCGTTTCTAGTGGTGGTGTGGTGGCATAAACAATCTCTGCGCTAGATAAAGAAATTGGGAATCTCGTGAAGAGTTAGCCATGAAATAATAAGAATAATTTAAACTATACTAATTATATATTTAAAGAAAATAAAGATAAAAAAACAATGTAAGTAAAATGAAATTAAAAGAAAGGATTAATGAACTGAAAAGTCCTTGTTGTTAGATAGTTCATGAGGTGGGTGTGATTTCTAAGGCCGTGGTATGGTGATTCCCAAGTAGCCTTTAGAACCTAAAACCAAGAAACTATCGATTTAATGAAGTGGCTGACATGAACTTATGTAGATCGGTCTCGCACAGGGAGACTATGCTAGGGTCCTTCTGCTTCTTTGACATGGATATGGTGTAGATCAAAAAGGTTGGACAATGAAGAAGGAATAAAATGAAAAGGGAGGAGTGTAAAGGGTATGGAAGAAGGTAATAGGGAGTTGGTGAGAAGGGGAGAGGGCTATTTTAAATAAAAATTTCAACTCTGGTACATCCTCATGCCCGTGTATCATGGGCGTGTCGAGTCACACGATCGTATCACATGGCCATGCGGTGGTTCATTCATTTCTCCCATGCTTGTGTGCAAGTCGCCACACTTGTGTTGGTAAAAAGATTATCGGCCATGGTACGTGTCGCATGCACCAGTGGTGTTTAGTCGAGCCGATGGCTTGAAGATATTTTTGTCCTATTTTGTACTATCTTTGCGATTGCCAATCTGAAAATCCATAGTGTCTACACAACCATGGCCTAGCGCATGAATACGGACATCCGCACTTTGGTTAGTTCATAGTTAGGTGCTACGGGAAAAAAATAAAAATGTAAAAATTAATGGGGTTAGTGCTCGGGTTGCCTCCCGAGAAGTGCTCGTTTATATTCTTAAGCTAGACTTACCTCTCATTCGCACATTCATGGTGGTTTGAGGAGTTGAAAATCATTTCTCATGCTATTTGTTCGATTATCAATATGTAGTTCGAGTCGAGTAGTGTTTACCTTAAAAGTGCAGGATATGGGGTTACTTACCTTGACTGTTCCATATGGGAAGACATTAAGTACCTTCAAAGGGATCTCTTCGTTTGTCTTGAGGTCTGAAGTGGGGATTCGAGGGTCTATTTTATCTAATAGTACCTAATCTCCGATCATAAATTTGTTTGCCCCATGGAATGGCGTTGGTTCTGCTTCGTGTATTCTTAGTTTCTCCTTGAAATATGTCCTCCACTCGTCTAGTTCAATGATCTAAAGCCATTGCTCCTTGTGAGTTATTTCTTTGTTTTAATGAGGTATAGCATTTGGCTCAGTTGTGTGGTTCTGTGGTGCTTCCTGAAAAGAAGGTTTAATCGAGTGGTCATTAATAAAATTAATTTTCTCACCTTGATTACTTGATGCCCTAGCTGAGTCGAGAGCCTGAAGACTGATTAATTCGGCACCTACACGGAGTATGAGTTCTCCTGTACCAGCATCAATTTTAGTTCTAGCAATTACTAAAAAGGGTCTTCCTAAAATTAAGGGGATACTATTGTCTTCATCCATGTCTAAAACAACAAAGTCTACTGGAATATGAATCTGTCAATTTAAACTAGTACATATTCAATTATACCCCTAGGAATTCAAATAATCTTATCAGCTAAATGAATATTCATCCTAGTTTGTTTAGGTTTCCCTAGACCTAGCTGTTTAAACATTTTATAAGGCATAACATTGATGCTTGCCCCTAAATCAGCAAAAGCATTACCAATAGATAAACTACCAATTAAGCATGGAATTGTAAAACTCCCTGGATCTTTTAATTTTCGTGGTAGTTTATTTTGCAGCATTACTGAGCACACTGCCTTTAGTTCTATATGTAATTCCTCGTCTAACTTTCGCTTGTTTGTTAAAAGCTCTTTTAAAAAATTCCTTGAATCTGACATCTACGAAAGAGCTTCAAGAAATGGTAAGTTAATATGTAATTTCTTTAAAAGTTTAAGAAACCTACCGAACTATTCATCTTTATTGTCTTTCTTCATCACATTGGGGTATGGTATTCGAGGTTGGTACTCTTTACTTACCGAGTTTGGTTTTTCTTGGCATTCCTCAACTTTACCTTCACTTACCACAGGTTCTTGCCTTGGCTCAAATTTAGATTCCACTAACCCTTCACTGTCATGAGCTGTTATGGCTTGAAGTTGCTCCTTTGTGTAAGTCTCAATGTTACTTGGAAACCTACCTTGTGGTTATTCGGAGATCAGCTTAGCGAGTTGTCCTAACTAGTTCTCGATCCCTTGAATCGATGCTTGTTAATTTTTAAGTGTTGTTTCGGTGTTTTGGAAACGTGTTTCTGACATCGCTATGAATTTTGTCAGCATCTCCTCAAGGTTCGACTTCTTTTCCTGTGGGTAGGGCTGTTGTTGGAAGTTTGGAGAGGGTTGTTGTCTCTGATTTCCTTGACTACCCCATGAGAAATTGGGGTGGTTTATCTAACCTGGATTATAAGTATTACTATAAAGGTTCTTTTGAGGTTTAAAATTGTTACCCATATAGTGTACTTGTTCGTTTTCAGTGCTATGTCCGTAGGGTGGGTACTCAGGATTAGCCACACCTCCTAGGTTTGAGTCATAATGCATTACTGAGTGTACCTACGAAGAATACAATCCATCAATCTTTTTATTTAATATCTCCACCTGATTTGATAGCATGGTTACTGCGTCGAGGTTGAAAACACTGGCGGGTTTTGTTGCCCTTGTCCTTGTGACTTGCCACTGATAGTTTTTCAGTGACATTTCTTCAATGAATTCGTAGGCCGCCTCAGGTGTTTTGTTATTCAGGGTTCCACCGGCTAAATTAATCAACTGCCTAGTTGAGGGGTTCACACCATTGTAAAAAGTTTGGACCTATAGCCACAAGGGTAATCCATGGTATGGGCACCTTTTCAAAAGATCTTTGTATCTCTCCCATGCATTGTATAGTGCTTCTAGATCCATCTGCACGAAAGAAGAGATATCATTCCTTTATTTGGCCATTTTGGTGGCGAAAAATATTTTAATAAAATTTTTTCGGTCATTTGTTCCCATGTAGTGATTGATCCTTGTAGAAGAGAATCCACCACTGTTTAGCTTTATTCCTCGAAGAAAAGGGAAATAACTGAAGACGGATGGCATCATTAGAAACGCCATTTATTTTGAAAGAATCACAAAATTCTAGGAAATTTACCAAGTGATTATTTGGATTTCATCCTGCAAACCACCAAACTGAACAAATTGTTGTATCATCTAAATTGAGTTAGGTTTTAGTTCAAAATTATTTGTAGCAATAGTAGGTCTAATAATACTTGACTCAGTTCATGTTAAATTAGGTCTAGCATAATCATACATAGTTCGAGGAGAATGATTTTTTGCCACCTCCTGAGGTAGCGGATTTTTCTCAACCATCTCTTCGGTAGTATTAATTTCGTTCTCTTGCTCTTCTTCTATGTAATTTAAGCTTTGCCTTATTTCTCTATGATTTTTGCGAACAGTACCTTCAATATCACTATCGTAAATTAAGGTTCCTGTCAGGTTCCTTCTAGTCATAAACAAGAGGTACCTGCTAGGAACAGATAAAAAGAAAAAGAATATTAGAAAAGTAAAAATAAAATTTAATTACAAAAATAAAATATGGCTAAATTAATAAAAATTGAGCGTTCTTAATATTTCAATTCCCCGGCAATGGCGCCAAAAACTTAATGGTGGTGGAAAAAGTCTTAAAATTTATATAATGAATGATCGAGCCTAGAAACTAACTATCACCACGATTGAGGCAGGCGCACCTATCGAACAGTAGTATAGTTTTAGTAGCAAGACCAGAATGTCGAACCCAAGGGAACAAAAAGTACTAATACTAACTTTCTTCTTATTATTTGCCCTAAGAATTAAGAGAATTTTTTTTTAATCTAAAATTAACTAACTACTAAGCTAAATATGCTAAGACACAGAGAAGGAATTGGGGAAATACTTGTGGGAAAACCAATTGATTAAGACAATACTCGAGGAAGAATCCACCTAGACTTCACTTGTTACCTAACTCTGAACCAGATGATTTATTCACTTGACTTGATCGTAGGATTCCCTCATTTATATTAATACCTCTCTCGAGGCTACTAATGTCTAACCCTAGGTTGATTAATTGAAATCTCTTTCTAATTAAAACCCCTAGAATTGTATTAACTCGATCTCTGGACTCCCATATTAGGTTTGACCCTAATCTGGTAGATTTTCGTCATTCTATCTCTAGGGTAGCGATTAACTCCGCTTAACTATGCTAGATCTACTCTTAAACAGGGAATATTCTTCCTCTGTCCAAGCACATCAATACTTGAATCAATATCCTAAAATATCAAAGAAAGAATTAAGAACACATAGTTAAGAACAAATCAAGTATTTATCCTATAGTTCAGAAAATAATAACAAGATCCGTCTTAGGTTTCATCCCCCTCAGGAATTTAAGGGGTTTAGTTCATAATCATAAAAGAATACATCTCAGAAGAAAAATAACAAAACATAAAGAAAACCCTAAAACCCCCTGAAGGAATTGAAGAAGAGATCCTCAGTCTTGAGTGTGATTCCAGCTTCTGGAATGGATTAATTGGCTTTTTTCGAGTGAATCCCATAATTCGGCCTCTCTGGCTTGGCTCCTTGGCCTAGCTGAAGCCCTCTTGAAAGTTGGCCTCTGGGGTATTTATATAGGCTTTTGGTAATGTCTTTCTTTGCCTCTAAGTACCCTAATTCAAATGAAACTCTTCTTTTTTGTGGCAGGGACATGCCCATATGGCACGACCATGTGAATCGATTCCAGCCTGTGGTCGGGTCTGCTAAAGAGGCACGACCATGTGTCTCGGGCCCAGGCCGTGTTGATTTTGTACTTTGGCCCATTTTCTCTGTTTTTAGCCCATTTATCATTCTTTTCATCCTCCGGTGCTTTCCTAAGTATAAAACATGAAATTAAAGGATTAGGAGCACCAAATTCCACAATTCAAGGAATAAATCATCCAAAAGTATGCTAAATGTGGGATTAAAATCTTAACATATTAAGGTTTATCAGTTTTCAACGAAAATATGGTTTTCTAAAAATACTTCAATGTGACACGCCTGATTCGGGCTTAACTTTTGGGCCAGGTTTAGGGTGTTACATTTAGTAGTATCAGAGCCTAATTGGAAAACTCGACTGTGGATTGGGCTTTAAAATTTAATTTCTGAAAGAACTGTTTCAAAAATTTTTTTAGAGTATTTGAACTATTTTACTGAATGTTTCTTTGAAGTGTGGTTCACCAAGTCTCTGGCACCGAATTCGTAAGTTCTTCTGCTATCTGCTCTTTACTGTTATGCAATAGAAAATATTGTGACTGCTCTAGAAATTAGACTATACTACTCTAGTAAGAGTAAACTGGAAAATCGTGGGGAACTAAGACTATAGTTAAGCTTGCGATTGCGAAAACAAACTCTAAACTTCTGTATCTCATAAGACATCTGCTTAACTACTGAAACTGTAAGCTAATTTGCATAAAATTTCTAATTTAGATAATTAGCAGAGCTATAATGAGCACTAGGGTTACTTGATGAAGGGGTACCAAAGGACGCGTCAGAGGCCATGGGAGTGCTAGAGCTAAGTCCTCATCATTGGGCCACATGCCTAATGTCGAGGCTAGGAAGGCACTAGCATTGTCTACAGCTGAGACGAGGTCATATGACCAAGCTTCTAGGGATGACACACAGTCTTAGGCAATGCTTCGCATTTTGGAAAGAGTTGCTAGGTCCGTTGGGTCTAATACTGTTGTTATTGGGGCCATGGGTTGGTTACAGAATGACTCCGGTCCAATGGAGCAGAGATCTTCAAGGGAGTTTCTAGGGTGGCCCCAAGTGTGGAGGAGTATTGGATGGAGGCCACCAAATGAATTATGGACAGCCTCGATTACACACTGGAACAAAAGTTGAAGGGTGTAGTGTCCTTGCTGAGGGATGAAGCCTACCAGTGGTGGCTTATGGTAAAATAGGGTACCCTGTCTGATCGACTGACCTGGGAATTCTTCAAGTCCACATTTTAGGGAAAGTATGTGGCGCTAGCTATGTCGACACTCGTAGGAAAGAATTTTTGAATCTGGTTCAAGGTGACAAGATTGTGGCTGAGTATGAGGCAGAATTTTTGTGACTTAGTCTGTATGCTCGTGGGATAATAGCTACAAAATATGAGTACTATGTTCATTTTGAGGATAATCTCAAAGATAGCTTTCAAGTTCTGATAGCTCTATAGAGGGAAGGAAATTTTGCTGCACTGGTGGACAAAAAAAAGTTTTTGAGGAGGTGAAGCGTGTTGAGCGCCAAAATCAGGAAAAGGAAAGGGGTAAAAATAAGAGAGACATAGAGCCTTCTAGATTCGTTCAGAGGCCCAAGAAACAGGCCAGAAGAGATGGCCCAGTTAGAGTTGGGCCCCTTTTGGCACTTTTGGGTTACCACCTTACGCTAGTTATGGAAGATGCCATGTGGGTAAATGCTGGAGAAGGATGGGAGCCTGTTTGGGTTACGGATCGATGGATCACCATATTAGAGAGTGTCCTCAAAGGCTAATCAGATGAAAAATACGAGTAGAGGTAATGTGCAGCTGCTGAGGGGTGGTCAGTAGCCATTGAGAGGCCATGGCTAGGCCAGAGAGGGAGACAATTTGGCTTGTAAAGCACGGGGTAGAGGTGCTAGTTATACTGAGGCGAGACAGCCAGTTTTGGTCTATGCAGCACATAGCCAAGAGCATGGAGACGCTCCAGATGTGAATACTAGTATGAACTTTACCCATAGTGTACTATTTACCTAATTTGCAATTAGAATTAGAGTGCGCATCAGAAGTGTAGTGGTGTAACCTGTGTTGTGCGATTATTAGATAGTTGGAAATTTCGAGGATGAAATTTCTTTAAGGGGGTAGGGTCGTAACGCCCCGAATTTTAGGCCTAAAAGAATTGGGCCTTGGGCTTGGGAGCGCTTAAAATTATTGAGAGCAAGAAAATAGCACAAATGCATGGTAGTACTGCTGGGTTAGAAATATTGGAGTGTTTGGGGTCTTAGAGAAGTCTTGAGTTCAAACCTGGGCTTTAGGAAAATTTTTGGTTTTAGGTGAATCAAACCCTGGATATTGGTATGTAGACCTTAAGAACAATTAAGATTAAAATGTGACACAAGATGGCCTTGTGGTCTAGTGGTTGTTGCGTCATTATGATGGCAAGGGATCTTGGGTTCGAGCCACCTTGTGCACAAAGGAGTATTTATTTTACTCCTTTGCTTCGAGGTTGTGGAATTCAAGTTAAAGACTGCTAGGGAGAAAGTTTGAATTGGTCTTGAGTTGTTGGGAGAATATTATGCAACAAATCAAGGAGGGATTGATGGAGATGTTTAAGGAATTTGAAAAAGGGGAGAAGTTGTAGCCGAATTGGAGTGCTGGTATGCCCAAATTTGGCTAGAAGGTTTTAGGTGCTTACGTTTTGTTTTGTTTTGTTTTTACCAGATTGTTTTATGCTCTTCAAGTTCTTTTGATGTGCCAAATTGTGTTTTTGGGGTAGCCTTTAGCATCGTTTTTATCTCATTTTCTTTTCTGGTGGCTGAATATTGCATTTTGGGTATTTTATGAGTGGTCGATTTCTCATTTCTTAATTTTACCGAATCTTTCCTTTCTTTTGGCTTCTCATTTCTTTCTTTTCTTTCCACTGGGTTGGTCAAATCTCTATCTTTCTCCTCTCATGTTTCTAAACTGATTATACCTTTCTTTTTCCCTTATTTTCTTTGTTGAATCAATTATTCTCCTTTTCTTCTCCTACTCCGGATACTATTTTCTTTCTTACACCTAAGTACCTTGAATTTGTTAGCCGAATATCAGTTTTATGTTGACTGATTGTTGCTCTTCTTTCCACCTCTATTATTTACTTCAGTTATGGCCATAATTTTTTGACCGATTCTCTTTCTCCTTACCTATTCATCTCATTTTGGCTTGACAATGGTTCTCTGGTAATTGTAAGTATGATCGACTCTTGCTCTGTTTCTTTATTTTCTTTTTTGTTTTAAGAGACCTCACTATTTGGTTCTACTTAAAACCGAATGCCATTTCTCCTTATCTCTAGTTTTGAGACTTGGTTGACAATGGGTTTTGTTTCAAGCCTTTGGGTATGCGAGTTTTGTTAATGGGTGGTGCGTTTCGTGTGTAGATACTAATCAAGAAGTGGGTTTTTAATCAGCAGTTTAGTTGCAAGTATCCATTAGTTCATGCAAGGTAGGTGACTGTGGTTTGAGTGATGAGGTTTGGTTGATTAAGGCTGGTTATGTTTTGTTGATATACATATAATCATGTATTGTGAATGACTATAGGTTGGCACTCGAAGGTAGTGCGCGAGTGGTCACAAGTAGGTGTGTAACTTTGTGCCCTGTTGATGATCAGCTGAAAAGCTGAAAGTGTGTATTCCACACTGATTGGACAGTAGATCAGCAAAAGTCAAAAAGCCGAAAAGACGAAAAGAAAAAAGCCGAAATACGACGTTTGATGCCACACGAGCGTACGATCGCACGTGTGGTGATTCAAGCCTACAAATCTTTGGCGTAGGACTATCAAGGCTGTTATGGGTTTCGATGGTGAAATGGCCCATGTGGACCCAATGGGCTCATGGACCCCACATGGATAAAATCTATAATTTGTGGTAAATGTTAGACCGAGCCGTGTAGTTCACATGGCTAGGGTCACTTTGGCCGATGGGCCATCTGGGCCTACTAGGCTCGTGGGCCCCATACGAATAAAATGCGTGTTATATGGTTTTTATTAGTTTGATTTGTGTTGTTTGTATAGCTGAGGCTATTTCTGGGCTAATTGGGCCACACTTGTGTGGGCCCACTTGGGCCGAGTAATGGGCCTTAGGCTCATTTACATCGTTGAGACTGTTTAGGTTACTTAAGTTGCTCGAGGCGACGATAGACCTTCTATTGGGTCGTTGAGACCCCAATTTGCAAAATTACTAAAATACCCTTGATTTGAAAAATTAACAAAATACCTCTGATTTACAAAATTACCGAAACACCCCCGATTTGCAAAATTATCGAAATACCTCCAATTTGCAAAATTACCAAAATACCTCCGGTTTGTAAAATTATCAAAATTCTCCCAATTTGTAAAATTATCGAAATAGCCCTAGATGTAAAATTATCGAAATACCTCCAGTTTACAAAATTACTAAAATACCCCCAAGTTGCAAAATTACCGAAATACCACTAAAGGGTAAAATGACTATTATGCCCTCATGGGTAAATGATTGTTTTATGCTATGTTTTGACTGGCTTGAGCTATGATTTGTCTATCTTTCTAGAGTATACCATGTGGTTTATATATATGTGCTTTGCTTACACGACATACTGCATGGGATTGGGATTTCGAAATTAGAGGAAGTGATTGATCTGTTAGGGTTGCATGGGTCACTCGAGATGATTATCGAACCATCAATTTGATTGTTACAGTTACACGGGTCACCCGAGACGACTGTGGACACATCGATTTGATTGCTAGGGTTGCACGGGTCACCCGAGACGATTGTATACCTATCGACGGCTTTAAGCCACTTATATTCTAACAGATCTATTGCGATATCGGTTAGCGCCGTAACCGGTGCTAACATTGGTGTGCTAGCTATGTGGGTCAATTTTATCCCCACATGGTGTGTTGGTTGGTACGGGTGCTGCGCTGGCTGGATTGGGGTGGGGGAATTCTTACACTGTTGCATTTTTGTTTATGAGATCCTATACTGATATGGTCTAGGCCTAAACGATTCTATTATGGGTCGAGACCCAAACGATATGGCAATGGGCTTAGGCCCACTAAAATTGTACGGTGACTGGATAGGGCTCAAGCCTAGACTAATTTTGTATTTTGTTTATCTGAATGACTAGTTTTATATTAGGGGACTGCACACTGAGTTTTCTTAAACTCACCCCATTTTTTTAATGGTGTAGGCAATCCCCAACCTTAGACGGATCGGAGCTGCGAGAGACTCGAAGATGGCCACACTACTGCTTCTATTTTTCTATTAAGTTATTCATAAGTACCTTATTTTGGTTTGGTTTGTAATAAGGCCTCTTAAAGTTTTCAGATTTTAAATTTTAGGTTTGGTTTAGAAGTAAATTGCGATTTTTCTAAAATGATTACTGTTTTCAAAACACTACCTTACAATAACTATTTTTGGTTATCACATTTTTGCAACGTTTTCAAAATGTAATATCCTGATTTTGGGGGGCTATTCATTTCGTATGTTACATGGCTAAATTAGTAGGTTAAGCCTTGAAGTGTGTATTGGGCTCGAGTTTGGGCTTAAACCTGGGTTAAATTGATTATAAATAGTGTTAGTTTATGAATTAAGTTAAGTAAGTATGTTTAGTAGCAAGTTGGGCTTGTGGCCCAACGTTTGGAGGTGCTATAAGTGGGCATGTAGGTGGCATAACAAGGGGGAGGAGTTTGGGCCTAGTGCCACGCTTGGGGCCCAAATTGATGGGTCAAAATTTGGCACTCCTAGAGGAAGGGGGACAACATTTAGGAGCTTGAATTCTTTTATTTTTGGATAATTAAAAGATGATAATATGGAAGGGAAGAGTTGGTTTTAAGGTGGTCTCTTTTAAAGGTAAGATAATGATTAATTTATCAGGTGAGATAAGGGCTATCAGGAGAGAGAGAGAGAGAGAGTTGGCCAAAACTCCAACTCGTGTGTGTGTGTGTATTACCGAAATTTAGTAGCCAAAGTGTCCATCTTTTCTTTCATTTTTCCTCTTTTCTTTCTCATCTTTTCTCTCAAGCTGAAATTCTTTTCTTCCTTTTCTCTCTGCTTCTTGACAAAACCGAAATTCCCTAGCCTTATTCTCTTTTCCAAAATTCTTATAAAGCGGAATACCCTGGTTCCCATCTTTTTCTCCCATAATCGAACCTCTCCTGGTAGTCTCTTTTTCCCGAAGGTGCACCATAGCCGAATACACCTCTTTAGTTTGGTAAGTTTTCGGGATTTTCTTCTCTGCGATTTCTCTCTACTTCAATTAGTATCTAACCCGAATCATATTTTTCCTAATGCTCTATCGGTTTCACTCTCTGTTATTGGTAGCCAAATCTGTCTTGCTGTGCCCTGTATTGCCGATTTGTGGAAAAGTTGAAGGTAGGTTGGTGGTAGGTTCGGCCAAATGGCCACTTTCATGTTCTTTCCTCTTTGGCTGAATGTTGTATGGTACTCGATTGGTTGTGATCAGTGATTTGGTTTAATCTTTTGGGCTTGGCCGAATGTAGGTAGGAAGGCGACAATTTCTTAAGGGCTTTTGGGGATTCGACAGATTAGGTAAGGGTTCGTTTTAAGTATACGATTAATTTAATTAATTGGATCTCATCGTTTTATTGGTTTAGTGACCAAAGAGTTCTTATGGACACTAATAACAGTCAAGCGATAGGAGGGGTTGGATCTGTAAACCCAACACTAAAGTGCAAGAAACGATTAGTATCGGGAGTGCGAGATTAGCCATCCGGGGGCGGGCCGGCATCAAAAGTAAATCATAGGCCGATAGCCGTAGGCTTGAGTGACAGTAGCGTAGAAGCAGTAAAAACGCTAGTACGAGAACCAGGTGTGTAACTCTTACCCACTTTTTTTACTTAATATGCTAATTGTTATGTGTTGATAAAAGCCGAAATGACGGCTGTGGTTACCAAGATACCCTTGTGGGTAACAGGCGAGGATGCCGGGTAAGTGGTTATGTTTCTTGTGTTGATTGTGATTTATGAGAGCATGATATTCTGTATACATAATTATGTATGTTAAGCATGATCATACTGATATTGTTCGCATGAATATATGTTATGGGTAATGAGAGGAGGGGGAGTATGATCTATCAGACTGTCACTAGTGATTTGGTATCACATAGTGGGTTGGCCCCACATATTATAATATTGTGACTATGTCTCAGTGGTTTGGCACCACCAGTGGTTTGGTACCACATATGTTTATTTGTGACTTCGGTCACTAGTGGTTTGGTACCACAAGGGGTAGATTTGGGAGATGTGGATGGATATCTAGGTTGATGGGTTGCATGACATACATATTTGTATATGAAATTGTGTAAGAGCATAACGTCTTTTAGGATGGGGGTTTACGCACTGAGTCTAGGTGACTCACCCCTTCTTTTATATTTTGCAGATAAACCTTAGATCGTGGATTTGGAGCTAGAGTGGACTCGAGGTGGCCATGCTCAGCATTCATTTTATTATAAAGTTTTCATTTGGACATAGTTGTTTATTTTCTTTGGGTTTTCAGCTTTGTATTAAGGCCGCTTAACTTTTATTTTGGGACATTTTATTTAGTTGTTTCTTAAAGTTTCCATAAGTATGCCGGTAAAACTATTAAATTGGGTGTTTTCAAGACCCTAAATAAATACTTGTTTTCTAAAGCGTACACTAACTAAGTATTAAATACAGAGTAACAATAAGGCAACCAAGTTTTTCTAGAACAAATTTCAACATGTTTTAAACATCACAAGATCCAACGATGTTTTCTTCAAAATGTTACAACAAAATTCTCTTTAACCAAGTCGACAAATCGATTTTCAAAACATTTTCTTTCCCGTGGCACACCAGATTTGGTCGTTGGGCTTTGACCGGGTTTGGGGTGTTACATTTTGGTATCAAAGCCCGGTTCAAAAGCTTAGTTGTGGGTTTAAGGGCAAAATATGTTTTAAGAGTTTGTGAAATGAAATTTTTTTGAAAAGCGTGGCACCTGAGTCTTCGATGCCTATCCAGCCAGGTAAGTACCCTAACCTTTGATTTAATGTTTATATGTTGGGCTTTATGGGTTTTTAGACATAGTTGAGCATGATAGTACTGATGGACCATAGGGCTAGTTTGCACAACTTCTTAATTGCATAAGACTTAAGTCTAATCAAACAAACCTGTGAGTAAGTCACCGAGTTAGGGTGTGGTAACAGCCATACGCATGTCTAGGATTGGGTTCAGGGATTTAAGCAGTCCTAGTGACTCACCTCCTCTTCGCTCGAACCCTACTTGGTGCGTAGTAACTGTTCACTCTAACCATGAGGACTTGTTCATAGGCTAAACCTTATAGTTAAAACCCGAAAGGGATCAACCACCTTGTTCTGAAAAAAAGACCCTAGTTTTGAAATTACCAAATTACCCCTTGATTCATAAGAAACTACCTCGAATTTGAAAAATGACCAAAGTACCCTGGTCTGTAAAATTTCCAAATTGCCCTTAACTTAAAAAATTATCGAAATATCCCTGAGTTGCAAAAAAATTATGAAAATAGCCCTACTTCATGAAAATTACCAAAATACCCTTATTTTGAAAAATCACCTGAAACTTTATTTAAAAAAATTACGAAAATACCCCTGTAGGTTAAAAGTACGAAAATACCCATGGGTAGTGAAATAACGAAAATACCCCTACATGTTGAATGTGGTCTGTAGATGTTGTTTGTATGATGAATGTACTTAGAATTAGGAGATAAGCCTGGAATTGAAACTTGAGATAGTTTCGAATGCGAAAGAATCACTTTTAAAACTATCTTTCATAAAGTTGTTCGTGGATAAACAGTGAACAGAATTAATAATTCATAAAATTCTTAACCAGCTAAACACAAACGAGAAGCATGAGTACAAGAGGTCGTGGACGTCTCCGTGTGGCCGTGGTAGGGGTAGGATGGCCTTGTCAGAGCCAGTAGGGTCTGGCCATGGGTCAGGGAATGTGATGCCGGATCTACCAACGGCGAAAGTTGAGTTTCATGGCCAAATTGATGGTAATGATGTAGTATCTCAGGCAGTATTGCAGGTTTTGGAATGAGTTACCGGGGCAGGCGCGGGTTTAGGAGCCAGAAAATTGGTGGCTGAGCGACTCCGAGCTAACGGAGCGGAGGTGTTTAGGGGGTGTCCGGTGTAGCTCCCAATACTGCTGAGTACTAGTTAGAGGCGACAGAGCGTATAATGGAAGACTTAGACTTCTCGGCTGAGGAGAAGTTGAAAGGGATAGTGTCTCTTCTCCGGGGTGAGTCGTATCAGTGGTGGCTCACGGTCAGGGATGGTGTAGTGGCAGATGATATCACATGGGATTACTTTAAGGCGGCCTACCAGAGGAAGTATGTGGGGGCTGGTTATACTGATGCGCAATACAGAGCGTTCTTGAATTTGGTTCAGGGAAGTAAGTCGGTACTCGAGTACGAGGCAAAATTCTTAAGGTTAAGTAGGTATGCTCGGGTATGGTGGCTATGAAACATGAGCGCTGTGTTAGGTTTGAGGACGGGCTAAGAGATAAGCTGCAGGTGTTGATTGCACCTCAGCGAGAAAGGGAATTTGTCGTTTTCGTGGAAAAGGCCAGAATAGCTGAGGAGGTGAAGCGAACCGAGAGACAGAATCATAACCGATGTAGGGATAAAAAGAGTTCTGGGCCATCGGGGTCTACTGGAAGTTTACAGAAGAGGGTTAGATTGGGTGGACCAGATCGAGCCACAAAGCCTGTTGCTACTGCTCAGTGGCCACCTCAGTGTGCTCGATGTCGGAAGTCTCATTCGGGAGAGTGTTGGGTTGGTAGTAGAGGGTGCTTTAAGTGTTGGTCAATGGAGCATCGTGTAAGGGACTGTCCGCAGAAGTTAGCTAGGACTCAAGCTGAGGGTCAAGGATGTGGTCAATTCAGGAGAGACGGCCAGCAACCACAGAGGGGTCGATGAGCAGTTAGGGGTGGAAATGGTAACGGACGGGGCCGTAGAGCACTTGGCTGAGGTGCTGGGGGTACTAATGCAAGATAGCCTGGGTTGGTCTATACAGCGAAGCATCGAGAGGAGGGCGATGCACTAGACGTTATAACCGATACGTTTATAGTTTCTGGGTTGCCTTACAATGCTTTAATTGATGTTGGTTCGACACACTCATATGTTGCTAGTAGTATAGTGAAAACTTTGAACTTAGCCTATGAGATTTCTGCTAGGATGATGACGGTAGTTAGCCCTTTAGGACACTCTGTGGTAGTAGACAAACTGTATAAAGATGTACCCTTAGAACTTCAAGGGGTAGTGTTTTAAGCGGATTTGATGGAACTACCCTTCGGGGAGTTCGATTTAATCTTGGGAATGGATTGATTAGTTAAGTACCAGGCAGAACTAGACTGTGCAGCTAAGCGCATGATGCTAAAATTGGTCGAGGGTGAAGAGACGGTGATGATAGGTGAGAGAAGGAATTACCTATCCAATGTAGTGTCCGCGCTGAAGGCAGAGAAGATGGTAAAGAAAGGATGTGAGGCGTTTGTGGTCTATGTCTGTGCTTTGGAGGTTAAGGAATCGGTTATAGAAAGTGTCCAAAAGGTGAAAGAGTTTATTGATGTTTTTTCGGAAGAGCTTCCGGGTTTGCCCCCAGATCGCGAAGAGGAGTTCGGTATAGATCTTCCACCGGGAATAGCGCCAGTGTCTATTGCTCCGTATAGGATGGTGCCAAAGGAATTTGTGGAGTTGAAAGCACAGATTCGGGAGTTCTTTGGATCGGGTTTCATCCAATAAGTGTATCACCATGGGGCCTTTGTACTTTTTGTTAAGAAAAGGGACGGTCGATCTTGAATGTGCATAGACTACCGTCGCTTGAATAAATTGACGATTAAGAACAAGTATCTGTTGCCTAGGATAGACGACCTGTTTGACTAGCATAAGGGAGCATCAGTCTTTTGCAAGATAGATTTGAGGTCGGGGTATCACCAACTTAAAGTAAAGGAGGCGAATATCCATAAGATAGGATTTCATACTCGATACGGGCACTATGAATTCTTAATAATGCCGTTCGGGTTGACAAATGCACCAGCTGCATTTATGGATATGATGAATCGGGTGTTCCAGCCGTACTTGGATCGGTTCGTCGTAGTATTTATCGTTGATATTCTGGTGTACTCGAAATCAGAGGAGGAGCATGACGCGCATTTGCGGGTGGTGTTACATATTCTAAGGGAAAAGTGGTTATACGCAAAGTTTAGTAAGTCGAGTTTTGGTTGAAGGAGGTTACCTTTTTGGGTCATGTGGTGTTAGCTGAGGGGATTAGAGTGGACCCTCGGAAGATTGAGGCTGTGTTGGACTGGAAGCCACCGAAGTCTATGGCGGAGATTCAGAGTTTTCTGGGGTTAGCGGGATATAGAGTTTGCAGAAGGTGATAGGGTTTTCTTGAAGGTGTCGTCGTGGAAGAATGTTCTGAGATTTGGTAAGAAAGGTAAATTAAGCCCTAGATTTATCGGGCCTTATCGAGTGTTGAAGCAAGTGGGACCAGTGGCTTATCAACTCGAGTTGCCACCAGAGTTGAGTCAAATCCATGACGTGTTTCATGTTTCCATGCTTAGACGCTATCGCTCAGATCCGTCACATGTTGTACCAATGGAGGAGACTGAGGTAAATCTAGACTTATCTTTCGAGGAGGAACCAGTGTAGATCCTAGATCAAGATGTTACGATTTTGCATAGGAAATTGCCCCTTTGGTGAAGGTATTATGGCGGAACCATGGGTCAGAGGAAGCAACATGGGAACTGGAGGATATCATGCGTCAGCAATACCCTCAACTCTTTTGACCAGGTAAATTTTGAGGTCAAAATTTATTTTAAGGGGTAGAATTATAATATCCTGATTTTTGGGGTCTGTACATTTGGTATGTTTCATGGCTAAATTAGTAGGTTAAGGCCTTGAGGTGTGTATTGGGCTCAGGTTTGGGCCTAAACCTGGGTTAAATTGATTATAAATAGTGTTAGTTTATGAATTAAGTTAAGTAAGTATGTTTAGTGCCAAGTTGGGCTTGTGGCCCAACGTTTGGAGGTGCTATAAGTGGGCATGTAGGTGGCGTCACAAGGGGGAGGAGTTTGGGCCTAGTGTGGCCGCTTGGGGCCCAAATTGATGGGTCAAAATTCGGCACTCGTAGGGGAAGGGGGAGGATGGCATGTGCTACAATTTAGGAGCTTGAATTATTTTATTTTTGGATAATTAAAAGATGATAATAGGGAAGGGAAGAGTTGGTTTTAAGGTGGTCTCTTTTAAAGGTAAGATAATGATTAAGTTATCAGGTAAGGTAAGGGCTGTCAAGAGAGAGAGAGTTGGTTGAAACTCCAACTCTCTGTGTGTGTGTATTGCCAAAATTTAGTAGCCAAAGTGTCCATCTTTTCTTTCATTTTTCCTCTTTTCTTTCTCATCTTTTCTCTCAAGCAGAAATTCTTTTCTTCCTTTTCTCTCTACTTCTTGACAAAACCAAAATTCGCTAGCCTTATTCTCCTTTCCAAAATTCTTCTAAAGCCGAATACCCTGGTTCCCATCTTCTTCTCCCATAGCCAAATCTCTCTTGGGTAGTCACTTTTCCTGAAGGTGCACCATAGCCGAATACACCTCTTTAGTTTGGTAAGTTTTGGGAGTTTCTTCTCTGCGATTTCTCTCTACTTCAATTAGTATCTAACCCGAATCATATTTTTCCTAAGGCTCTATCGGTTTCACTCTCTGCTATTGGTAGCTGAATCCTGTCTTGCTGTGCCCTGTATTGTCGATTTGTAGATAAGCCGAAGGTAGTTTGGTGGTAGGTTCGACCAAATGGCCACTTTCGTGTTCTTTCCTCTTTGGCTGAATGTTGTATGGTACTCGATTGGTTGTGATCAGTGATTTGGTTTAATCTTTTGGGCTTGGTCGAATGTAGGTAGGAAGGCGACAATTTCTTAAGGGCTTTTGGGGATTCGACAGATTAGGTAAGGGTTCATTTTAAGTATACGATCAATTTAATTAATTGGATCTCATCATTTTATTGGTTTAGCGACCAAGGAGTTATTATGGAAACTAATAACAGTCAAGCGATAGGAGGGGTTGGATCTGTAAACCCAACACTAAAGTACAAGAAACGATTAGTATCGGGAGTACGAGATTGGCCATCCGGGTGCGGGCCGACATCAAAAGTAAATCGTAGGCCGATAGTCGTAGTCTCGAGATTACTGATGGCGTAGAAGCGATAAAACGCTAGTACGAGAACCGGTGTGTAACTCTTACACTTTCTTTACTTAATATGTTAATTGTTATGTGTTGATAAAAGTCGGAGTGACAACTGTTGTAATATCCCGGGTTAAGTGGTTAATTTATTTCTGGCAATTGTTGCATGATTAATTGCGTGCTATGATGTTGTTTGGGGGTTTTCGGGACTTAGTTGTAGGCTAGGAGTGAGCCTGGGTAGGTGGTGAAATTTTAGTTTTGGGCTTTAGGAGATAGGAGCTGAAGGAGATGGGGCTTATAAATAAATTAAGTGAATTTAAAGCACAAATGAGGAGCTAGCAAAGTGGCAAGCATGCGCCATATGGAGAGTGTGTGTGTGGCGTCATCTACAAGGGGGAGGTCTTGTGTTCAAGTCGCGAGAATTCCACCCCTTTTGGCTCTCATTTTGGACGGCATGGAGGAAGAGGTAGAAGGCAACTTGAACTCTAGCTTGGACTTGGTCTTCACATTCAAAAGAGGGGTGGAGAGTGAAAGTAGGAGGAAGACTTGGTAAACTCATTTGAATTGAGTGGTGTGGAGTGTTGTGGGGGATTTGGCCGGTTTGGAGGAGTGTTTGGGGAGCTTGGGAAGCACCAAACTCCTTGGCCTTTGGGGTGTATTTTCGGTTTTAGGGAGGGTCAATTAAGTTTTTTCTTCTTCTTTTCTTTGTGTCAACAAGTCGAGTCTTGGTTAGTCAAAAGCTTACAAGGAAATTCTCTTCACTTGCAAATTAGCTTAAGCAAACTAGTGATCATTCCTTCTCATTTTCTTCTTTTTGCTTTCACAACCCTTGTGCCAAATTCTCCTTTGTTCCATACCATTTCTTGCTGAAAATTTCTCTTCTAAACACACCTTATTCTTTTCTTCCCTTTTCAAACCGAAAGTGACCCTCTCCACTCATCTCTCTTCGTTTCATCTCTTTTTCCAAAACCAGTTAGCGAATCCTCCTTGTGTTGGTTAATGTTCTCTTGAATACAAAGACACTTGGTTTTGTCATTTTGCTTGATGGTTTTCTTTTTCCCATGATGAAACACTTACTCTCCCTTAGCTTTCTTCTTTGTTTTCTTTCTTGCAAAGTCAACCTTCCTCTCATTGCTAATCTCCATTCCGATTCTTTTTCTCCTTGGTTTATTTCCTTTTGTTTCAACCTCTAAAGGATCTAGCCAAATATTCTCTTCCATTTGATTTTAGTATTGGTAATCTTCCTTCCCTTTTTGTTTTGTTCTTTGGCGAATCTAAGGGTGGTGTGGATTGCTTTTGGTAGTTCGTTTTCAAGCCTTGGAGAAGGTTCTTGGGTTAGGCGAATGCTTTTTGGGTAAGGCTTCGTTCTCTATCGACATCTAGAAGAGGGTAAGTGTTGGTTTTGGTGTTTGTTTTATGGCGTATTAATTTGGTTGGAATCATTTTGTCATAGGACATCCGGATTGAAGCACTCAGCGTAGCCTCGGTTCTTTGGTCGATCGTTGGGTAAGTGGTGGTAAGAAGGGGTGTTTTGGATCCGATTTCGTTTAATTTTCTTTAAGTTAAGTCATGAGGAGAGATTAATCATTATTCTTTTCTAGGGTGTGATCAGTTGGTAAGAGGCATTATTGGTTCGGGTTGATTGGAAACCGAACCATTCGCAGAGTAGGATTTAACGCAACCCCTTGGGTCATTTACTTTGTTGGTCGAATAGTATTGGGTTAGGGTTAACCCTTTTGTTGGCCGAATGTAGGACCAGTCTGTTGAGGTGATCAAAAGGTTTCGATCAGTTCTTAGGCTTTAATCTCCGATATATCAGGTGTGTAAACTAACACACTTCTGTTTAGTAATATGATTGATAACCCGTGTGATGATTAATGAAATGTGATGATTGATGTGATACCTTAATGGGTATGATTACGGACTCGGGTAAGTCAAGATTATTATTATGTGTTTATCGATGATCTATATGATACCATGGTTGTGGATATATGTGACATGGGGTATGAGATTAGACATATTAGCATGATATGCATGATTATATGATATGTATGATTACATGAGTGTGGTATGTTGATGGGTGATACGAGTGGAGGGAGCGGTGATATTTTGTCTTGACGAGCACCGTGTTTTGGTAACACACTTTGTGACTTTGGGTCACGGAGGTTTAGCACCTCCGAGGTTTGGTACCTCGGCGTCTAGTCCTGTGGTTAACACCACCGTGGGTTGGCCCCACTTGTGAGATATGGGATCGGCGCCATGATTTGGTATCACACGATGGGTTGGCCCCATCAATGCATTTGTGACTACGGTCACCGTGCTTTGGTAGCACAATTGTGTCGTTGGGACACGTGAGGTTTGGCACCTCATTGCGACTTGTCCTGTGGTTTAACCACTGTGGGTTGGCCCCACATGAGATATGGGATCGTCTGCTAGTGATTTGGTATCACACGATGGGTTGGCCCCATCATTGGATTTGTGACTACGGTCACCGGTGCTTTGGTAGCACAATTGTGTCTTTGGGACATCGGTGTTTTGGTAACACATTGTGACTATATGTCACCGGTGGTTTGGCACCACCAAAGGGTTTGGTACCACACGGTAGAAAAGCGATATGGATGGTTAGGATCGGGTTGCATTAATTATATTGCTTTGTATGATGTGTGTTAGCATGTTGTTCTTGGAGCGGGATTTACACATGAGTCACTCGACTCACCCTCTCCTTTGACTTTTCAGTGACACTTAGACGCGGACATGGAGCCGGGATGGACTCGAGGTGCTCATGCCATACAAAAATAAAGATTTGCTCGGACTTTTAAGAAATTTGGTACTTAAGTTTTATTATCACTATTTGGTTTTGTTTGGGTTGTAAATGGCCTTTTAAATTATGTTTTGTTTACGATTAAGTTGGATGTATAATATGCTTTAACAAACTACTGGAGTTAAAATGTGCTAAAACTTGGAAAGACAACGTTTTCAAAACTTCAAAAACGATGTTTTAAACTATACCATCGGGTATCATACTACAACTTAGAACAAAATGAACTCGAATTGTTTTTCTAACTTAAATATGGTTTTCTACTAAGACAAGATACTTTAGTAATAACATGAAACAACTTAGACTTCAAACCGACCATAAATTAGTTTTACCTACACTTCCGATAAATTTTCAAAGCTCTCTGGGTTTTCAAATACAACATAAATATTTAAGCCAAAACCTACTCAAGTTTTTCTTCAAATACAGAATTTTAGCGAAGTGTTTTCCTCAAATTTTTAAACTCAAACCTAAACCACCCAAAACCCTTTTTCCCTATAGCATACCAGATTCGGTCGTGGGGTATTGACCGGGTTTGGGGTGTTACAACTGTGGTTACCATGATACCCTTGTGGGTAACAGGCGAGGATGCCGGGTAAGTGGTTATGTTTCTTGTGTTGATTGTGATCTATGAGAGCATGATATTCTGTATACATAATTATGCATGTTAAGCATGATCATACTGATATTGTTCGCATGAATATATGATATGGGTAATGAGAGAAGGGGGAGTATGATCTATCAGACTCTCACCAGGGATTTGGTATCACATGTGGGTTGGCCCCACATATTATAATATTGTGACTATGTCTCAGTGGTTTGGCACCACCAGTGGTTTGGTACCACATATGTTTATTTGTGACTTCGATCACCAGTGGTTTGGCACCACCAGTGGTTTGGTACCACAAGGGGTAGATTTGGGAGATGTGGATGGATATCTCGGTTGATGGGTTGCATGACATACATATTTGTATATGAAATTGTGTAAGAGCATGACGTCTTTTGGGATGGGGGTTTACACACTGAGTCTAAGTGACTCCCCCCTTCCTTTATATTTTGCAGATAAACCTTAGATCGTGGATTTGGAGCTAGAGTGGACTCGAGGTGGCCATGCTCAGCATTCATTTTATTATAAAGTTTTCATTTGGACATAGTTGTTTATTTGCTTTGGGTTTTCAGTGTTATAATAAGGCCGCTTAACTTTTTTTTTTGGGACATTTTATTTAGTTGTTTCTTAAAGTTTCCATAAGTACGCCGGTAAAACTATTAAATTGGGTGTTTTCAAAACCTTAAATAAATACTTGTTTTCTAAAGCGTACACTGACTAAGTGCTAAATACGGAGTAACAATAAGGCAACCAAGTTTTTTTAGAACAAATTTCAACTTGTTTTAAACATCACAAGATCTAAAGACGTTTTCTTCAAAATGTTACAACATAAATCTCTTTAACCAAGTTGACAAATCGGTTTGCAAAATGTTTTCTTTCCTGTGGCACACAAAGTCGGTCGTTGGGCTTTGACTGGGTTTGGGTGTTACACAAAAAGCTTCCGCAGTTGAAAGGGATTTTGAAGGAAGTCAATAACATTTTAAAAGTGAACAACCTTTTTCAATGAACCCTCTTTTAAAATTAAACGAACACAAGCTGAGGCTTTACACAAGTTTTAAATGGCAAGAAGTTTTTCAATATTAAGAAGGGTTTTAAACGAAATCATGGTTTTCGAAAAATACTTCAATGTGACATGCCAGATTCGGGCCTAACTTCTAGGTCGGGTTTGGGGTGTTACACCCACGAAGTTATGACAAGTTGGCCCAACAAATTCAAAATAATAAATGGCGATGTGACGATGCAAAGAGGAGGACCGGAACATCGCGAAGAGCTCATTGATATCAAGACGTTGTGTGGTGACATCGCGAAAAAGGTGAAAATTATAAAAGTTTATTGTTATGACATGCTAGGGTTTAAACTGCCTCCAAAATAGATTTCTCTTTTTCTTCCGCCATTCTCTACCCTCCACAACCTCAACTGTAACAACCTATACCTGATTCAATTGTCTAGTCCGAGCTACAATGTGCCACATTGGTTTCTAGAGAAACTATGATCAAATTAAATACAAAGTCACGTCATGAAGCATGTAGCCATAAAAATATTAAACAAACAATACAAATAATAACCATTCATGGGTCTTAGACGGGCTTACAAAAGCCTTAAAGTTAACTGGGGATCGAATTAGGACTCAATTGTAAAAAAATTCAAAATATAGGGTTGATGTCATCGCTTCCACGTCGTGATGTCTACAAATAGTATGTCACATCACAACATTAGGCCATTGGATGTTGTGACGCCATTTACTGTTTTGGCCTCATCGAGACAACGAAGTTCCTCGTCTCACCCTGACTTTATAGGTCATTTCTCTTCTTGAGGTGATACGTTTGATATCACAATGTCACTATTGTTTTTTCAAAATATAAGACCCTTCGTAACCCTCCAAACTTGGCGTAAACTTTATGGCCAAATTTTGGAAGCCTCATTAATTCCGTCGATTTTTTTCTAATTAAAACAATTATGTTTAAATTGTTCTTTTGAAAACATAGAATTATTTCAAAATAATTTATTATCGTCGAAAAGCATTTAGGAATACATGATTATTTTGGGAAAATTCTCTTAATAAGTCGGATTATCGCTTTTGATCGTTTTAAAAGGAAATTTGCAATATTAATTTTAAAATGTTACTTACAACAATCTAAATGTAAATAATTTGCGATAGACTTAAAAGTACTTAGAAAAATTTATGTTTGAATTTATTTAAAATCGGGTAAAACCATTTAAGTCTTAAAAACAATAACTAAAACATTTAAAAGTTCATCAATTATGCATGCATATCAATTATTCTATCAAAATTTTAAATAACCAAAAATAGTCCAATGTCCAAAAACAAACCCAAATAGTTTAGAAAGTATTTTATTAAAATTAAATTTGAGAGACTCCCCCAAATGCTACATCAAAGTCCTATGCACGGGTATTATCTAAAAAGTTTAAGTCAGACTGGATTTCAATTTCTTCCATCGAAATAACATGAGACAGATCAGGATGATATCGCTTGAGTATGGATACATGGATTATGTTGTGAATCTTCTATAATTTTGTTGGTAGGGCTAAACGGTATTCCACTAGTCCAACTTGTTTGATGATTTCATATGGTCCAATGAACCTAGGACTCAACTTCCTTTTATGACCGAATCGTAGAACCTTATTCCAAAGAGAAACCTTTACAAATACTTTATGTAACACCCCTAACCCATATCTGTCGTTGGAATAGGGTTACGAAGCATTACCAGAGTTTATGTTTCAAAACTATCAAAAATTTTAAAACATTTATTTCATATCATCAATCACGGCAAAACCAATTAATAACATACATATTGTCCCTTATACGAGCCCTCAAGGCCTTAAAAACACATTAGAAACAAGTTGAGACTAAATCAGAAACCTATAGAATTTTTTAGAAAAAGATGAAAATTTTCAAAATTGCGGGGTCATATGGTCGTGTGGCTAGGCCGTGTGACTCACACGGCTGAGAGACACGCCCATGTTTGAGGCCATATAGACATTCGAAGTAGGGACACACGGACCGTGTCCCAGTCCGTGTCTGAGCCTGTGCAACTCTCTGAATTGGGTCATATGGCCAAGCCACACGCACATGTGCCAGGTAGTGTAACTCTCAAAATGAAACCTTTAAAAACCTACAAGGGACACACGGCCATGTCTCTTGGCCGTGTGTCACACATGGATGAGACACATGCCTGTGTCTCTGATTGTGTGGGCCATTTCCAAGCCATTTTTCTCACCCAATCATGCTCACCCCTGTAACCAATTTACCACATGTAATCAAGCATCCCAAAGTACACCAAACCATACAACAACAAGCTATCCAAATAGGTACATATTCATACAACCAATATGCGCAAAAGGCACCTCAATCACAACAATTAAACATGTATAACTAAATGCTTAGTGTAGCCAAAACTTACCATTTTGTGCACATATCAAATCCACACTCGTATGTACCTAATTTACCATTTAACATTTAGCATCATAAGCCATAAATACCAACTACATTTTTAATACCAAAATGACCATGTTCAATTCCATCATCTAAGCATCATAAAGAATATAAAGTCATCCATCAAAAGGCGACACACATATATCCACATGTCGAAACCATTTTTAAATCGGGTTTTGAAAAACAAAAATGGGGATCGACTTTAAAATAAGGAGTCGCCACCAATCTTTTTTGTTTAGGTGTGATTGGGTCACCTATGAAAATATGTTGGTCTGCGAAATTTAAAAAAAAAATGGGTTTGGGAGTCGATTGCGTGCAAGGAAGGGTTAGCACCCTTGCAATGCCCAAAGTTGGTACCAAATTGATTAACGTTGTCTTAATGTCGAAAACTTGGAAATATTTAGGGTAAAAATTTAAAAAAATTCGTTAAATTATGATTGAATCTCAAGATTAACTTGTTTCAAAGGAATAAAAGTATCATACCCAGCACGTTTGGATATAATACCTTTATACTCTGACGTCGAGATCATCTTTGATCTTCAAAACATATGAAAAGGGTATTCGGCTATTTAGTTGAACAAAAAATCAACACCCAGCACGTTAAGATGTAATTTTCCGTACTTCTAAACATGTGAATATTGCCTTGTTTTTCAAATATGCAATCTTAAAATTGGTTCAACATTCCTTTTTAATGTAATAAAATATTTAGAAAAGGTTTGAATATGTTGGAATTTGAAATACAATACAAGGATAATATGCGTAAACATTAATCATGAAATACACAAATTAAAAAAATCATATTAGCAACAAGCTATAAAATATAATCATTTTTAAAGAAGGTTAATTAACCCTGAATTGAATTTCAAGATTAACTCGTTTCGAATGCATAAAACTGTCATACCCAGCACGTTAGGATATAACACGTTTATACTTTGACATCGAGATCATCTTTGATCTTCAAAACATATAATTAAAAGGGTATTTGATTATTTAGTTGAACGAAAAATCGACACCTAGCACGTTAGGATGTAATCTCTCGAACTTCTAAACACACAAATATTACCTTATTTTTAAAGAATATTTGAATGGGCTATTTTAAAATTGACTTAAAATACTTCTATTGAATTGATATTCGATGACAAAAAAAAGCAAAAAAGCAAAAATACAATATCAGGCAGGGATTAATAATATGTGACTACAGCTTTGTACTAACAAATTACAAAGCATAAATACTAAAAGAACAATTCACAAAATTGCATGACATATTAACATTCAACACTAATATGTACAATCAAGGGAAGGAATAATATATGGTCATCAAATAACATAAGCAGTATGATGGCAACACCAATATGAACATGAAAATAATAGTAAAAATAGTATAATCTAAATGTTGAGAAAATAAATAAACAAATAAAATATAAAATAAATGATAACAAATTAATAGTATGTATATAATAATAAGGTAAATAAAACTAAGGAAATTGAATAAAACTTTATATAAAAGAGAATTTGAAGATGATTTATAATAAAACTAATATACACACATACATGGAAATATAAAAACAATGTAAAATTAATAAAATATTTGAAGCATTATATTAAAACTAGTTAAAATAGATAATACATATAAATAATTATTTAAAAACAAATAGTATAAATATATATAATAAAATAATTTAAAACTAAGTAATAGATGAACTAAATTTGATAAAGATGCAAAGATTATGTGCAATAATAAAAAGGGTGCTTAATTGAAACAAAACAAAGTTAAAAGACTGCTTTATAATAAATAAAATCATTAATATTTATGCCAGGATCAAAGTGAAACGCGCGTAGACAATCAGGGACTAAACCAGTAAATATTTTCAAAGATCAAAACGATGTGTGTTAGCGAGGACCAAAGTGAAAACGAAATACTTGTTAAGGGCGAAATTAAAGATAAAATAAAACTTGATTAAAAGGGAATAAAATGCGGATGGACCATGATAATAAATAACCCATCAGAACTAAAACACGCGGTTCTTAGTCATAATCGGGTCGGGTCATCGGGCATAGACTGATACGGCGTCGTTTAAAGGCTATTTCCATAAGCCTAAACGGTGTCGTTCCATTAGCAGGCTTAAAACTAGATTACAATTAAATAAAACCTAATCTAATCCCCATAAACAGAACCCTAGATGTCCTCTCCTTTAATTTACCATCGAATCGCCATCATGTTTGACGAAAGGAGTACCCGAGCAGTCCACTTTACTTCCAAGGCGTCGATCTTGCAACTACGCTTGCCCACCATCATCGCATTCTGATTATGATGGAGGAGACGAAGATCGAACGTTTTGCCCAGGTAAACTCACATTCCTCTCTTTTATCTATCGTATACCAAATGAATAAAGAAAGGGATACACAAAAAATGGGTTAAAAAAGAATCGAAAAGATAAAAATAACCTTTTATTTGAATCTCCGCTATTGATTTCGTATTGCTCTGTTATGTGTGCCTAAAAAAATACATTGATGGCCTTTTCTTTTTATCGCTGAAACAAAAGAAAAATAAGAATATCAATATATTCTCTCTTTTTTCTATACATTTTTTGTTGTTTCTCTGCTATTGGAGCTTCTGTTTCACAGGTACGGACGGTGCAGACGTGGCATACGGAGGCACGTGGGGGCGTACAGGAATACTGTGGTCGCGTGTGTGGGAATACAAACGATCACACACGTGGAGGCGCACGTGAGAGAAACCGAGGCATCACAGGAACGTTCTGGAAGCCTTCCACGGGTTTCTGGAGCGTCATATGTATTGAGCCCTTTGGGCCAGTTTTAAGGTTGGGTTAAGGTTGGTTCAGTGGATCTGTAAATGGGTTAAGCATTTGGCTTGGGTTTGTTTGGGCCTCGCGTGCGGTTTAGGTTAGCTGGGTCAATAGTTTAGTGTATTTGGGCTTTGTTTTTTAAATTCTGGACTGTTATTGAACATTTAATGGACTATTTATTATTCTATTTGTTTTTAATTTTTGGTTAATACTTATGGCTTTAAGAGTGAGCTAGACAAAAATTGAGACTTACAGCTGCCCCTCTTTGCTCATTGTCATGTAGCGAGAATAGAGCAAAGACTTCAAAAATGGCCAATTTTGTTCAGTCATGCCTCTTTCAGTGCTTTTCTTCTTCGAGTAGCTTCATTCCATCTCACTGCATCTTTAAGGTCATAGGAACTAGCGCTTCGATCTGCTCCAAAGTAATTTCAGGGAAAAGAGATTTGTAGCTTCGATCTACTCCACTGGAACTTCGAGGAGATGAGAATTCTGAGAGAAGAGATTCGTAGCTTTGATTTTCTTACTGAAACCTCTCAAAAATGGAAGTTGATCCTTAATACACTCAGGGAAGGCGGGATTTTGTAACTTTGACCTGCTCCACTGGGACTTCGACATGATAAGAATCTAGAGAGAAGAGATTTATAGTTTTGATCCTCTCACTGAAACTTCTCGAAAATAAAAGTTGATCCTCGTTGTAAACTCAGGGAGGAGGGATTTGTAATTTTGACCTACTCCTCTGGAACTTCGAGGAAACTTCAAGGAAATAAAATTCAAATGGCTTCGATCTGCTCTCGTAACTTCAGGATTGCCAGATCTGCTGCCTTGGATTTGCTTCGCTCAGGAAGGCAAGATCTTTGAATTCATCGATGTTGTGACAACGTCCTCTAGGGGACTTGTGTTGTGAAATCAATTTTGTGTCTATGCTTATGCAAAATAGTTAGGATGGAATGATCAAAATGAATCTAATGCTCCTAACTAAATGTATTATAGACAACATTTGTATGAATGCAGAATGTCATGAGAATGGTCTTTTTACAAAGACTAGGATGCAATGATTGGAATGGGTCAAATGCCCATAAATAGACATGTCTTATGGATGACATTTGTATTAATGTAGAATGTCACGACAAGGGTCCTTTCGAATATTTAGGGGTATCCTCGCTCGTATCATGTTGTCCTTGTTTGACTGGTAACTTTTCCCTGAAACTCTAAGGAAACACTGTTTTCTCAATTGACTTGCCCTCATTGTAACTTCAATATCTATTCCTCACACCTCAAAGCTGTGAGGTTTGTATTATTACACGGCCCCTTGCCGTGTCTCCAAAGTAATCTGCTACCAGTCTAAGTGTTTAGACTGATTCTTCGAGAATAGTTTCCTTCTTATTGTTGGTTTGTTAAGGCCTCATCTTTGCCGTGGTATTTTACAAGCGAAGAGATCATCACTATACGGGTACCCTCTTCCTCGATATTATCAACCTTTTGGATCTGGTGAGTTATACACAACAGTCATGTTTTAGACTCTTGTATTATTTAGAAACCTCCAGAGTAATATGCGGTACTTCTTCAATGAAAGTATTACTAGTTCATCCATCATTATCTCAATGCGACAAGCTTGCATAAAGGTGATAACAATAGGTGAGAATGAAATTGGTGTGAAGTAAATTTTAAGACAAATCGTCAAAAGAACTTAATCATAAATGTTCGTCTTGAAAAGAACAAAGTATTCAAAGATAACACATTTAATAAAAATGCCTACTATAGGTTCCCTAGATATCGCAGTCCGAGCTTATCTGTCCGAGCGTCTGGGAGGTTATTTTGAATTCGACATGTGTTTAGGAGATCTTGAGTGTTTTGTCGATGCACCAAGACGTAACATGCCCTTTCCTTGTTAATTCAATTATAGCAGGACCACCACCTGACATAATTTGATCTGCCCTTTTCGGGTTTTCAACTCAAATCCCCTTTGGTCTCAAAGTGCCCTTCACCTTGGCCTCTCCGTTTATTTTTTTATTTTTTAAGAAAGTCTCAAAGTGCCCTTTGCGGGTAGAAAGTCTCAAAGCGCCCTTTGCGAGTTTTCACCTTGGGTCTCTTTTCCCTTCAAGCATAGTACTTCTTGACTAAATCTAAATTTATAGGATTGGGCAAGTTTTTCCCATCCATTTCGGCCAAGATTAGCGTTCCTCAGGAGAAAGCCTTTTTCACCACATAAGGTCCTTCCCAATTTGGCATCCATTTCCCTCTGAAGTCCTTTAGTATGGGAAGGATCTTTTCTAAAACCAGGTCTCCCTCTTGAAATTCTCTTGGGCGAACCTTTTTGTCATAAGCCCGCATCATTCTCTTTTGGTACATCTGACCATGACGAATAGCCCTTAACCTCTTCTCCTCAATCAAGTTCAACTGATCGTATCGAGATTGGATCCATTCTGCTTCATCTAATTTTAGCACTGACAAGACTCGAAGGGAAGGAATTTCAACTTTAATGGGTAAAACTTCCTCCATTCCGTAAACTAATGAGAAAGGAGTTGCCCCAGTGGATGTCTTGACTGATGTTCGATAAGCGTAGAGAGCAAATGGTAACTTCTCATGCCAGTCTTTATAGGTTTTAGCCATTTTCCCCACAATCCTATTAATGTTCTTATTGGCTGCTTCCACTGCACCATTCATTTTTGGGCAATACGGTGACGAATTGTGGTGTCTGATCTTAAATTGACTATAGACCTCCATGATAATACTGTTGTTCAAGTTTAGCGCATTGTCAAATATAATCCTCTCAGGCATTCCATATCAACATGTGATCTCCTTTTTTAACTAACAGCTGACTTGGTAACACTGGCATATGAAGCTGCTTCCACCCATTTATTGAAGTAGTCGATAACTACGAATATGAAACAATGTCCATTTGAAGCTTTTAGAGAAATCGGCCGATGACATCCATGCCTCACATGGAGAAATGCCATGGGGAAGTCATAACATGTAATGGTGAAGGAGGTACATTGATTTTATCCCCATATATCTTGCATTTGTGACATCTCTTGGCGTAGTTGATGCAGTCACCTTCCATGTTTGACCAATAATATCCAAATCTCATGATCTGTCTGTCCATTGTAAAGTCGTTAGCTTGGGTCCCGCAGACACCCTCATGTACTTTTCCAGAATTTTCTTACCTTCAATAGCATCCACACACCTCAAAAGTACTTGATCTTTTCCTCTTTTGTACAGGACCTCCCATCCAAGACATAATCAAAGGCTAGCCTTCTCAATGTCCTTTTGTCATTTTCTATTGCTTGATCAGGGTATTCACGGCTCTTCACATATCGTAGAATGCTATGATACCAAGGATGCTAATCTCTCCTCTATTCTTCGTCTATATTGCAGCAGTGGGTCAGAGCCTCACAAATACTCATTTGGATGGGCTACATTCTTTCATGCTCATTTACTCTGATCATAGAAGCTAACGTGGCCAAGGCATCGGCCATCTGATTTTCATCACGCGGGAGGTAGAATAATGTGATAACATCAAACTCCTCAATCAATTCCAGAATTAACTTTCAGTAACTAATCAATTTGGGATCCCTCGTTTCCCATTCTCCTTTGAGCTGATAGATCACCAATACGGAATCTGTATATACCTCTAGCGCCTTAACTTTGCGATATATGGCTACTCGAATTCCCATAATGCAAGCTTCGTATTCTTCCATATTATTTGTGCAATCAAAATCCAATTTTCAAGTGAATGGGCAATGGTCTCCATTTAGGGATATCAGGACTGCCCTAATTCTATTACCAACGGCATTTGACGCTCCGTCGAAGTTCAACTTCCAAGGAAAATCTTCTAGGGTATCTCCCTCAATAGCTGCTACAAACATCAGATCTTCATTGGGAAAATCGAAGTTTAAGGGTTCGTAATCGTCTAGCACTCTGCTGGCTAGAAAGTCTGATATTCCGCTTCCTTTCACAGCCTTCTGGCTCACATAGACTATGTCGAATTTAGAGAGCAAAATTTTCCATCGGGCCATTCATCCATTCAAGGCGGTTGACTCCATCATATACTTATGAGGATCTAGTTTCGAGATTAACCAGGTCGTATGGTACAACATGTACTGCCTTAACCTTCGAGTTGTCCAGATCAAGGCACAACACAAAATTTCAATTGGCGAATATCTCATTTCAGACCCAGTAAATTTCTTGCTGAGGTAATATATTGCATTTTCTCTTTTCCCTGAGTCATCATACTGACCCATCACCCATCCTATAGAGTGATCAAACACTGTTAAATACAGGATTAGTGGCTTATCCAGGCAAGGGGTGATAACACTAGAGGATTCGACAAGTATTGTTTGACCCTATCGAAAGCTTTCTGGCATTCATCATCCCATACACCTGGATTAAGTTTCTTTAGAAGATGAAACATGGGATCGTACTTTTTGATTAGCTGTGAAATAAACCGAGCAATATAATTTAACCTCCCAAGGAAACCTCGAACCTCTTTTTGAGTGCACGTGGGGTAATTCTTGTATAGCCCTAACCTTATCTGAGTCAATCTCGATTCCATTTTCGCTCCAACAATTTACCCGATCTAGCTCCAAAAATACATTTCATTGGATTGAGTTTTAACTGGAATTTCCTCAGTTTCAAGAACAATTTTCTCAAAACTTGGATTTTTTTTTTTCTTTTCTAGACTTTGCAATCATGTCATCCACATAAACCTCGATTTCTTTATGCATCATATCATGGAATAGAGTTACCATAGCTCTTTGATATGTAGCTCCTGCATTTTTCAACCCGAATGGCATCACTTTGTAACAGAACGCACCCCACAATGTTATAAAGGTAATTTTTCTCATATCTTCAGGATGCATTTTTATTTGATTGTACCACGAGAATCCGTCCATAAATGAAAACAACGAGTATCCCGCTGCGTTGTCTACCAGAGTATCAATATGAGGTAAAGGAAAATTATCCTTTGGGCTAGCCCTATTTAGGTCTCTATAATCCACACACATTCGTACCTTTCCATCTTTCTTAAGGACAGGCACTATGTTGGCTACCCATTCTGAGTATTTGATCTCTTGTAGAAATCTGACGTCGAACTACTTTTTGACTTCCTCCTTTATTTTTAGCACGATACTCGGTCTCATCATTCGGAGCTTCTGCTGAACTGGCTTGCAATCCTCTTTTATGGGCAGGCGGTGTACTACAATGTCGGTGCTTAAACCAGGCATATCCTTATATGACCATGCGAAGAATCTTTAAATTCTTGTAGCAACTTGACAAGATCCTGTCTTATTTCTTGACTATACTCGTTCCAATTTTTATTACTTTCCCCTCCTTCAACGTCACAGTCTCTACTATTTCTTTATGCGATAGAATTTCTTTCTCCTCATGTTCCACCATTCTTAACAAGTCAGGAGACATGCCATTGCCCATGTCATCTTCAAAATCCTGGGATCCTTCTAAACACATGTCCTGCTCAAAAGAATGTTCTGAGTCCCTAGCAGCGTCACTCATGTCGTTGATATCCGGGGACCTATTGTAGTTCAAAAAAATATGGAAAGAATGAATGGATTTATGAATGGTTATTTGTATATATAATAGTTATGAAAGAATAATTGGAAGGAATCGCAAAGTAAAGAAAGAAATGGAAGAATGTTTGCTTCAAATGATAGCAAAAATGTATTTCATTAATATAATAATGTTTGAACACCTATTTCATAAAAAAAATCTTATTGCTTCTAGGCTTAAAGTAATAAGTGCGTTCAGAACATTACTCTAAATAAGTTTTAAATACTACATGTATTTCCTCTGCAGTCCAATTGTCTAAAACGCTCCCTAGTTTATAAGGTTGAATATTTGATAGGGTTCCTTCCTCAACTACCTCCTCGGATATGGCAATAACGCAGACATCACCCAACATTGCTACAATTTCCTCTCCCTTCGGCAGCTTCGACTTAGCATGAATCACCCCTCCCGACACAAAGGTCTTGGATATGTGTGGAATTACCATGGGTTCCCACTTGGTTTCCCCGCCTGTAACACCCCAAACCCGGCCTATGCGTTGAGACTAGATTTGGTTTGTTACATGATTCAACTATTCTTAAATCCTTAATGAGTTGAAAAACTACAATATTGTTACGGAGTTTAAAATTTGTAGAGTATTAGATTTTGATAAATATTTAAAATCATTAGTTGAAAATCATTGTATTATCTAAAACCGTTAGGAAATTTGTTAAAGAGTTAGCAAGAAAAAGAATTATTTATAAAAGAATTCCTTATACTTTGAAAACCCAAGTTCATTTTAGTAAAGCATCATAAATCACACCCATGATTTAAAAGCCCAAATAAAGTTTAAATTCCAACACACATAAAATCCATAAGTTATTTATAGAGGCCATTTATTACAACATCCCAAAATAGTAAAAATAATAATTAAAAGTTCGAATTTAAATAACCCTTATTTAGCAAGATGGCCTCCACGAAGTCATCCTCATTAAGTCCACATCGGTTTCCATTACGAGATGGAAAGAAATTAAAGGGTGAGTTACTTAGAACTCAAGTGTAACTCACTTACCACCATTATTGGGCAGATTGTCAAGATATTATGTTGGGCTTGAGCCCAATCCGAATTCAACAATATAACATGAATTTAAAATAATTAATAATGCATGAAAATGAAATTCCCAACCCAAACCTAATAACCATCCGCTAACACCCCGCATCAACCATCACACCTGGGGATCAAGTCAACCCACCCCGCCATCACACCAATCGTAGGCATTAAGCCTTTTATAATTGTGGCATAGCCACCGAACTAGAGGCAATAAGTCGATATTGTGGCGAGCCACCAACTAGAGGCAATAAGCGGATATTGTGGCGAAACCCACCGAACTAGAGGCAATAAGCGATATTGTGTGAGCCACCTAACTAGAGGCAATAAGTCGATATTGTGGCAATCGGCCATTCTTCTCTTCATAAATCCCACCCATGCAATTATACATGTACTTTAAAAATATAAAATTTATTATCAATACATAACATGGTGGGTTTTATCAATGACATTTCATTTGGCCCATAATTATAGCAATTTATCCATTTAGCAATTTAGTGGGCTTTGGCCCATTTACCAAACTAGAGCGTTTTGGCTAAATTTTAACGAACTAGAGTATTTATGGCCCAATTTATCGAACTAGAGTATTTACGGCCCATTTTCACGAACTAGAGTATTTACGGCCCATTTTCACGAACTAGAGTATTTACGGCCCATTTTCACGAACTAGAGTATTTACGGCCCATTTTCACGAACTAGAGTATTTACGGCCCATTTTCACGAAACATCAAATTTTCATAATATCAATTAATTTCTTGGGGGCGTTTTCGAAATTTTCACGATTTAGTCGCTTTTACGTATTTCGTCAAAATATCAATTTTGTGCTTTTACCGATCTAGTCGTTTTACGATTTTTCTACCATATCGAAATTTGACATACAACCCTAAAATAATGAGGGTGAAATTACACACCTCGATACCGTGAGTATTATCCCTTCTCCTCCTCGACCTAAAATATATTTCGATTCGTTAGACAACTAATTCGCAAAAATAATCTTATTTGTTAATGGATCCAAAATCTTACCCTCTTGATTTTGAATCACTTGATTTTCGGTTTTCTTCGTTTATCGATTCACTAGTCACGAGAATCCACCAACGATATACGGACTCAGAGGTTCGTACTACTTCAAATAATGGACTTCTTTGGAAGATGGCCCACAACCCGTGGAAAATCCCGGATGCGAAACCGCTCTTCGTTTGAATGGGGATTTACAGATCCACCCTCTTACGATAACTAAACACCGCCCTTTTCTTCCCTATCTTGATACCTTCAAGATCCAAAAGAATTTAGTTAGTTCTAAAATAATATCAATAATACTAGAGATTTAAAAGTAGGATTTCCTTACCAAAATGAAACGTTTCCAACGTTTCCACGATTCTCCGATCACTTGAATTCCAATCTCCGTTATTGCACTAAATAATAACGAAATAAACGTTATTAGTATGAATGCTATATCAATCCAAAAGACTCTCAAAATCCTATGATATTCGGCCATAATATCACTAATCAATAAATCAAAAAAATGAGAGAAACCCTTACCTACTTCCCACCGGACGAAAAGCAAGATTAAGAATGATGTTTAATTGATGGAAGATTCGCTATAAATGATTAAGAATGGAAAAATAATTTTTGGCTTATAGGCACAATAACATTCTGCCAAGAGAGTGAAGATGGAGAGAATTTTCGATTGAAAAGAAATAGTATAAGAACGAAAGGATGATGGTGATGATGTTTTGATTTCAAGGAGATTAGAAGAAAAGAAAAGAAAAATAAGAACTTTAGGTGTTGGTATATTCGGCCATGGCAAAGAAAAAGAAAAGAAATTGATTTTGGTATAGGTGATTTGGCACAAGAAGAAAGAGGCACAAGAATTGGTTATCAAGATAAGAAAAGGAATGACCAAATGGTCACAAAACTTTGGCTTAACCAAGTGCAAAAATTCGCCAAATAGGGATATTGAAAGGAGAGGAATAAAATTTCGCACAAAGTGCAAAGGTTAACCAAGAGAAAAGAATGAGATTTTGCCAACTAACAAAATTTTGGCTCTCCTCCCCTACCAATATTGCCAGTCAGCCTATGGTCAATTGGCCATTATTTCTTTCCAAATTTTCCCTAGATAAGTGCCTTATGTCCCCCTATCTTTCCTTAAACTTTTGATTCCATACCATATGTTAGTTGTTACCTTAATCTCTTGATACACTAACCAAAAATACATGGTCAACACCTTCCTTATATGTCCCTTGCCGACACTTCATAGCCATGAGCGTAAAATTAAAACAAAAATTTTATCTAGGTGCTATACAAGGATTCGAACCTCTTCCTCTTACTTGAACCCATGCCATTCTCCACCATGCCATATGCTCATTTTATGACACTTTAAGCACATAATTTAGCTTAAGTCTTAATCACCTTTGTTTCACTTCAATAAATTCCCAATAATAAATTTTATTCTTCTCCAATTTATGCTTTACCCTCTCTAGGACTTTAATAAACACTAAAATAAAAGAAAAAAAAAATTTTCCTTTAACATCTAAACACCAAAATCATGCCAATTTAAATACTCGATTTTTAGGGTGTTACAACTCTACCCTCCTTAAAGAAAATTTAGTCCTCGAAATTTACACGGTTGAAAAAGGTGAGGGTATTGTTGTTGAATTGCATCCTCTGGCTCCCACGTAGCTTCTTCCACTCGTGGTTACGCCATAGAACTTTAACTAACGGCACGGTTTTCTTCCTTAGTACCTTGACATCTCGGTCTAGGATTTCCACCGGTTCTTCTTCAAAGGACAAATCTGAATTCACTCCAATTCTTCTACCAGGTATAATGTGCAAAGGATCCGACCTATAACGCCTCAACATGGAAACATGAAAGACATTGTGAATTTGATTTAACTCCTGAGGTAACTCAATCGATATGCCATTTGGACCAACACGCTTGACCACGATAAGGTCCAATATATCTAGGACTTAGCTTGCCCTTCCTTCCGAATCAAGATCTTTTCCAAGGAGATACCTTCAAGAAAACCCGATCTCCACACTATACTCGATGTCCCTCCGCTTCAGATCTGCGTGCGACTTACATCTCTCGAGGCTTCTTTCAACCGTGCTCGAATAACTTTTACCTTATCCTCGGTCTCGAGATATCATCTCGGGACCTAACATCATCTTTTCGCCCAACTCGGTCCAACAAATAGGAGAGCGACACTTACGACCATACAATGCCTCGTAAGGTGCCATCCAAATGCTAGGCGATAGTCATTGTTATATCGCAAATTCGCCAGTGGTAGATAATCCTCCCAACTACCCACGAAGTCGATTACACATCCTCTTAACATATCTTCCAATATCTCGAATTACTCTTTCCGATCGACCATCGACCGAGGATGAAAAGCCGTCTTGAAATTCAACTTTGTTCCCAAGGCTTCATGCAGAGCTTTCGAATCGTGATGTAAACCTAGGGTCCCTATCCGATATAATAGATCTGGTACCCCATGTAACCTCACAATTTCGGATCGTAAAGTTTCGCCAACTTCGCAAAGAATAATCCGTCTGAATCGGCAAGAAATGAGCGGTCTTCGTCAACCGATCAACAATTACCCAAACGGAATTTTTCTTAGTAGGTGTTAACGGTAACCCACTAACAAAATCCATAGTTATCCGCTCACATTTCCAAAGAGGAATCTTTATCGGTTGTAACAATCCAGACGGTAATTGATGTTCGCCTTCACTTGCGACAAGTCAAACATTTTCCCACGAACTCGTAATCTCACGCTTCAACCACAGCCACCAATACTCGCTTTCACGAAGATCTCGATACATCTTATTTCCTCCGGGATGCATAGCATAAGGGCTACTATCGCCTCCAGTAGAATCGATTGCCTCAAATCTAGATCCTTAGGCATGCATACTCTCCTCGAAAGCACAACACACCCTCGGTGTTTATTCCAAAATCTTCAATTTCACCATCTTCAACTTGTCAAGTAAGGGTCCCAACTTCTCATCGATGTCTGTTTTTCCTTGATTTGTTCCGACCACGGAGGCTTCACCAGTAGTTCGCTAACAAACCGCCATCCTCGCATGCACTCAAATGGGCAAATAGAGCTCTTAATTCGAGATACCGCCTTCCGACTTAACGCGTCGGCTACCACGTTAGCCTTTCGGGATGGTATTCGATGGAGAAATCATAATCTTTTAACAATTCTACCCATCTTCTTTGTCTTAAATTCAACTCCTTCGGGTAAGGAGGTATTTAAGACTCTTGTGATCCGTGTAGATTATGGACTTCTCACCATAGAGATAGTGCCTCCAAATCTTTAGAGCAAAGACAACGGCAGCTAACTCCAAATCATGAGTAGGGTAGTTTACTTCGTGGGCCTCAATTGACGAGAAGCATAAGCCACCACCTTTCCATTTTGCATCAACACACAACCTGCACCCGTGTGAGACGCATCACAATAAACAATGAATTCTTTTAGGCCTCCTATGAATCAAAACTGGAGCTTCGTCGGATCTTCTTCAATTTCTCGAAACTCTCTTCTTTGCTTTTCGGTCCCGGATATACTGAACTCCTTTACGCAACAATTTAGTTAGGGTGCAAGAATCAACGAAAACCCCTACAAAGCGTCTATAGTATCCAAACAAGCCTAAGAAACTCAATTTCAGCTATTGATGTTGGTGGTTTCCAATCCGAATAGCCTCAATTTTCCGAGGATCTACCCTTATTCCTTCACCGATACTACATGACCAAGAAAAGTCACCTCCTTTAGCCAAAATTCGCATTTACCAAATTTGGCATACAATTGCTTATCACGAAGTAGTTGTAATACTATCCGCAAATCTCGGTCATGTTCCTCCTCATTTCTCGAATAAACCAATATATCATCTATGAACACTACCACAAACCGGTCTAAATATGGTTGGAAGACTCGGTTCATCATGTCCATAAATGCAACTGGTGCATTGGTTAATCCAAACGGCATCACTACAAACTCATAGTGTCCGTAACGTGTCCGAAATGCTGTCTTATAGATGTCCGCTTCTTTCACCTTAAGCTGGTGATAACCCGACCTTAAATCAATTTTGGAGAAAACTGAAGCTCCCTTCAATTGATCGAGCAGTCGTCAATTCTCGGCGAGAGGATACCGATTCTTGATCGTCAATTTATTCAATCGCACAGTAGTCAATGCACATACGCATCGATCCATCCTTCTTCTTGACGAACAAAACGGGTGCTCCCACTGAGACACACTTGGTCGAATGAATCCCGATCCAAGAATTCTTGAATTTGAGCTTTGAGCTCACCAACTCCTTCGATGCCATTCTATAGGGAGCAATGGACACTTTGGAGCCGTCCCGAGCAAAAGCTCAATGCCAAATTCTACTTCCCGATCCGGAGGTATGCCGGAAGTTCTTCGAAATACATCGGAAATTCCTTCACCGTCCTCACATCATTCACGGATAATTCCTTGGCATCCAAAGCACGATAAAGGCTAGGAATGCTCCGTACCCTTCCGCACCAACTTCTCCGCTTTTAATGCAGATACCACATTTGCCGATAGTTCTTTCGTTCACCAATCATTATGATTTCCTTATCATCCGGGTCCTTCTCACATTCGTTTTTCAAGACAAATCCAATTGCGCCGATGGTTAACCAACCAATCCATGCCCGAATGAGATCGAACTCGCCGAAAGGTAGTTCCATCAAATTTGCTAAGAATACTTCCTCTTGGATTTTTAAGGTACGTCTTTAAATATTTTATTAATAAGATTCTTGTTGTCTAAAGGACTGATTCACATCTCATTTTCGATAATTTGATTCTAAATTGATTTCGAGATATGGCACTAGATACATATGAATGAGTAGAGCCAATATCTATTAAGGCAATAACGGTACATCAAAATGAAGAACGTACAGCTTATCACATCGAGTGCATTGCCGTCCTCATGGCGTCTAATCGCATAGACCGCACCAGTGTCTTGCATCTGCATTTCTCTATTACCATTGCCTCGACCGGTGCACCTTGACCACGACCAGCCCATTACCACCACGACCGGTCCACGACCTCTCGGTGGTCTGCTGATTACCCCGGCCGTTGTGCATCATTATTACGGACTTCTTGAGTCGTATCCATTCGTCGAGGACAACTTTTGTACCGATGTTCCATTGAACCGCATTTGTAGCATGCACCGTTTTCCTCCAAGATTCCCCAAAATGCCTTTTCCCACACTCAGTGCAATCTCGACTTGATTATTTGCTACCGGGTTCTCGCTTTGAACTGATTCATCATTTCGGGTTTCTTCGAATCTCTTGGAAGAACCGATCATTGTGTCTCTCTCTTGTTTCGGATCTTTCTCGGTTACGCGATTCGAGTTCTTAGCCTCTTCGGCTATTTTGGCCTTCTCCACAAGAGTCGAAAAATTTCTAACTTGTCATGAGCAATCGTAACCCTCACTCATCATTAAGTCCATCCTCGAACGCGTACAACGCGTTCATGATCTGTTGCTACAATTGTCCGGGCATAACGGCTCGACGTAAAACTTCGACTTCATATGCTTGCCACGGTCTTACTTCCTTGGACAAGATTCAAATTCCTTCCTTCGGGCATCTACATAGCTCGTTCGACGTATTTTCCTTGGAAGGCGGCTTTAAAGAATTCCCGATTAATCGGTGCGGCTTGGTGCCCTCTCGAGCGTGAGCCACCACCGACACGCCTCATCTCTCAATAAGGATACAGACCCTCTCGGTTTTTGCTCACCCGTGCATTCCATATCATCCATAATCCGTTCCACGACTTGAGCGATTTCGCCACATTTGGAGCTACACGAGACTCCTCGAAAACTTCGCATTATTCGCCTTAAGTCGCTCTCGAAATTGACCCACGAGTTGTTGGCCCAATTCTAGTTCCAGTGACCCTTTCCAAGACTCGTAGCATTGCTTGAGTCAATGCATGATCTTCTTCCATGTGATCGCGTGATCCGGTCTCACTTTCTATTGACGCAAAGTCGCCCACTTCGCATATGATTTGGTGCTTGGTAGTAGCACCTCGGCCTCTACCACGGCCACGCTCTCAAGTCCCACGACCACGTCCTCTTGTACTCATGATTGCTTGTTCGTTTATCGATTACAAGTTTTATGAATCGAAATTTTGTTTGGTGTTTATTAACGATATTTTATGAGATTTGAGATATAAAGTTGTTTTTCGCAACGTGTCCTATAGTCTCAATCTCTACAGTTTTTCACATCTAAAACTAGAAGTTCTAGAGTATTCCTATGATCATATCATAGTAATCATTTAAGCAGTATATACTTACTTGACTTGTTGCCGGATGCTTGTGGTGCCATACTGATCTTTAAAATACCATTGAGCATTTTCATACAAAAATTATTTTTGAACCCAAACCACAGCCGAGTTTTTGAAACTGGCTCTGATACCACTAAATGTAACACCCCAAACCCGGCCTATGCGTTGAGACTAGATTTGGTTTGTTACATGATTCGAACTATTCTTAAATCCTTAATGAGTTGAAAAACTACAATATTGTTACGGAGTTTAAAATTTGTAGAGTATTAGATTTTGATAAATATTTAAAATCATTAGTTGAAAATCATTGTATTATCTAAAACCGTTAGGAAATTTGTTAAAGAGTTAGCAAGAAAAAGAATTATTTATAAAAGAATTCCTTATACTTTGAAAACCCAAGTTCATTTTAGTAAAGCATCATAAATCACAGCCCATGATTTAAAAGCCCAAATAAAGTTTAAATTCCAACACACATAAAATCCATAAGTTATTTATAGAGGCCATTTATTACAACATCCCAAAATAGTAAAAATAATAATTAAAAGTTCGAATTTAAATAACCCTTATTTAGCAAGATGGCCTCCACGAAGTCATCCTCATTAAGTCCACATCGGTTTCCATTACGAGATGGAAAGAAATTAAAGGGTGAGTTACTTAGAACTCGATGTGTAACTCACTTACCACCATTATTGGGCGGATTGTCAAGATATTATGTTGGGCTTGAGCCCAATCCGAATTCAACAATATAACATGAATTTAAAATAATTAATAATGCATGAAAATGAAATTCCCAACCCAAACCTAATAACCATCCGCTAACACCCCTGTACCAACCATCACACCTGTGGGGATCAAGTCAACCCACCCCGCCATCACACCAATCGTAGGCATTAAGCCTTTTATAATTGTGGCATAGCCACCGAACTAGAGGCAATAAGTGGATATTGTGGCGAAACCACCAACTAGAGGCAATAAGTCGATATTGTGGCGAAACCACCGAACTAGAGGCAATAAGCGATATTGTGGCGAAACCACCTAACTAGAGGCAATAAGCGATATTGTGGCAATCGCCATTCTTCTCTTCATAAATCCCACCCATGCAATTATACATGTACTTTAAAAATATAAAATTTATTATCAATACATAACATGGTGGGTTTTATCAATGACATTTCATTTGGCCCATAATTATAGCAATTTATCCATTTAGCAATTTAGTGGGCTTTGGCCCATTTACCAAACTAGAGCGTTTTGGCTAAATTTTAACGAACTAGAGTATTTATGGCCCAATTTATCGAACTAGAGTATTTACTGGCCCATTTTCACGAACTAGAGTATTTACGGCCCATTTTCACGAACTAGAGTATTTACGGCCCATTTTCACGAACTAGAGTATTCGGCCCATTTTCACGAACTAGAGTATTTACGGCCCATTTTCACGAAACATCAAATTTTCATAATATCAATTAATTTCTTGGGGCGTTTCGAAATTTTCACGATTTAGTCGCTTTTACGTATTTCGTCAAAATATCAATTTTGTGCTTTTACCGATCTAGTCGTTTTACGATTTTTCTACCATATCGAAATTTGACATACAACCTAAAATAATGAGGGTGAAATTACACACCTCGATACCGTGAGTATTATCCTTCTCGCTCCTCGGCACCTAAAATATATTTCGATTAGTTAGACAACTAATTCATAAAAATAATCTTATTTGTTAATGGATCCAAAATCTTACCCTCTTGATTTTGAATCACTTGATTTTCGGTTTTCCTTCGTTTATCGATTCACTAGTCACGAGAATCCACCAACGATAACGGCTCGAGGTTCGTACTACTTCAAATAATGGACTTCTTTAGGAAGATGGCCCACAACCCTGGAAAATCCTGACCGCAGCGAACCGCTTCGTTTGAATGGGGATTTATGATCCACCCCTCTTACGATAACTAAACACCGCCTTTTCTTCCCTATCTTGACGATCTTCAAGATCCAAAAGAATTTAGTTAGTTCTAAAATAATATCAATAATACTAGAGATTTAAAAGTAGGATTTCCTTACCAAAATGAAACGTTTCCAACGTTTCCACGATTCTCCGATCACTTGAATTCCAATCTCGTTATTGCACTAAATAATAACGAAATAAGCGTTATTAGTATGAATGCTATATCAATCCAAAAGACTCTCAAAATCCTATGATATTCTACCATAATATCACTAATCAATAAATCAAAAAATGGAAGAAACCCTTACCTACTTCCCACGGACGAAAAGCAAGATTAAGAATGATGTTTAATTGATGGAAGATTAAATATAAATGATTAAGAATGGAAAATAATTTTTTGGCTTATAGGCACAATAACATTCGCCAAGAGAGTGAAGATGGAGAGAATTTTCGATTGAAAAAGAAATAGTATAAGAACGAAAGGATGATGGTGATGATGTTTTGATTTCAAGGAGATTAGAAGAAAAAGAAAAGAAAAATAAGAACTTTAGGTGCTGGTATATTCGGCCATGGCAAAGAAAAAAGAAAAGAAATTGATTTTGGTATAGGTGATTTCGGCACAAGAAGAAAGAGGCACAAGAATTGGTTATCAAGATAAGAAAAAGGAATGACCAAATGGTCACAAAACTTTGGCTTAACCAAGTGCAAAAATTCGGCCAAATAGGGATATTGAAAGGAGAGGAATAAAATTTCTGCACAAAGTGCAAAGGTTAACCAAAGAGAAAAGAATGAGATTTTGCCAACTAACAAAATTTTGGCTCTCCTCCCCTACCAATATTGCCGTCCAGCCTATGGTCAATTGGCCATTATTTCTTTCAAATTTTCCCTAGATAAGTGCCTTATGTCCCCCTATCTTTCCTTAAACTTTTGATTCCATACCATATGTTAGTTGTTACCTTAATCTCTTGATACACTAACCAAAAATACATGGTCAACACCTTCCTTATATGTCCCTTCTTGACACTTCATAGCCATGAGCGTAAAATTAAAACAAAAATTTTATCTAGGTGCTATACAAGGGATTCGAACCTCTTCCCTCTTACTTGAACCCATCGCCATTCTCCACCATGCCATATGCTCATTTTATGACACTTTAAGCACATAATTTAGCTTAAGTCTTAATCACCTTTGTTTCACTTCAATAAATTCCCAATAATAAATTTTATTCTTCTCCAATTTATGCTTTACCCTCTCTAGGACTTTAATAAACACTAAAATAAAAGAAAAAAAAATTTTCCTTTAACATCTAAACACCAAAATCATGCCAATTTAAATACTCAGATTTTTAGGGTGTTACACCGCCCCTTAAACGGGCATGCCTTATTTTTTGCTTTTTTTCTAATTCTTTCTTCTTTTGTCTTGCATCTGGCCTAAATCCTAAGCCAAAGTGATCTTGTTTTTCTTTCAACGTCGAGGCCACAACTCTCCCCTGAAGATACTTTCACAGTCCTCTTCTCGGTAAAGCTCCTTTTCCTACGGTCATTTTGGTCCCATTCGGTGGTCTTGGAGATTCTTGGTATTGTGATCCTGTTTCCTTCCATGATGAAAGTTTCATTCACGAACTCGAGAGACCGGAAGGAACATTTAGTTGTCTCATCGTTTATCTCCAAGTACAGCATCTCACTAGTCACAGCTGCAATAATGTCCTCCTCTCTACCAGCTTCACTTTCTGATGTAATGATGAGGGCACTGCCCCCGACGAATGTATCCACGGTCTTCCTAATAAGTAGTTATAGGAAGGCTTGATGTCCATTACTAGAAAATCCACCTCGTAAGTAGTCAGGCCAATAAATAAAGGTATTTCAATTCTTCCCAACACTTTTCTTTGTCTGCCATCAAATGCCTTCACTATGCTCGGCTCTTTCATGTGCGAACTATCCACCGGTAATTTATTTAAGGTGGACAAGGGTAGTATGTTTAACACTGACCCATTGTCTATCCATACTCCCAGTAGCGTGTACCCTTTACATCTAGTGGTAATATGCAAAGCCTTAGTGGATCCTCTACCATCTGGTGGTATCTCGTCATCATTGAAATGGATGAAGTTGTCTGCACTAATGCTTCCAATCAACCGATCCAATTTATTAACAGAGATATCATTGGCGACGTAGGTCTTATTTAAAACTTTCATTAATGCATTCCTGCGTACCACCGAACTCTGAAGTAAAGCCAACACCGATATGCGCGCTGGTTGCTTGTGCAGCTATTCTACCACACAATATTCATTGTGTTTCAGGAATTTTAGGAATTCCTTAGCTTTCTCCTCTTTCACTGGTTCCTTGATAGGCGACTTGGGCTCGACTAATTCTTCTTTCTCCTGCTCTTCCACTGGAGCTTTCCCATTTGTCAGATTATAGTGTCTCCTGCTACGAGTATGAGAACCTACATCCAGTTCCTCTCTTGAAGCGCTAGCCAAATTTTCCTTCCTTGGGACTACCACATTACATTCATAGTTCCAAGGAACATTTTTACTGTCTGCATAAGCAAAGGCAGCAGGCCTTCGTATTATCACCTTCGGTGCTCTTGGTATTCTCGCCTCGTCACTTTTGGAACGCGAAATAATGATTATTGGAAGTTTTACTTTTGCGCTCTTTGCTGATGACTCTGACATACACACGCTTCTCTCCTCTGTGCCTTTGCCATAAAATTCAACTTCTTTATTGTTCATTAAATTTTGCACCAATGTTCTAAATTCCCCACAATTCTGGATCTCATGCCCCGATTCCTGATGGTACTCACAATAATCTATCGACTTTCCTCAACTCTTTTCGCAACGATTAGTCCCTACTTGACCATTTCTTTCCACACCAATCTTAAGAGAGTCTTAACCGCTGTGACACTTGCCTTGATTCTTCTTTCTAAACCTTTGCCAATTGCGTTGGCCCCGCTATTAGCATGATTGGGTAATGGGTTTGCTGCGTTTGACAAGTCCTCTAACTCCACGACACCCATATTGATAAATCTTTCCACCAATTTCTTAAAGGCAAGACAAATTTCTATTAAATGCCCCATGATCCCCATATGGTATTCACATTGTACATTCAGGTCATACCACTTCAGATATGGAGGTTGCATTGATTTTAGATGATAAGGAGACACAATATGCGAGTCGAATAAAGTTTGATACATCTCCTTGTACGTCATCGAATCGGTGTGAATTGGAGTTTCTCATTACTTTGTCTTGTAGCGCTAGATTCTTTCTTGGACGATCCTTGATGCTCTGTGGCCACTGCTTTTGGTTGGTTAACGGTGATTGACTTCGAACACCCTATACTTGCATTATTCACTTTGCTTTCTTTCCTCCTTATGGTCGTTCTTTTGTTACTTTCCCCCGCCTCAATCTTTGCGCTCTTTATAACATTCTCAATCATCTCTCCGGTCATTACGATGTCTAAGAAACTCTTGGTTGCTCTCCCTAGAATATGTGTGATAAATGGTCCCTTCAGCATATTGATAAAGAGCATTGTGGTCTCTTTCTCCAAAAGTGGTGGCTGGACCTGGACGGCAACCTCCCTCCACCTCTGTGCATACTGCAAAAAACTCTCGCACGGTTTCTTCTCCATGTTTTACAAAATAATTCTGTCAGGGGTCATATCAGTTACGTGACTGTACTACTTCATAAATTCCTTTGCTAGATCTTTGCAAGAGCCAATATTAGTACGGCTCAACTGATTATACCATTTGGTTGCTGCTCTCGACCAGGCTATCCTGGAAGCAATGCATCAACAGTTGGTCATTGTTAATATACCCAGTCATTCTTCGGGAAAACATAGTTATGTGAGCATCGGGGCAAGTGATTCCCTTGTATTTTTCAAAATTTGGCATCTTAAATTTGTGGGGAAGTATTAGATCTGGTACCAAACTTAGATCTTTAGCGTCAACTCCCCATTACCTATCAGCACATTCCATAGCCCTGAATTTGTCTTCTAACCATTTGCAATGCTCTTCGAGCTGTCTTGGCAATTTAGACCTGGCCTTTTCCTCTTCCGTTGCCTCATCAAGGTCGGGAATAATAGTATTAATCGGATGGTCTACTAAATTGGAACCTGATCCAACTTGGAAATTTGGCGATGTCAAAATACCCTCTTGAAGTTGTTGAGGTTTAATTATGACGGATGTCTTTCGTGGATGCATTTCACGGTGTGCCGGGGTGAGACCCACGAGAGATAGTCGCTCCACACTATCCTCAGCAGTGTTAATTGTGGGGGTTTTCCTTTGTCTACCAGTAGTTGAGTTAGTTGGGACATCACAATTTTTGCAATTCCATCATATTATACTGGATCTTAGCAAGCTGTTCTTGCATTTGCTGCTGAAGTTTTTTCTGCATCTCTTTTGGAGTTGTTCAAGCTTCTCTATTTTCTGATCCATATCTTTTATTTTCATTCTTGTGCCGTAGGGGTGTGTCTCCGATAAGGTTCTATCGATTTCCAGATTGCTGAAATAATTTTTTTAGCTTAATTAGAATCTTTTAATGCATATGAATGAAAAATGCAAATGCATGAAATGCGAAAGAAATCAATCCTGATTCAATTCTATTACGAAAACTTTATTTGAAAACAAATCTCTTTAAATAAAGTATATTACAAATACGGCCTTGCTTTAACACCTAAGGCTTGAATTTTGTAAGTAGAGAGGCTAATTCTAGTCCACGATCTAATCGTGTCTCAAATTGCATGCTCAATACATTAGTCTGTACGGCCAAACTCTGTAAATATTCGGCTATCTCTTGCATCTGGGTTATAGCTTCCCCCATGAGGTAATCTCTGTCTCTGACTTGATTCTAAGAATGGTGAAGCTTCTCTTCCCTTCGTTCTTCGTTTGCCTCTAGAGACTTGATATGGTTTTGGCAATTTAGCAAGGCCATTTCTAATTCTCCGATCTTCTTCTTCATTTCCTCTATTTGGCTCAAACTTGCTCTCAATTCTTTCATCGAGTTGTGACTTCGATGATGATGAAGGGATCTCTCGAGTTCTGTGACTCTAACCCTTAATTTGTTTTGTTCACCTTTGCTTTCTGAGAGGCTCTTTTCCATAAGTTCATTTCGAGCTTGCGCCTCTCTAAACTTCTCCTCCCATTGGTTAGCTTTAACCCTTTTGTCTTGAATTTCCTGACGCCATTGATCTGGAGTTTTTCCACAACCAGCGGTCCTCATTGATCGCCGCATCTTCAAATAATCAGTCTTTAAGTGGTTGAGATCCTCTTCAACTTGTTCTTTTCTTTTTCTAAATTTCTCTGCCTCTGCCTTTTGGACATTAGCATCTAACCCTAAATGCATCTTCTCTTCCTCTAATTGCTCTATTCTCTTTTCCATCTCTCGATTCTTTTTTCAAAATCTTGCTTTATTATCTCCAATTCGGACGGGACAACTAGTAAATATTCCTCAGTCGGTCACGCTCCTTCCAGACTTGGCCCCTGGATGTTGTCATTGATTCTTCTACTGAACTATCCGCTATACTCAGGGGTAGTCATTGGTCCTACCATCAGCTTTTTCATACGACGAGTTTGTTTCCAAGCATCAACAACTTCCCTAATCATTTTTTTGTAATTTTCCCCTTATAGGGAAAATCACTTTGGGCCAACCCGTGTGTCGCTGGCACGAATTGCCTAGACTTATACTGCCTTGCCGCCAGCAAAGGAGCATATCCAACGGTTGCTAGATTCCAGGCAAAGGAACCCAATCGAAGCTCCCACATCTATAGAGTATCACATTAGGCACCATCCACGGAGACCTCCACCTGACATCCTCTTCTTGGAGATTCTGGAAGATCATCATCCATTTTTCCTCAGATATATCTTTGCGCCTCGTCGTAGCTACTTCTTCTTTCAAAGGTGAATAATTCTCACAAAAGGGGTGGTAAGAAACTTTATCCACCTTCTAGAAGTGTCCGTGAAACCAAACTAATAATAGCTGAGCCCACCATACGAATCTACCCTCTCTGGACCTTTTACATGTGTTTAAATATCTAAAAGTTTCGGCCAAAATTGTAGGAACCGGTGTGACCCCACTACTGAGTCAGTCGAAAAGATCCGTGACTATTTCGTCAACGTACCCTAGAGCCCTAGGGAATAACATTAACTCGTAGATGCTTAATGCAAAGGCATCAACTTTCTTCTTTGTATCCGGATGAGCTAAAATCATATCCCTCAAGCTCTTCCAGGAGGTGCACTTATACTCCCCCTTTTGTTTAATCTTGGCGGTTACCCATTACTCATTCATGCCTGTAATACTCGTTAACTTCTTCTAAAAGGCTGGGACATATGGGGCTCTCACATAGACCTTGTTGTTTTGTACCCTCTGACAATGCAGTAGGACGGTGTATTCTTCTACAGGGGGTACAAAATCCACTCTCCCAAGGGTAAAACAACTATACGCGAGATTCCAGTATTATGTCAAGGCTCGAAACAACTGCTCATCTACCTTGACGTAGAGTAGGTATGACAAATCTCCATAATCCTGGTAAAAGAAACTCTTGGTCTCTTCATCACACTGATCCCATATCATTTTTAGCTCTTGGAGATTATTCTGTGTAACGCTGATGCGAGTGTAATCCCATGACTCTGACGCATGCCTTGCGGTCAAACTATCCCCCTTTTCTAATTGTACCTTTTCTGACCAAACATGGACAACCGCCTTGTCCTCCACTCTATCAAGAAAGTTGTTTTCCTTGTCGAGCTTTCTAATCTATCAATCGAACCCGAATCGACAACTTCCTCTAATATGGAAATGCATGCAAAGTAACAAAAACACAAAAAGTTAGTACAATATATAGAAATAAAAAAAATCAAAGCATATGAAACATCCAAGCACCTATCTGGGCGACCACTAAGGTTTATCGTAGCTCTAAAGTGGGTTCGTAGGGTTTTGTATATGCGGTTTGGTTCTAAAGAGAGGTACCTAAACCAGCAAATTCCTTAATCCTCACCCATTATAGGCTCATACGGACCGAGTTGGTTCAGGGGGACACATTTCCCTATGGCTGCACGGAGATGAAAATCTCACGAAGACATAGGTATAGATGTATCCCGAGAGCGATACACTATCCTGCACGGAGGTGACAACCTCACGAAGGAGTAGTTTCTTATTCCCAATTAAAAAGGTGTGACCCAGCAGTCATGCAATATGATGCAAAAATATTTTACAGTAATCACAACAATATGAATGCAATAATAGGATTGTAATTTTTCAAATCAAATTTTCAATTTTCTACAAAAGGACAGAAATTAATCAATTTTATGGCTTGACTCTCTTTCAGGGTCCCCAGTGGAGTCGCCAATCTGTTGAAACCATTTTTAAATCGAGTTTTGAAAAAAAAATAGGGATTGAATTTACAATAAGGAGTCGCCACTAATATTCTTTGTTTAGGTGTGATCGGGTCACCTATGAAAATATGTTGGTCTGCGAAATTTAAAAAAATAGGTTCAGGAGTCGGTTGTGTGCAAGGAAGGGTTATCACCCTTGCAACGTCCAAAGTTGGCACCAAATTGATTAACGTTGTCTTAATGTCAAAAACTTGGAAATATTTAGGGTAAAAATTTAAACAAATCCGTTATATTGGGAGTGAATCTCAAGATTAACTCGTTTCAAACGAATAAAAGTATCATACCCAGCACGTTTGGATATAATACCTTTATACTCTAACGTCGAGATCATCTTTGATCTTCAAAACGTATGAAAAAGGTATTCGGCTATTTAGTTGAACAAAAAATCAACACCTAGCACGTTAGGATGTAATTTTCCGTACTTCTAAACACGCGAATATTGCCTTGTTTTTCAAATATGCAATCTTAAAATTGGTTCAACATTCCTTTTTAATGTAATAAAATATTTAGAGAATGTTTGAATATGTTGGAATTTGAAATTCAATACAAGGATAATATGCGTAAACATTAATCATGAAATACACAAATTAAAAAAAATCATATTAGCAACAAGCTATAAAATATAATCATTTTTAAAGAAGGTTAATTAACCCTGAATTGAATTTCAAGATTAACTCGTTTCGAATGTATAAAACTGACATACCCAGCATGTTAGGATATAACATGTTTATACTTCAACATCGAGATCATCTTTAATCTTCAAAACATATAATTAAAAGGGTATTTGGTTATTTAGTTGAACGAAAAATCGACACCCATCATGTTAGGATGTAATCTCTCGAACTTCTAAACACACAAATATTACCTTATTTTTAAAGAATATTTCAATGGGCTATTTTAAAATTGAATTAAAATACTTCTATTGAATTGATATTCAATAACAAAAAACAAAAAAAACAAAAATACAATATCGGGCATGGACTAATAATATGTGACTACAACATTGTACTAGCAAATTACAAAACACAAATACTAAAAGAACAATTCACAAAAATTGCATGACATATTAACATTCAACACTAATATATACAGTCAAGAGAAGGAATAATATATGGTCATCAAATAACATAACTAGTATGATGGCAACACCAATATGAACATGAAAATAATAGTAAAAATAATATAATCTAAATCTTGAGAAAATAAATAAACAAATAAAATATAAAATAAATGATAACAAATTAATAGTATATATATATAATAATAAGGTAAATAAAACTAAGGAAATTGAATAAAACTTTATATAAAAGAGAATTTGAAGATGATTTATAATAAAACCAATATACACACATTCATGGAAATATAAAAACAATGTAAAATTTATAAAATATTTTAAGCATTATATTAAAACTAGTTAAAATAGATAATACATATAAAAATTATTTAAAAAACAAATAGTATAAATATATATTTATAATAAAATAATTTAAAACTAAGTAATAGACGAACTAAATTTGATAAAGATGCAAAGATTATGTGCAATAACAAAAACGGTACTTAATTGAAGCAAAACAATGTTAGAAGACTGCTTTATAATAAATAAAATCATTAATATTTATGCCAGGATCAAAGTGAAACGTGTGTAGACAATTAGGGTCTAAACCAATAAATATTTTCAAAGATCAAAACGCATTGTTTTAAGCGGGGACCAAAGTGAAAACAAAAAACTTGTTAAGGGAAAAATTGAAGAAAAATAAAACTTGATTAAAAGGGAATAAAATGCGGAGGGAGCATGGTAATAAATAACCCATGAGAACTAAAACACGAGGTTCTTAGCCGTAATCAAGTCGGGTAGACTGATACGGCGTCGTTTAAAGGCAATTGCCATAAGCCTAAATGGCGTCGTTCCATTAACAGGCCTAAAAATAGATTACAATAAAATAAAACCTAATCTAAGTCCCCCTAAACAGAACCCTAGATGCCCTCTCCTTCAATTTACCACCGAATCGCCTTCATGTCCGGCAAAAGGTAGTACCCGAGTAGTCCGCTTTACTTCCAAGGTGCCGATCTTGCAACTTCGGTCGCCCACCAACATCGTATTCTGATTACGATGGAGGAGAAGAAGGTTGAACGTTTTGCCCAGGTAAACTCACTTTCCTCTCTTTTATCTATCGTATACCAAATGAATAAAGAAAGGGATACAGAAAAATGGATTTAAAAAGAATCAAAAGATAAAAATAACCTTTTGTTTGAATCTCTGCTATTAATTTCGTATTGCTCTGTTATGTGTGCCTAAAAAAATACAGTGATGGCCTTTTCTTAATAGCCGAAACAAAAGAGAAATAAGAATAACATCTATTCTCTCTTTTTCTATAAATTTTTTGTTGTTTCTCTGCTATTGGAGCTTCATTTCACAGGTACGGATGGTGCAGACATGGCATATGGAGGCTTGTAGGGGCATGCAGGAATACGTGTGGTCAAGCGTGTGAATACAAACGATCGCGGCGTGGAGGCCCGCATGAGAGAAACCGAGGCATCGTAAGAACATTCTGGAAGCCTTCCATGGGTTTCTGGAGGGTCAGATGTATTAGGCCCTTTAGTCTAATTTTAAGGTTGGGTTAAGGTTGGTTCAGTGGGTCTGTAAATGGGATAAGCATTGGGCTTGGGTTTGTTTGGACCTCGCGTGCGGTTTAGGTTAGCTAGGTCAATAGTTTAGTGTATTTGGGCTTTGTATTTTAAATTCTTGACTGTTATTGGACATTTAATGGACTGTTTATTATTCTATTTGTTTTTTGATTTTTGGTTAATACTTATGGCTTTAAAAGTGAGCCGGACAAAAATTGGGACTTACACCACATATCAACCATTTCAATCATTCAAAATACCAAATTTACAAGCCAAAACATAATGGCTAAAACCTCAACCAAAAACACCTATACATGTGCATATTTATCCAATTATCAATTAACTAGTTTCCATGCCAAAACATAACATAATTGCTACATAATCACCCAAAATGTTATATACATGCCAAACACATCAACTAACATTCAACTAATCATCAACTATAAGTTCACCTATACATGCCATTATAACCTTAACCAAGACATCAAAATCTACCGATATAATCGTTGGATAGTGTGATGGATCTCAGACTAGCTTCCAACCCGATCAAGCTTCCGATAATTTGAAAAGTAAGGAAAAACAACTACGTAAGCCATGAATGCTTATTAAGCTCATATAAAATTTAGTCATATCAATCCATTTCAAATATGAAATTTATACATATCAAGAATAATCCTATACCGATACCACAAGATTCATGAAACCATATTCAACAACTCACAAAGTGAATAAATCCACAGCATCACATATGCATATCCCTAGGATAGTAGGATTTTAAATAACTTTAAACCCTTTCAAATTTTCTTATTTTCATTTGCATTTCATTACTTTCCATTGCATTTACTTTCTTTAACTTAAATAACAACATCAATTCAACACATCATTCCTTTTTCATCATTTTACACTTCAAGTATGAACTTACTATTTCATTACCTTTCCACACCTGTTTCATATGCATAACATACAAGACATAAGCATATCATTCAACCATAGCCACAAGCTAGTGCATTTAAACATAGCTCTTTTCAAATTAATCACATGATAAACCATTTCATAAACAATTACATAATTTAAACCTTACCACTCTTTCATGAACACAAGCATATTTCCATTTGAGCACTTACCATTTCAATGCAACTTATTAGTAAACACAATACCATTCAACCAAGAGCTTGGCACATACCAAAGCATCAAACAACATCACGTGTTAGCAAACTTGAACATATTTCATATAAATTCAACCTTGAAAACCATTTATTCTCAACATGTAACACTTGAGTTTATTACTCATTTTAACTTACATAATTTCCATGTATCATCATATCAAAGATGTTCATATATGTGCATGTCATAGTACATATCATTCTCTTACCATTTCTTATCTGAGTAATGCCTGTTTAACCATTTAAAATACCGTTGGATACCCGAGATTGCTTACACGAGTTGTGGGTCAGAATGTATCTACACGATGCTGCTCACACGAGCTGTGGAGTATCCGCAACACATGTCAGGCCTCAGCCATCGGTAGGATGTTCATGACTAGCACCCAAATCATGTAAACCTTAATGACATGTCATTTGTATCCTAAGAATTCCTATGGCTCAAACGGGACACAATAATCGTCGTACGACATTAGATTTACATTGTTTCATAACACGGTAAATTGCATACTAGATTATATATTGATTTAATCACAATATAATCACATATTAACAATTTAATCAAAATTATACGCATATAGTTCTAAAATTGCAAAAATTGCAATGTTCGGAGGCATTTTGGTAATTTTCCATTTTCCTCGATTTTCCACCCGATCTTGATCTAAATTAACAATTTCATTCAATTTATCAATTTAGATAGTAAAAAAATGTATTTCATGTAATTTGGTCATTTTTGATATTTTTACAAAATTACCCCTAAAGTTTTACTTTTATTTGATTTAGTCCCTAAGGCCAAAACATGCAAATTAACCATTTTTAATGCCTATCATAATAGCTGGATATTCATGGCACCATATTAGCCCATATTTGTATTAATTTCACATCAAATCCTTATACTTTTACTATTTTAACAATTTAGTCCCTAATTAAAAATTCATCAAAAATCACTTAACAAAATACTTTTAATTATCAATCAACATTCCAAATTCATCATTTAACATAAAAAATCACAAGATTCATGCAAAATCTTTTACAATTTCAAAATTGAAGGTACACGCTAGTTGGACCTAGTTGTAACGATCTCAAAAACATAAAAATTATAAGAAACAGGGATAAATCGGACTTACATGCAACCTATGAAGCTTGGCCGAAGCTTGAAGGTCTAACAATGGCTTTCTCCTTTCTCAAATTTGGCAAAACATAAAAAGAAAAATATGATATCTTTTACTTTTATTATTTACCTTTTAATTTGTTTTATTTTCAATTAATAAAACATACATATTTTCATAATAAGACAAAGCCAACCACCCACTCATATGTAATATGGTATATTTACCATATTAGTCCATATACTTTCATTCATGAAGCCATTTAATCACTCAAATCAAATAGTGATCAAATTTTTCATCTTTTACAATTTAGTCTTTTTTAATTAATTAACCATCAAAATGCTAAATTTTTTCAACGAAACTTTAATACCACCTTAATGACACTTCATAAATATTTATAAAAATATTTACAGCTCGGTTTATAGAAATGAGGTCCCGATACCTCATTTTCTAAAACCACTTGAACTTAGGGTCATATCACTTGAACATAATAAACCACTTATATAATATAATTTATCAAATCAAAAACCTTTTTAAAACCATATTTGGCTTGTAAATATTAAACAATAATATTTACAAACTTACTCGTCAGATTTGGTGGTGCCGAAACCACTGTTTTTGGCACACTGAAAAATGAGCTTTACAAATCGCCCATCGAGTACTCGTTATGTCTCCATTTCATATCACCATACGATTTTTTTTCTATCCAACATTGCATTCAATCTCTCCCTAATCAACTTTACTGCATTTTTAGCTTCTGAGTCAAGTTCGGCCTAATAATTTTTCTTATACAATGCTTCATACAGAGACATTTGAATACTTGACTAGAAATTGTTATTATACAAAAATTCAACTAGTGGTAAATAATGCTCCCAGCCATATTTAAAATCAATAATGCAAGCTCGCAACAAATCCTCCAATTTCTGGATTACTCATTCTGACTGGCAATTAGATTGAGGATGGAACGCTATGCTTAAATTCAATCTCGTACCCAAAGATTCATGAAACTATTTCCAGAATCTCGAGGCAAAGCGAGGATCTCAATCAGAGATAATAGACAATGGCACACCATGAAATCTAACTATCTCATGAATATAAACTTTAGCTAGCTTTAGAAGTGACCAATCCGATCTCACCGATAGAAAATGTGCGAACTTCATTAATCGATCAACTATAACCCAAATGGCATTTCTTTTGCTTGGTAAAGTCAACAGACCAATTACAAAATCCATTGTGGTTTATTCTCATTTTGACTCTGGGATAGAGATAGGTTGTAACAAACCAGTAGGAACTTGATTCTCGGCCTTTACTCATTGATAGCTTAGACATTTAGCCACATATCCAATATCTCCTTTTTCATTCTAGGCATCCAGTATAATTCTCGTGAGTCACAATACATTTTCACACCACTAAGATGCATAGAAAAGGGGCAATTGTGAGCCTCACATAAAATCAATTCCTTTAACTTGACATTTCCAGGAACACAGATCCAATTATGGAATCTCAGATAGTCATTTTCATCTACGCTTAAAGTCTCAACGATGCCTTGTTGAACTAGTTTTTTTTCTATAACAACTTGGTATAGAATAGTTGTGACTTTTTTTATCTAATCCAAAATACAAGTTTCATTCTATACTCGGGTAACAAGCTACCATCATCCCTAATACTAAGCTGAGCAAAAATTGCATGTAGTTCAATTGTTCCCTTTCTACTCAATGTGTTAACTACAACATGTGCCTTTCTAGGGTGATAATCAATCGCACAGTCGTAGTCTTTCAATAGTTCAATCCAGTGACACTAAATCAAATTCAACTCTTTTTGGGGTAGGAGGTATTTGAGACTCTTCTTATCGGTATAGATATGAAATTTCTCACCATATAGGTAATGTCTCCAAATTTTTAGAGTGAATGGCACAATGGCTAATTCTAGGTCATGTGTCAGGTAATTTCATTTATGCGTTTTCAGTTGTCGAGACATATACGTAATCACTTTGCTATCCTATATCAATACATGGCCTAAACCATTCAACAACGCATCACTGTAAACCATAAATTCTTTTCTCTATTAAGGCAAAGTCAAGATTGGTGCCTCGGTCAACATCACTTTCAAATTTTTGAAACTTTCCTAACATTAATCATTCGACACAAACCTCTTGAGATTTAGTCTACATTTTTATGCAGAATCTTTGTCATCGGTAAGGCTATTTGAGAAAACCCATTCACAAATCTCTTGTAGTACTTGGCTAAACCAAGGAAACTTCGATTGTCAAATACATTCTTCGATGTTTTCCACTGAAAGATAGCTTCAATCTTTTCGGGTCAACACGAATTCCTTTGACTAAGATAATGTGTTCCAAAAATACCACATTAGGTAACTAGAATTCACATTTACTGAGCTTTCCATAAGGTTTCTTTTCTTGCAATACTTGTAATACGATTCTCAAATGCCTATTGTGCTCAACTTTCGACTTTGAGTAGATCAAGATATCATTAATGAATACCACTATGAACTAATCCATATAGGGATGGAATATGCGGTTCATGAGATCCATGAATGTTGTAGGAGCATTTGTCAGCCCTAATGGCATCCATCAAAAACTCATAATGATCGTACCGTATAAGAAAGTTGCTTTTGGTACATCACTTTCCTTTACCTTCAACTGGTAATATCCTGATCTCAAGTCAATATTAGAAAAGATGGATGCACCATTCAACTGGTCAAATAAATCATTGATACATGGTAGAGGATGAATGTTCTTAATTCTCATCTTATTCAACTATTGATAATTAATGCAAAGCTATATTGACCCATCTTTCTTCCTAACAAAAAACACTGGAGCTCCGCATGGTGATATACTAAGGCTTATAAAGTTACGATCCATTAAAACTTGCAACTAAACTTTCAACTCTTTCAGCTCTATTGGTGCCATTCTATACGGGGCAATTGATAAAGGGTTGTACCAAGAAAAACTTTGATAGCAAATTTCATCTCCCAGTCCGGAGGCAATCTTGATAGTTCTTCGGAAAACACATTTGGAAACTCATATACCGTCCTAATACTGCTTATCTATCTTTCATTTGAGTACGAGTTAATAATGTAGGCTAGAAATGCTTTGCAGCCTTTGTTCAAAAGTTTATTAGCTTGAACTGATGAAATGATTAGAGTTGAGTTACTCGATCTGATACCACTCACTTTTACTATCCCACCTTTTGGATTTTGAACTGAAAACTTCTTCTTAATACAGGCCAAAATTACATTGTGCTTTATTAATTTCACTATTTATTATTACAAGTACAAGTTCAATAATCAACATCATCAATTTGGTAAATATATCCATTTCATATTGGTGTTTCCACCATTGCCAAGCCTAATAGCTCTTTCATCCTTATTCGACCCTTATGGCTTGTTTCCAAATCAACTCTTATAACATCATTGTAACAACCCAACTTAGGGTCTAGTAGCAATAGTGGTGCGAGACCATAAATTCGAAGAAGAAATATGTGTTTAAATGATTTTATAATGCTTATGAGGTATTTGCATGATTGCATGAAAATTTCATGAAGGAATTTTATTAATTAGTGAACAAATTGTCCATTAGGACTAAATTGCAAGGATTAGAAAATATGAGATTCTAGAAGGTTTAAGTATGAAATAGAATTATAAAAATTATTAAAGGTCCTTATTTAGCAATTAGACCACTATATGTTGAGATGGACAAAAATGGACATAGGAAGGACAAATCTCAAGAAACAATCATTAAGGGCATTTTTGTCATTTGGTAAATTAAAGAATTAAAAGGGAAAAACAAGCCAAAATCACGTCCATCTTCTTCCTTATTGGTAGAAAATCACAAGGGAACCATAGCTAGGGTTTCTTCATCTTCCAACCTTGATAGTAAGTGCATCCTAGCCCCATTTTTAATGTTTTTCATATTTTTGAAACCCTCGTAACTCGATTTAGCTATTTCTAGCTATATTTTGAGTTAGGGTTTATGTTTAAAAATTTATCCATATATGACATGCATGTATTCTGATGTTTTATGGAAGAATATGTAAATTTTATGTACGATAAACATCTTTTTCTAAGTGATTTTCATTAAAAATGCATGTAAGAACCAAATTGCAAAAGTAATGAAAATGGTCATAAATGGGTGAAATAGTAGAAATTGAAGGCTGCTATAGGTATGAAAATGAATCGGCTAAGCTTGAAACATAAGGAAGTTGAATGAAAATCATTTTATGATCCTAGGGGCAAAAGTGTAATTTTGAGAAAGTTTAGGGGTAAAAATGTAATTTTTGCCAAAGTGTGATTTATGAGTCAATTTAGATAATGTAAGTATTAAACAAGTTAAATTGTTATTATAGATCAAGAAATACGAAGCTTGGGCTGAAACTGAGGCAAGAACAAAGTTGAGGACTAAATTACACATCTACACATATTTTGGAGTACCGAGGTAAGTTTGTGTGAAATCACAGTTTCATATATTAATATGTTTAAATTTCCCATTATATTTTGAAATGTTTATTATTCTCATGAAATTAGATAATAATGCCTTAATAAGGAAATCAATTGGAGCAAGTAAATGAAAAACCCGTTTGAAGATTTGGAATAGCGAGGATACCTATGTCACAACATGAGACAAGGAAAGCTAGTGTAAGACCATGTCGGGGACATGGCATCGACATTAAGGAATGAAGGATATCATCTAAGTCCATGTCAAGACATGGCATTGATAAGTTACTATAAGGCAAGGATATCATGTAAGTCCATGTCAAGTCTTGGCATTGATAAGTTACTATAAGGCAAGGATATCATGTAAGTCCATGCCAAGACATGGCATTGATAATTTAATGCCCCGAATTTTTGGGCCTAGTAGAATTGGGCCTATTAGGCCTTGGGCATGGGAGCATTTAAAATTTTTGGGAATAAGAGAACGACGCTAATGCAAGTTGGACCTATTAAGTGAGTGATTTTGGAAGGCTAGGGGGCTTCTACGAAGTCTCGGGTTTAAACCTGGGCTTTAGGAAAAATTTTGGTTTTAGGTGAATAAAACCCTAGGAGTAAGTAAGTAGGCTTTAAGAATAAATTGTGGAAAAAATGACACAAGGAAGTGAGTGGTCAAGTGGCAAGGCGTCATTAAGGTTGGAAGGGAGCATAGGTTCAAATCTTGGCGCTTGCAATTCATTTGATTTCCTTTTAAATGAGCTTAGACTTTGGCCCATAAACTTATATTTAGTTGTGCTTGTTTTGTTACACAAGGAGTCTACTAGTAAAGGTGGCAAGTGGCCTGTGGAGTGTCCTAATGGTCTGAGGTTCGAAACCCCTTACATGTGAAAGGTGACTATTTTGCTAATTTGGGACGGTTTTGGAAGATTGATGAGGGATCCCACATCGGAAGCTAGCGTGAGAGAAGGCGAGAAACTGGCTTTAAATAGAGCGATCTATGATGAGAGTAAGCATACCTTGGTTGGCGTTTGGGCATAGGAGTGTTTGGAGCGCGGATTAACTCCAGATTCGTATCAAGTGTGTATTTTGCACTACTCTAGTTGTAGAGCGGAAAATCTTTGAAATGCCAGGTCACGACACGATGGCGACCACATGAGCGTCGGCGCTTGCGTGTAGGGGCTTCGATGCTATAGTTGAGACCATCATGAGTGTTCTTGTGGGTTTAGGCTGTTTGGGCCACGATGGGCCGAAAGGGGCCAGTAGGCCAATGGGCCCGTGGGCCCAATCGGATAATTTGTATGATTGTGTAGTAAATATTGGACTAGACTATGTAAATCTTATATCTGTGGCTAGATTTGGACTGAATGGGTCACACAAGCGTGTGGGCTCATTTGGGCCGAGAATGGGCCCTAGGCCCATTCGCATCGTTATCTCATTTTTTCCTGTTAGGATGATCGATTACTTTGTGGTTGTGATTTAATCATTCGTCTTGACTCCAGTTTTGTAAGATCGCGTTCTTGATAAGCAAAGCGGATTCTAGCCATAGGGTGGCGGCAAAGTTACCAGCCAAGATTGTGCACATATCTTTCACTCTCAAGATTAAGCGGTATAACATGTCAGCGGTTTGGGACTTTCCACCTAGATGCGAAAGGGTGACGGTATCAAACTTTGGTTTAACTAGGCTAATCGCAGTAGATCATTCTAGTGAAGGCAAGTGATAGTAAATCTCATGATTAGGTGGTTGGAGTACAGATCTCCCAATTCTTTTGCTAATTGAGTTAACTGTGTGTTATGTTTTGTATAGGTGAAGGCGCTTGTGATTATTTAGTACTCTACGTGATAAGGTGTGTATTCGTATACACTGTTCTGATTGTTAATCGATTGAAATGCCAAAGGTGTATATATTGTATTATCTTGACTGTTGAACGGCATTATGCCGAAAAGCTGAAATATCAGCGACGATGCCATATGAGCATGCGATTGCGCATGTGGTGAACCGAGCTCACAGAGCGTGAGCGTGTGATGAAAAAGGCCACCATGAGCGAATTCATGGTCTTGGGCTATAGTGGGTCACTTGGGCTGGAATGGGCCTAAATGGGCCCAAGTGGCCGTAGGGCACGCGAATGTAAGTTAGACTATCACATAGGAGATAGGGAGGCTTGTCATACCACTCACATGGCATGGGTCATCTTGGGCCTTAATGGGTCGAAAGGGCTTGATGGGCCCATGGGCCCGTTGGGTTGAATCTCACTATTAAATCTGAAATAGACAAGCGTATCAAGTCACGCACATGACTTAGGTGTTTTGGGACGTGTAAGGTCAAAAGGGGGCAGAGTGGGCCAAATAGGCTTGTGGGCCCACATAGATGAAATGTCTATGATGTGATAAGTTATTGATTTGGGCCATACCGTCGCATAGTCGTGGTTGTTTCTAGGCTAAATGGGCCACAGAAGTGTATGGGCCCACTTGGGTAGGGTAATGGGCCTCAGACCATTTTCACCGTTAAGTCAAATTAGATTTCTTAAGCCACTCGAGGTGACTATAGACCTTTTAGGTAGTCGTAAAATTACCAAAATATCTCTGATTTGTTAAATTACCAAAATACCCCTGATTTGTAAAATTATCGAAATACTCCTGATTTGTGAATTTATCCAAATACCTCTGTTGGGTAGAATTATCGAAATACCATTGAAGGGTAGGATTACAGAAATACCCTTATAGGGTAAAATGACTATTTTACCTTTGCGGGAAACTGACTGATTAGGAGTATGACTTATCTAACTGTGACTGTATGACTGTGTTTTAACTGATTTGACTATGGTCGTGTGACTAGTATGTTTTTAACATGTGTGTAAATGACTATTACCGAGCATGGCCATATTGCATACACGTGTAATGATTGAGCATGACATACACTACATATTGCATGGGGTTGGGACTTGTGTTGGAGAAAGTACTGTACTAGTGGCTCTGCCACATTTTATTGCTCTAGTGGCTTCACCACGTATACTAGTTTTAGTGGCCTGGCCACGTTCATTGTTATTCTCAACTTTGCTGCGTTAGTACTATGTACTAGTGGCTTTGCCAGGTAATCTGATTTTAGTGGCTCAGCCACGTATGCTGTTATTAGCAACTTTGCTGCGTTGTAATTAGCAGCTAGGCTGCGTTATTGGTGTGCTGGCTGGGTGGGTCGACTTGGTCCCCACGTGGTTTGTTGGTTGGTACGGGAGGTGTATTGGCTGGACTGGGTTAGGATGCATCCTCATACTATTGCATATCTATTTATGAGATCTGTCACTATACTAGGCTTAGGTTACTTGTTCTGATATTAGTTTGGGCTAGGCCCAATTGATTCTGTTATGGGCTGTGACCCAAATGATATTATAGTGGGCTTTGACTCACGTATGCTTTGAACTGACTGTACTGTTACTCTTAAAGGGCTTTGGCCCAGATTGTTTCTGTATATTGGTTGTTACTCTAGTAAGGGGATTACACACTGAGTTTTCATAAACTCACCCCGTTTTTAATTGTGCAGGTAATCCTCTGCCTTAGACGGATCGGAGCTATGAGGGACTCGTAGAAGACCACACACTGCTTATGCTTGTTGTTTTGATTATTTTCTTTTAAATATTTTTATTTTGGGTTGTTATAAGGCCTCTCTAATATTAACTTATTAATTTTTGATATTTATTTATGATGTTTTCTAACTGCTAAAAGTGGAATACGATTTCCAAAATGATAATTGTCTTCAAAACACTATGTTTCCGCAACATTTTCAAAATGCTTCTGCTACTCAATTTTTAAACATCACAATTTTATAAATTTTTTTAAATATGCTTCCGCAACAGATAAAGTTTTAAAAGTAATTACGTTTGCAAGTGGATAACAATTGCTTAAGTGTTTTGAGTTTAAACAAGTTTTAACAAAAAGAAACATGGCTTTGAAAAACACTTACCTGTGACATGCCAGATTCGGGCCTAACTTCTAGGCCGGGTTTGGGGTGTTACAGATAAGTTACTATAAGACAAGGATATCAAGTAAGTCCATGTCAAGACATGGCATTGATAAGTTACTATAAGGCAAGGATATCATGTAAGTCCATGTCAAGACATGGCATTGATAAGTTATTATAAGGCAAGGATATCATATAAGTCCATTTCAAGACATGGCATTGATAAGTTACTATAAGGAAAGGATATCATGTAAGTCCAAGTCAAGTCATGCATTGATAAGTTACTATAAGACAAGGATATCATGTAAGTCCATGTCAAGACATGGCATTGATAATGTAACACCCCGAATTTTTGGGCCTAGTAGAATTAGGCCTATTAGGCCTTGGGCATGGAGCGTTTAAAATTTTGAGAACAAGAGAACAACACTAATGCAAGTTGGACCTATTAGGCGAGTGATTTTGGAAGGCTAGGGCTTCCACGAAGTCCCGGGTTCAAACTTGGGCTTTAGGAAAAATTTTGGTTTTAGGTGAATAAAACCTTGGGGTAAGTAAGTAGGCTTCAAGAATAAATTGTGGAAAAAATGACACAAGGAAGTGAGTGGTCAAGTGGCAAGGCGTCGTTAATGTAACATCCTAAAAAAAATTGAGAATCGACATGTTGCATAATTTTGGTGTTTAGCTAATGAAATGATTCAATGTGGGTGTTTTAATAGTCTCGCGAAGGCTCGTGATTTAATTGGATTTTGGAATAAATTTTGGTAAATAGTACTTTATTGAAGTGGAACAAGTAACCTTGATGTTTAAGGAAATTAAGTGGCAAAAGTTAGCATAAGATGAGCAAGTAGTAAAGGGGATTATGGCGCCATGAGTGTTGCTTGAGGGAGGAGGTTCGAATCCCTTGTTATGCATGAGAATTTTATTTTTCTTGCTTTCCATCTTCATAGTGTCGGTCAAGCTAGCAATTATGGTAGGTTGGACTTTATTTTTTTATGGTAAGGTGGCTAAGAGAAAAGGCAAGTGCAAACTTAAGGTAGGGAATAATAGGAATAAGGCATGTAGGGGGAACACAAGGCACATTATAAGGAATGTGTTTTGGAATGTTTGGAATGGCCAAACTTTGACCTTGGAGTCCATGTATTTGGACGGTTTTGGGGGCTAAGGGGTGACCAAATTTTGTTGAAGGCTTTGGTAAGGTTGGTAGCTAGTTGGTCATTAGGCATTTGGTCATTTTGTGTTTTTCTCAAAAGCATTTTCTCTCCATCTTTCCTCTCCCTAGCTGAATGCACATTGAGCATTCATCTTTTGTTTTTCTTTTGGTCATCCATTTTGACCATTTTGGTCTTAATTTGCCTATTCTTTCAAGTCATTTCCCCTAGTGCCAAAAACACCAAAACCTTGAAGGCCATTTTCTGCTTTCTTTTCTTCCTCCATTGCCGAATGCTCTCTAGCCTCAAATCTATCTTTTTTGTTCATCTTCTATTCTTGAGATGAACCAAAACCGAAACACCTAATTGTCTTATACTTTTATTCCATAACTAAATTTTTCACCACACTTATCTTCTTCTCAAATCATTTCATTCTTTTCTTCTCACACTTTGATCACTCGGTAAGTGGCTAGTATAATACTTTAGTATTTTTATTTTTTCCCCTTTTCCTTCGTGCCGAAATTTCATGTTGGTGTGGGATGGTCTTTTTGGATCGATATCATCATCATACCATGACTCATTCGAATCTTTTCTCTATCTTAGAAACTTAGTGGAAGGCCAAAATTTGGAGTGTCCGAAATCATCGTGAATAGTTAGGATTCGGTCCAAAATTTTAAGGTAAGGGTTTTTATCAAGAATTCCATATTACTCATTATTTTGTTAATGATGGGGTTTACTAATCAATGTTACTTTAGGGACGCTATCGCTTGATTTTCATCCTTTGAATGTAAGGATTTTGTGGTAAGCCGATTTCGCTTCTTTAAACCACTTGTCTTAATTTTCGAAATAATAGTTGGACTAATATTCTTGTGTCATTGGAGGCAAACAAGATAGGGTCAAAAAGGGTGGTGAATAGTGATTGAAAGAGGCGGATTCGCTATTCCTCTAGATTCAAGCAAAGAAATTTTTTCGACAATTCGAGATTTTCCACCGGGTTGTGGACCCTCATCCGGTGAAAAGCAGTTATTTGAGGTTGTTCGTAGTCGTGAGGCACTGAAGATCCAGGATTTTCCAGCGGGTTGTGAACCGTCAATTGGGGAGAACCGACAAATAGTAGTTGTTCGATATTTCGAGGGTAAAAATCTAGACCGCTTATCTTAGAATAGATTTATTTTAAGTGTTAAGTGTTCTAATCGAGCATTATAACATTTCTAGGTGTCGACGATCAGGAAAGTGTAGTGCTCACCGTAATCAAGTGTGTAATCTCACACTATATCTCATGGGTTAGATGACTATACAGTAGTAAACATTGGATTAAAAATGGCAAAGTTGGTGAAATCGGAAAATATGGTATTATTAACACTTTAGTGTTAAGATCATGAAATCGATATTAAGATCGTGAAAATTTCAAAATCGCCCTTAATGGGCTAAAATGATAATAAGTGATATTTCAGGCCATAAGTGATATTTTGGGCCATATGTGATATTTCAGGCCATAAGTGATATTTTAGGCCATATGTGATATTTTGGGCCATATGTGATATTTTGGGCTATATGTGATATTTGATAAATGGGTCATATGTGTTATTTGATAAATTGGCTAAGTGGGATACGAGATGAAATAGGCCAAATTGTGAGATGGGCTAAGATGTGATATGGGCCAAATTGTAATAATTTTTATAATGGGCCTTATGTTGGAATGATTATATGAATGAATTATTATGCATGTTACATACATGATTTGCATGGGTTGGGATTTTGATGAAGAGAAGTTCTGGTAGCTTTGCTACAAAATTTCGATGGCTTGTCCACGACTTGATATATGACTTTATGCCAGTTTGATATATGGCTTTATGCCCAGTTTGATATATGGCTTTATGTCCAATTTGATATATGGCTTAATGCCCAGTTTGGTGTGTTGGCGGGGTGGGTGACTAAAGCTCCCCACAGGTGTGCTGGTTGGTACGGGTGGTGCGTAGCGGATGGAAATTTAGGTTTGGTTTTGGGAATTGCATATCACATGCATTCTATACATGTTAAATTGTTATATTTGTAATGGGCTCAGGCCCAAATAAATGCTTAAATGGTTTTGACCCAGTGGACTATGGTAAGTGAGTTACACACTGAGTTCCAAGTAACTCACCCCATTTTCTTTACCCTTCTCGGTAATGATCGTGTGATGAGGCTTGGCCGGGGCGACTCGATGGAGTCCATACTATGAATAATGAGTTATTTAAATTTCAGATTTCTTTAAAGTACTTTTAATATTTTCTATTTAAGTTATGTTGTAATAAGGCCTCTGGATAAAATTTATGGATGTTTTATGAAACACCCCAAACCCGGCCCACAAGCCATGACCGAATCCGGCATACTTCTAGGAAAATCCATTCGAATCATATTTGCAACCTTGTTAAAAATTTACGGGTACTTGAAAATAATTGATTTGGGTTGGGCTCGAGTTGAAAACATGTTTATCTTATATTGGAAGCCCCTTTATTTTAGGTGACAAAACACTTAGAGTTTATTTTAAAATAATTTTACTTAATCATTTAATTGATAAAAAATTGTAAGCATAGTAAATAAAAGTAAAATAAAGTAGTTCTACTATGGCCTTATTACATCAAATAAAACCCCAAATTAAATTCAAGATACTTAAATTTAAAAGATTCCAAATAGAATAAATTCCTTGCTGAGCATGGCCACCACTAAGCACTTGCCGGCCTGGTCCATTACTCTGCGTCACCTGAAAAATAATCCCAAATGGGGTGAGTCAAACAGACTCAATGTGTACACAAACACTAAGTCTTAACAAATTCCGGCATAACAAATCATATTCATACATATCATAATTTACATTTAATGATGCATTCCTAAACCCAAGCCTATATGTCACCCGCTACACATCACCCGTACCATCCTGCACACCGTGGGGACTACTAAGTCAACCCTCCATCCGCTACACACCATCGAAGGCAGTCGCTGCAGTCGACGTGCTCATCGCCCTTATAAAATTCGTGGCATAGCCACCAGATACATACTTTGTGTCATGAGACACCATATTCGATATCGTGGTCTTAGGTCACCACATTCGGATATCGTGGTCTTAGGTCACCACATTCACTTCCCTTTTCATAATATCCCATATGCCCATGTCATACAAAATCATGCAACATAATGCCTTAGGCCCGATTTCACATTCTTATCATATTCATATTCATGGCATAACAAGTCTTATCATACTCATAGTAGGAGTAGGAAAACGTATTTAGTATCTGTGTACCATAACATGGTACTTAGCCATATTTTCCACATTCAGTATAACATACATACATATTAAACAATGCCTTAAACTTATTAAGAAATAGTGTGGGTACACACCGATTAACTTAGCAATTCACTCCAAATCCAGAAAATCCAATCTCTTGCTTTAGATTTTTAGTGCCTATATTCGGCCAATCCAATTCATATTAGTAAAAGCCATTCGGCTATAAAACCAAATCCCGCTAGGATTATAACTCAAAACTTACCTTAGTGTCGATTTGCCTATCACTCAAATCACGAAAACTTTGTAATGCTTTATCCTTGCAATAGGCTAGCACCCAAATCACCTTATAGGTTAGTTTTCAGCTTTTGAACATGTAAGATATAGATCTGAGTATCAAAATAGGCCTTGGCCGAATATTCATATGGACTAACCATGTGGATCTAAATCCCGGAAACACCACTTGACTATGGAGATGTCAAAATACCTATGGCCATATGTTAGATCCAATTTTCCAATCATTAAATCACAATAGAATGGCCTATGGCCGAACCTTATATTTACTTACTTTAGATCTTAAAATCCTGATAGATCCATTCCTTGTAGTCGACAATAGGCAACCAAATCCTCGAGAGATCCTTCAAAGATTCGACAAAGTACCCTAAGGAGATTAGTACCTTGTTTTCGGCAAGTCTAAAAGAAATAAAAATCAAACTTGCTCTTACCCTTACTTGAAGAAATCAACAACCTCTTTGCTTGAAGCCCTTCAAGGATTCGGCTATAAAGACTTAGAGACTAGTCGACTATGGCCACTGGTGTATTCGACTTCAACAAGATTGAAAAGAGAGGGATTATGAGCTTTAGGAAGATTCGGCTTTTGAGAATATCAATGGTGGTTTGGCACTTTATGATCTCAAGAGAAGAAAGGAGAAGAAGAAAGCTATAAGATTCGGCTACAAGGGAATTTGGGGTTGGAAGAAAGAAACAAAAGAAGATTAGGAAAAGAGTAGAAGAATTTCGGCAATGGTGAAGTTTCGGCTTTAAGCAAATAGATGAGAAAAAAGAGAGGATTTTCTTGACTACAAAATTCGCCAAGAGAGAGACTTAGGGGAGTAACAACAAAATTCGGCACTTAGCTCCCCTTTCCTATACATGTCCGAATGCCTTAACCAAGAGTCCCTTGGCCGGCCATCACATGCTCCCTCATCCCTCATTTTTCTCCTCTTATCACCTCATCTAAAATTAATAAAATAAAAAGAAATAACCCATCACTTATCCCTTACTCTTCTAGCCAAATTTTAGTAAAAATAAAACTCATCTTGTAAGTGTCCCTTTTGCCGTCCACTTCTCTAACTTCTTGCAGCCAAAATAAAAATAAAAATTCTTTTTGATTTCCTTGTGGCTCGAACACAAGCCCTTCCCTAGCTTATGGCGTCATTTGCCAAAGCCTTAAGTGGCACCTTGCAGCCACTTTACGAAGGTGATTCTTATGTCATAAATCCCTTTTGTATTTCCCTTAAAGCCTTCTTAGCCCAGTCCCCCTTTTTGGCTCAAAAATAAAAGTCTAAAATGCTTCCCACGTTGCTCAAACCCTGGCCCAACTGCACATGTAGGTGGCGTCACATGCTAGGCCCTTAAGTGGCACCTTGTTGCCACTTTGCCAAGCCCATTAGCGTGTCAGATTCCCTTTATTAATTTTCTTAAGGCCACCTTGCTTAGCTTCCTATTTTAGACTTAAAATCTAAAAAATTTTCTAAGGCATTTCCCACTATTCTAAAGTTCACAAATGTTCTTAAATACACATTCATACATACAAAGGCATGCTTTCACACTCAATTAATCAATTATGCTTAAGCCCAATTTCAAGATATTACAGTTCTACCCCCTTAAAATAATTTCGTCCTCGAAATTACCTGGCTAGAATAGGTGAGGGTATTGCTGTCGCATTGCCTCTTCTGGCTCCCACGAAGCTTCCTCTGATCCATTATTTTGCCACAACACCTTGACCAAAGGGACCGATTTCCTTCGTAACACTTTCACATCTCGTGCCAGAATCTGAATCGGCTCTTCCTCATAGGATAAATCTGGCCTTAGTTCCACCTCTTCAACCTGTACCACATGAGATGGATCCGATCGGTAACGGTGTAGCATGGACACATGGAATACATCGTGCATCTGCTTCAGTTCTGGTGGCAACTCCAACTGATATGCCACTGGTCCAATTCGTTTCAGAACCTTATAAGGTCCTATAAACCTTGGACTTAACTTCCCTTTCCGACCAAATCTCATTACCTTTTTCCAAGGTGAAACTTTAAGAAACACCTCCCACATCAAATTCTATTTCTTTCCTTTTAAGATCCGCATATGACTTTTGTCTATCAGATGCTTCCTTTAACCGTTCCCAAATTATCTCAACCTTTTCTTCGGATTCTGCCACTAACTCTGGACCCAAAACTTGACATTCTCCCAATTCCATCCAACATGTAGGAGTCTGACACTTCTGACCATACAGTGCTACGTACGGTGCCATCCGAATACTAGCTTGATAGCTGTTGTTGTAGGCAAATTCCGCTAGAGGCAAATATTCCTCCCAACTTCCTCTAAAATCCATCACACTGCCTCGCAACATATCTTCTAAGACTTGGATTCCTCGTTCGATCGCCGTCCGATCGTGGATGAAAGGTAGTAGTAAAATCCAACTTAGTGCCTAAAGCCTGATGTAACGCTTTCCAGAATCGAAAAGTAAACCTTGGGTCCCTATCCGAGATAATCGACACCGGCACTCCATGCAACCTTACGACTTTCGCCACATACAACTTTGCTAACTTCTGCAAAGAATAATCGACTCTCACCGAAATAAAGTGCGCGGACTTGGTCAAACGGTCCACTATTACCCATACCGAGTCCTTCTTAGTAGGCGTAAGGGGAAGCCAACTAATGAAGTCCATGGTAATTCTCTCCCATTTCCACTGCGAAATCATGATTGTCTAAAGCAACCCTGACGGAACTTGGTGTTTAGCCTTAACTTGCTGACACGTCAAACATTTCCGACAAATTCTGTAACTTCATTTTTCAGACTAGGCCACCAAAACTGTTCTCTTAAGTCTATGTACAATTTAGTGCCTCCAGGATGCATAACATAAGGGCTACTATGCAATTCCTGAAGAATCCTTCACCTAAGTTCCTTATCCTTAGGCATACAGACCTTGCTCTTGAAACACAACACTCCTTCGCCATTAATGCCATAATCTTCCAACTCTCCATTTTGTACTTGCTGTAGCTTAGCACTTAGGTCCTCATCAGCCAACTGTCCCCCTTTCACTTCATTCAACCACGTCGGCTTGACTTGCAACTCTGCCAACAGGTCAAATGGGTGAACATTGCCCTCAGATCCGACACAACTTTTTGGCTTAGGGCATCCGCCACTATATTTGCTTTGCCCGGGTGATACTCTATAGAACAGTCGTAATCCTTCAGTAATTCCACCCACCTTCGCTGCCTCAGATTCAACTCCTTCTGAGTCAATAGATACTTGAGACTCTTGTGGTCTGTGTAGATCGTCGACTTCTCACCACAAAGGTAGTGCCTCCATACCTTAAGAGCAAAGACCACTGCTACTAATTCCAAGTCATACGTCGGGTAGTTCACCTCATGAGGCCTTAATTGCCGAGACGCATGCGCAACCACCTTCCCGCCTTGCATCAATACGCAACCCAAACCTGTATGGGAAGCGTCACAATACATCGTAAAATTCTTTCCTGCCTCAGGCTGAATCAACACTGGAGCATCCATCAATACCCTCTTAAGTTTTTCAAAACTCTCCTGTTGCTTCTCTTCCCATATAAAGGGTACTTCTTTCCTTAACAACTTTGTCAAAGGCGCTACTATTGACAAAAATCCTTCCACGAACCTTCTGTAATAGCCTGCCAATCCCAAGAAACTACGAATCTCTGCCACCGACCTAGGTGGTTTCCAATCCAACACTGCTTCAATCTTCCTAGAATCCACCCTTATTCCTTCAGCTGACACCATGTGCCCTAAGAATGCAACCTCCTTAAGCCAAAATTCACACTTCTTTGAATTTGGCATAAAGCTCTTCTCCTCAATACTTGCAAAGACAACTGGAGATGCTCATCATGCTCCTCCTCAGTCTTGAAGTATACGAGGATGTCGTCGATGAACACCACGACGAACCTATCCAAGGAAGGTTAAAAAACCCGGTTCATCATAGCCATGAATGCGGCTGGGGTGTTTTTTAACCCGAACGGCATTACCACAAACTCATAGTGGCCGTATCTTGTCCTAAAGGCTATCTTATGGATATCCGCCTCCTTCACCTTCAACTAATGATATCCTGACCTTAAGTCGATCTTTGAGAACACTGCCGCTCCCTTAAGCTGATCGAACAAGTCATCAATCCTTGGCAAAGGATACTTGTTCTTGATGGTCAGCTTATTCAACTGACGATAGTCTATGCACATACGCATAGTTCCGTTCTTCTTCTTTACAAACAGGACCGGTGCTCCCCATGGAGACACACTGGGTCGAATAAACCCACGATCTAGCAATTCTTGGATTTGAGCCTTGAGTTCTACCAACTCCTTTGGTGCCATTCTATAAGGGGCAATTGACACAAGAGCTGTTCCCGGTAGCAAGTCAATTCCAAACTCCACCTCCCTGTCTGGGGGTATTCCTGGTAATTTCTCCGAGAACACATCTTCAAATCCCTTATCGTTCTAACTCCACTAACACCTTCTTCCTTTCTATCTAGCGCACTTACAAAGGCTAAAAATGCCTTCCACCTTTTACGAACCATCTTTTCAGCCTTTAGCACCGAAACTACATTAGACAAGTAGTTTCTTCTTTCTCCTATCACAATGACCACCACATCCTCCGGGGTCCTTAACTCCACTCGCTTAGCTACACAGTCTAACACCGCCGATGGTCCACTAACCAGTCCATCCCAAGTATGAGATCGAACTCTCCAAAGGGAAGTTCAATCAGGTCGGTAGAAAATACCACGCCTTGAATTTCTAAAGGTACACTTCGAAAGACCTTATTCACCACTACAGTTTGACCTAGTGAGCTTACTACAGTCATCCCCCTACTAGAAGGTTCAGAGGCTATGCCTAGTGTTTCAACTACACTATAGATAACATAAGAATGGGTTGAGCCCACATCGATCAAAGCAAAATAAGGCTTGCGATAAATAAGGAATGTATCGGTTATGATGTCCGGTGCGTCACCGTCCTCCCTACGGCGAACCGTATACACCAAGCCCGGCTATCTCACCTTAGTATTAGCAGCACCTCGACTCGGTGTTCCACGTCTCTACCAAACCATTTCTTCACATTATTCGACCACGGCCCCGAGGTCGCTTCCCCACCTCTACCACTGATTAACATTACGAGCTCTTGGTCGATTCCCATCCGGTCTCATCGGGCAGTCCTTAATCATATGGTCCTTTGACCCACATTTGAAACATCCACTGTCTTCTTCCAAGGATTCGCCTAAGTGTTTCTTCCCACACTGCTCACAAGTACGATATTGCCCTCTAGCACCAGTTTGCTGACCTTGCGCCCATCAACCTTAGGCCTTTTTGAGCATTCCCAGATGATCTAGACGACCCAAATCCTCTATTCTATTTATTCTGGTCCGTGTTCTGCCTCATAGAGTCCTTAATTCCTTTCGCTATCTTATCTTTCTTTACTAAATTAGAAAACTCCCGCTCTTGATGTGGAGCGACAACCAACCTCAGGTCATCCCTTAGTCCATCCTCAAACCGGACACACCGCTCATGCTCTGTTGTCACCACTCCTCGAGCATACCGAAGCTTAACCTCGAAATTTAGCTTCATATTTTACTCTTGACTTGTTCCTTGAACCAGCCCCAAAATGCCTTCCTCTCGCTCATCAATATAACGTGTGCCAACAAACTTCTTCCGACACGCCTTAACATATTCCTGTGTCGATCCTCACCGTGGCTCCATCCCGAACTGTTAACCACTATTGATACGCTTCATCGCGTAGCAGTGCCACCATTCCTTTCAACTTCTCCTCAGGGGTTAGATCGAGCTCATCCATAATGTGCTCGGTCGCCTCCAACCAATATTCAGCTGTACTGGGTGCCACACTAGATACTCCACGAAACACTTTAGCTCCGTTGGCTTGGAGTCGCTCGGGTACAGATTTTTGAGCTCCCATATTCCCTCCAGCACCATCCACCATTTCATGAACTCGCAAAGACGACTGCGATACAACATCTTCTCTCGTCGATCTTATTGCTCAACACCAATAAATGGTGGTGGTGGTGGCGGTGGTACCTCATTCTCAGATCCTTGACCCGATCTAACAAGTTCTGACACAGTCATTCTACCTCGACCGCGTCCTCGTACATTGCAACCACGTCCCCTATAGCTCATTTCTACTACTGCGCTTTAATCTGATTAAGAAATTTTACGCATTAGCCATTGTTTTACTGATTATTCGCGAAGAAGTTTTATGAAAAGAGTTTAGTAGTAGTTCTTTTGATCAATCAAAGTTTCAAGTTTTCTATCCTAATTCACAGAAAAGTACATTCATTCCATAGCATCTCCCATACATATTCACTCTTCGGACATTTCTGTCCGTTCCTATTCTAAGGGTATTTTCGTAATTTGTCCTATAGGGGTATTTTCATAATTTTCAAATTAGAGTATTTGAAAATGTCGTAAAATAGAGGTTGTTGATATTTTACAAAATTAGAATTTACTTTGCTGGAAAATTTTCAAAGGAAAAATGATAATTTATACACTAGGGGTATTTTTTGTAATTTCCCAAGCCAGGGTCATTTCGGTAATTTTTCGCAAACATATGGTTCCTGGTGACTTTTCAAAACCAGGGCATTGTTAAAAATTTGTAATTTGAAGGTACTTTGGTAGTTTTCCTTCTTGAGGTATTTTGGTCATTTTGTAAGTCGGGGTAATTTAAGTAAATTTTCCAAATCGAGGTGTCTTTGATATTTGGTGAAGTTTTGGATATTTTTGTAAATCGAAGTTATTATTGAAATCGGGGGTAGTTTGTTAATTTTGGGAAATCAAGGGCATTTTAGTAATCTTACCACTAGGGGTATTTTGAGTAATTTTGCAAATAGGAAATATTTTGGAAAAAATTTTCACAATAATCTTTTGTTACACTAAAAAGGGTAATATAGAGATTTTAAAACTAGGGTTCCCATAAAAATACGGCTAGTCCATTTCGGGTTTTAGTTAGGGGTTTAGCCCGTGAATAAATCCTCTTGGTTAGGGTGAACCGAAGCTACGCACCAGGTACGATTCGAGTGGAGAGGAGGTGAGTCACTAGGACTGCTTAAATACCAAGCTCCCACCGAAACCAATCCTAGACATGCGTACCATGGTTGCCACACCCTAACTCGGTGACTTAATCATGGGTTTGTTTAGTTAGGCATTTAAGTCTTATATTTTTGTTGGGGTACACTAGTCGTAGGGTTCAAGTGCTTAATCTCTATTCTACGTTCCATTTCTTCCCTTCTATAAATCATAACATAAATCATACAAGAGATCTACTTACCTGGTGGACTTCGGGCCGGAGACTTAGTGTGCCATGCCAGAAAAACCTGCTTAATTCACAAAAATTCCTTTTGGGCTTAACTTTGAAAATGTTTTGAGCCCTAAACCCAAGGCCGAGAGTTTAAAACTTGGCTCTGATACCAAACTAAAACACCCCAAACTCGGCCCACAAGCCCTGACCGGATCTGGCATGCTTCTAGGAAAATCCATTCGAATCATATTTGCAACCTTGTTAAAAATTAGCGGGTACTTGAAAATAATTGATTTGGGTTGGGCTCGAGTTGAAAACATGTTTATCTTATATTGGAAACCCCTTTATTTTAGGTGACAAAACACTTAGAGTTTATTTTAAAATAATTTTACTTAATCATTTAAATGATAAAAATTTGTAAGCATAGTAAATAAAAGTAAAATAAAGTAGTTCTACTATGGCCTTATTACATCAAATAAAACCCAAAATTAAATTCAAGATACTTAAATTTAAGAGATTCCAAATAGAATAAATTTCTTGCTGAGCATGGCCACCACAAAGCACTTGCTTGCCATGGTCCATTCTTGTCGTCACCGAAAAATGATCCACAACGGGGTGAGTCAAACAGACTCAATGTGTACACAAACACTAAGTCTTAACAAATTCCAGCATAACAAATCATATTCACACATATCATAATTTACATTTAATGATGCATTCCCAAACCCAAGCCTATATGCCACCCGCTACACATCACCTGTACCATCTTGCACACCGTGGGGACTACTAAGTCAACCCTCCATCCGCTACACACCATCGAAGGCAATCACTGCAGTTAACGTGCTCACCGCCCTTATAAAATTCGTGGCATAGCCACCAGATACATACTTTGTGCCATGAGGCACCATATTCAGATATCGTGGTCTTAGGTCACCACATTCAGATATCGTTGTCTTAGGTCACCACATTCACTTCCCCTTTTTCATAATATCCCATATGCCCATGTCATACAAAATCATGCAACATAATGCCTTAGGCCCGATTTCACATTCTTATCATATTCGTATTCATGGCATAACAAGTCTTATCATACTCATAGTAAGAGTAGGAAAACGTACCTTAGTACTGTGTACCATAACATGGTACTTAGCCATATTTTCCACATTCGTATAACATACATACATATTAAACAGTGCCTTAAACTTATTAAGAAATAGTGTGGGGTACACACCTGATTAACTTAGCAATTCACTCCAAATCTCGAAAATCCAATCTACTACTTTAGATTTTTAGTACCTCTATTCGGCCAATCCCATTCATATTAGTAAAAGCCATTCGGCTATAAAACCAAATCCCGCTAGGATTATAACTCAAAACTTACCTTAGTGCCGATTTGCCCATCACTCAAATCTTGAAAACTTTGTAATGCTTTATCCTTGCAATCGACTAGCACCCAAATCACCTTATAGGTTAGTTTTCGACTTTTGAACATGTAAGAAATAGATCTGAGTATCAAAATAAACCTTGACTGAATGTTCATATGGACTTACCTTGTGGATCTAAATCTCGAAAACACCACTTGACTATGGAGATGTCGAAATACCTATGGCCATATGTTAGATCCAATTTTCCAATCATTAAATCACAATAGAATGGCCTATGGCCGAACCTTATATTTACTTACTTTAGATCTTAAAATCTCGATAGATCCCTTCCTTGTAGTCGATAATAGGCAACCAAATCCCCGAGAGATCCTTCAAAGATTCGGCAAAGTACCCTAAAGAGATTAGTACCTTATTTTTGGCAAGTCTAAAAGAAATAAAAATCGAACTTGCTCTTCCCTTACTTGAAGAAATCGACAGCCCCTTTGCTTGAAGCCCCTCAAGGATTCAGCTATAAAGACTTAGAGACTAGTCGACTATGGCCACTGGTGTGTTCAGCTTCAACAAGATTGAAAAGAGAGGGATTATGAGCTTTAGGAAGATTCAGCTTTTGAGAATATCAATGGTGGTTCGGCACTTTATGATCTCAAGAGAAGAAAGGAGAAGAAGAAAGCCATAAGATTCGGCTACAAGGGAATTTGGGGTTGGAAGAAAGAAACAAAAGAAGATTAGGAAAAGAGTAGAAAAATTTCGGCAATGGTGAAGTTTCAGCCTTAAGCAAATAGATGAGAAAAAAGAGAGGATTTTCTTGACTACAAAATTCGCCAAGAGAGAGACTTAGGGGAGTAACAACAAAATTCGGCACTTAGCTCCCCTTTCCTATACATGACCAAATGCCTTAACCAAGAGTCCCTTGGCCGACCATTACATGCTCCCTCATCCCTCATTTATCTCCTCTTATCACCTCATCTAAAATTAATAAAATAAAAAGAAATAACCCATCACTTATCCCCTACTCTTCTTGCCGAATTTTAGTAAAAATAAAACTCATCTTGTAAGTGTCCCTTTTGCCGTCCACTTCTCTAACTTCTTGCAGCCAAAAAAAAAAAAATAAAAATTCTTTTTGCTTCCCTTGTGGCTAGAACACAAGCCCTTCCCCTAGCTTATGGCGTCATTTGCCCAAGCCTTAAGTGGCACCTTGCAGCCACTTTACCAAGGTGATTCTTATGTCATAAATCCCACTTGTATTTCCCTTAAAGCCTCCTTAGCCCAGTCCCTCTTTTTGGTACAAAAATAAAAGTGTAAAATGCTTCCCACGTTGCTTGAACCCTGGCCCAACTGCACATGTAGGTGGCGTCACATGCTTGGCCCTTAAGTGGCGCCTTGTTGCCACTTTGTCAAGCCCATTAGCGTGTCAGATTCCCTGTATTAATTTTCTTAAGGCCACCTTGCCTAGCTTCCTATTTTAGACTTAAAATCTAAAAATTTTCTAAGGCATTTCCCATTATTCTAAAGTTCACAAACGTTCTTAAATACACATTCATACATACAAAGGCATGCTTTCACACTCAATTAATTAATTATGCATAAGCCCAATTTCAGGATATTACATTTTACCTATGGATGGATTCTATGGTATGCTTTAAAGTACGTAAGTGGGATTTTATTTTTCTAAAATAGAAATAAACGTTTTCCGTAAATAAACGTGAAAAAAAGGGTTTTCATTCTTAAATATTTTAACTCGAAAGTTTCTTTGTAACAATTCTTTTAGAATCTTTATTTTCAAAATTTCTTCGAACTCTCTTAAATTTTAGGAACATTAAATAAATTTTTCTTAGGTTTTTAAATTATAAATTTTTATGTCTTAAATTGTTAGATTTAAAAATCAACCTCGATCTTCAATAAACACCTTTTCAAAATTATTTTTTTTGAAAATTTATTTTCTTTGAATCTTTAAAAGACTATACGCATGTTCAATTCGTGTGACATGTCAAATCAGGTCTTAACGAATAGACCGAGTTTGGGGTGTTACATTTTATGGTATCAGAGCCAGTTTCAAAACTTGGATGTGGTTTGGGTTCAACAATAATTTTCATTTAAAATTGTTTTAAATTTATAGAATTTATGCTTTAAAGGTAGTATGGCATCACGAGCATCCGACACCAAGTCAAGTAAGTATTCGTATACTGAATGATAATTATTGTGATATGATCATAGGAACACTTTAGAACTTCTAGTTTTAGGTGTTGAAACTGTAGAGATTGAGACTATAGGATGTGAATGTGAAAAAACCTCTATCTCTTATATCTCATAAAATATCATTAATAAACACTGAAATAGTATTCTGATTCATAAAACTTGTAATCAGATTAAGCCGAATTAGTCAATATGAGTGCTAGAGGACATGGACGTGGTAGACGTGGTCGTGGTAGAGGCCGAGGTGCTAGAGTTGTGTTTGAGGCATCGAGACATATGCCAGAAATGGATACACTGGCATCACCTATTTTGGGAAATGGATCCCATGACCATATGAGAGAGGACATTGCTTTGACCTAAGTAATGTTGCGAGTCCTAGAAAGGGTTGCTGGGGCTAGAACTAGGCCAGCAGCTCGTAGATCAATATCAGAACGACTTAAATCAAGTGGTACCGAGGTTTTTAGGGGTGTCTCAGGTGTAGCTCCAAATGTAGCGGAGTATTGGCTCGAGGTAGTGGAGCGAATCATTGATGATTTGGAGTGCACTGTCGAGCAAAAATTGAGAGGAGTGGTGTCCTTATTGAGGGACGAGGCGTATCAATGGTGGCTTACTGTTCAAGAAGGCACTTAGGCTAAACATGTTACTTGGGATTTCTTCAAAACTACATTCCAAGGAAAGTATGTCGGGGCAAGCTATATGGATGCCCGAAGGAAGAAATTCTTAATCTGGTTCAAGGAAATAAGATGGTGGCCGCTTACGAGGCAAAATTTCTACGCTTGAGTCGTTATGCTCGGACAATAGTGACAACTGATCATGAGCACTGTGTTCATTTCGAGGATAGGCTGAATGATGAGTTACGGGTACTGATAGCCCCACAACAAGTAAGGATTTTTGCCACGCTTGTGGAGAAAGCCAAAATAGCTGAAGAGGCTAAGAACTTTGAACGTCAGAATCGAGAAAGAGGCAGAGGCAATGGGGACTTTAAGTACTCGGATTCTACTAAAAGGTTCCAAAAGTGGCCTCAGAATGATAAGCCAGCTCAAGCTAGAGCACCTGTGACTACTAATCAGATTCAACTGTGTGCTGACTGTTAAAGATGACACCCAAGTGAATGCTGGAAAAGAATCGGTGGGTGTTTCAAATGTGGTTCTAAGGACTACGAGCTTAAGAATTGTCCTCGACGGACTGCTCTGACTTAAAAAGCTCGTAACCCTGATGCACAGCTAGCTAGAGGCGCTCAGCAGCCACCGAGGGGCCGTGGACCAGGTCAGGGTGGTAATGGCACTGGACGAGGTCAAGGTGTATCAGGTAGAGGTAATGGCTGTAAAGGTAATGCGGAGGCAAGACAGCCGGGGTTAGTCTATGCGGTTGGGCGTCGAGAGGATGGTGATGCACCTGATTTGATAATCGGTACGTTCTTCATCTTTGATGTACCTGTTACTGCTTTGATAAATATCGGGTCTACCCACTTGTATGTTGCTAGTGCTATATTAGGAAACCTGAATATTAGATCTGACATTTCTGATAGAGAGATGATGCTAATTAGTTATTTAGGATAGTCTGTGATCGTGAATAATTGTATAGAGACGTGCCTTTAGAAATTCAAAGAGAAGTATTTTTGGCAGATTTGATGGAACTGCCTTTCGGAGTTCGACCTTATTTTGGGCATGGATTGGTTGGTGAAGCACCGTGCGCATTTGGATTGTGCTGCAAAGTGGATGTCGATAAAGACTTTAGAAGATAAAGAAGTTGTGATGATAGGCGAATGGAGAAATTATTTAGCAAATGTGGTATCTGCTTTAAAGGCAGAAAAGTTGGTGCAAAAAGGGTATGGAGCGTTCCTAGCCTTCATTAGTGCTTTGGATGCTAAGGAATTATCGGTGGAAGGTGTTAGAACGGTGAAAGAATTTCCAGATGTCTTTTTCGAAGAACTTTCGGGTTTACCTCTAGACCGGGAAGTAGAGTTTTGCATTGAGCTTTTGCCCAGAACGGCTCTGGTGTCCATTGCTCCTTATAGGATGGCGCCAAAAGAGTTAAAAGAGCTTAACGCTCAAATTCAATAATTATTAGATCGGGGATTTATTCGATCGAACGTGTCTCTGTGGAGAGCACCGGTCTTGTTTGTCAAGAAGAAGGATGGGTCAATGCGTTTGTGCATGGATTATAGGCAGTTGAATAAGTTGACGATCAAGAATAGGTATCCATTACCGAGAATTGATGACCTGTTTGATCAGTTGAGAGGAGCTTCAATTTTCTCCAAGATTGATTTGAGATCGGGTTATCACCAACTCAAGGTTAAGGAGGAAGATATTCATAAGATGTCATTCTAAACTCATTATGGACATTATGAGTTTTTGGTGATCCCGTTTAGTTTGACCAATGCACTAGCTGCATTTATGGACATGATGAATCGAGTCTTTTAGCCCTACTTAGACCGATTTGTAGTGGTGTTTATAGATGATATCTTCGTATACTCGAGGAATGAAGAAGAGCATGACTCACATCTGTGCATAGTATTACAAATAATGCGAGAAAAGCAACTTTATGCCAAATTCAGTAAGTGTTAATTTTGGCTAAAGGAAGTGACTTTCTTGGGACATGTTGTGTCAGCCAAAGGAATCAATGTTGATCCTCGGAAGGTAGAGGCTGTGTTAGGTTGGAAACCACCGAAGTCAGTGGTGGAGATTCAGAGTTTCTTAGGTTTGGCTGGCTAGTATAGACGCTTTGTTGAAGGGTTTTCGTTGATTGCTACACCTCTAACTAAACTATTGCAAAAGGGAGTACCGTTTGTGTGGGCAGATAAACAATAATAGAGTTTCGAGAAATTGAAGAACATTTTGATGGAAACGCCAGTACTGATTCAACCTGAGGCTGGAAAAGAGTTTATTGTTTACTGCGATGTGTCACACACGGGCTTGGGATGTGTGTTGATTCAAGGTGGAAAAGTTGTGGCTTATGCATCTCGTCGCCATAAGGCATCAAGTCAACTATCCTACTCATGATTTGGAATTGGTCATGCGGTGGTTTTGCTTTAAAATTTAGAGGCATTATCTCTATGGTGAGAAGTCGATCATTTATACGGACCATAAGAGTCTTAAGTACCTCCTTACCCAAAAGGAGTTGAACTTAAGACAATGGAGGTGGGTGGAGCTGTTAAAGGATTATGACTTCACAATCGAGTATCATCCTGAAAAGGCTAACGTGGTAGCAGACGCGTTGAGTCGTAAGGTAATAGCGGATTTGAGAGCGATATTCGCTCATCTCAGTCTGTATGAAGATGGTAGTCTTCTAGTCGAACTTCAAGTGAAGCCTATGTGGTTGGGTCAGATTAAGGAGAAGCAATTATCTGATGAAAAGTTTGGTCCCTTAGTTCAACAAGTTGAAAGTGGTGTAATAGAGGATTTTGGAATGAGTAAGGTTGGAGTGCTGTGTTTCTGTGGAAGAGTTTGTATGCCCATGGATTCGGATTTGAGACAAATGATTTTGCGAGAGGCACATAGTAGCCCTTATGCTATGCACCCCGGAGGAAATAAAATGTATCGAGATCTACGGGAGTAGTATTGTGGCCAGGGTTGAAGCGAGAGGTTACGGATTTTGTAAGTAGGTGCTTGACGTGTCAGCAAGTGAAGGCCGAACATCAATTACCGTCGGGATTGCTACAACCGGTGAAGATTCCATTATGGAAGTAGGAACTGTTAATGATGGATTTTGTTAGTGGGTTACCCTTAACACCTACTAAGAAAGATTTCGTCTGGGTAATAGTGGATCGGTTGACGAAGACTACTCATTTTCTACCTGTTTGTACAGATTATTCACTACAGAAGTTGGCTAAGTTGTATGTAGCGGAGATCGTGAGGTTACATGGGGTACCAGTGTCTATTATATCGGACAGGGACCCTAGGTTTACATCATGATTTTGGAAAGCTTTGCATGAGGCTCTAGGAACAAAGTTAAACTTTAGCACGGCTTTTCATCCTTGGTCAGATGGTCAGTCGGAAAGAGTAATCCAGATTTTGGAAGACATGTTAAGGGGTTGTGTGATTGACTTCAGAGGTAGTTGGGAGGATTTTCTACCGTTGGCAGAGTTTTCATATAACAATAGCTATAAGTCTAGCATTCAGATGGCACCCTATGAGGCATTGTATGGTCATAGGTTTCGTACTCCTACTTGTTGGACTGAATTGGGTGAACGATAGTTATTGGGTCCTAATCTGATAACAGAAATGGAAGAAAAGGTAAAGGTAATTTGGGCTCGGTTAAAGGAAGCTTCAGATAGACAGAAATCGTATGCGAATCTGAAGTATAAGGATATTGAGTTTGCAGTGGGAAATCAGGTCTTTCTAAAGGTTTCACCTTGGAAGAGGATCTTCAGGTTTGGAAGGAAGGGCAAGTTGAGCCCTAGGTTCATCGGACCGTATCGTATGTTGAAGCGTGTAGGATCAGTGGCTTATCAGCTTGAGTTACCTCTGGAGTTGAGTCAGATACATAACGTTTTTCACGTCCTTAATGTTAAGGCATTACTGATCGGATCCATCTCATATAGTACCAGTAGAGGAGGTTGAGTTAAGGCCTGACTTGTCCTTCGAGGAGGAACTAGTGAAAATCTTAGATCGTGATGTTAAGGTGCTAAGAAAGAAGTTAGTACCATTGGTTAAGGTTCTATGGCATAATCACGGAGCGAATGAAGCTACGTGGGAGCCTGAGGATGCAATTTAGCAATAATATCCTCACCTCTTTTAACCAGGTAAATTTCGAGGACGAAATTTTCTTTAAGGGGGTAGAATTGTAACATCCTAAAAAAAATTGAGAATCGATATGTTGCATAATTTTGGTGCTTAGCTAATGAAATGATTCAATGTGTGTGTTTTAATAGTCTCGAGAAGGCTTGGGATTTAATTGGATTTTGGAATAAATTTTGGTAAATAGTACTTTATTGAAGTGGAACAAGTAACCTTGATGTTTAAGGAAATTAAGTGGCAAAAGTTAGCATAAGATGAGCAAGTAGTAAAAAGGTTATGGCGCCATGAGTGTTGCTTGAGGAGGAGGTTGAATCCTTGTTATGCATGAGAATTTTATTTTCTTGCTTTCCATCTTCATAGTGTCGATCAAGCTAGCAATTATGGTAGGTTGGACTTTATTATTTTTTTTTATGGTAAGGTGGCTAAGAGAAAAGGCAAGTGCAAACTTAAGGTAAGGAATAATAGGAATAAGGCATGTAGGGGGAACACAAGGCACATTATAAGGAACGTGTTTTGGAAAGTTTGGAATGGCCAAACTTTGACCTTAGTGTCCATGTATTTGGACAGTTTTAGGGGCTAGGGGGTGACCAAATTTTGTTGAAGGCTTTGGTAAGGTTGGTAGCTAGTTGGTCATTTGGCATTTGGTCATTTTGTGTTTTTCGCAAAAGTATTTTCTCTCCATCTTTCCTCTCCCTAGCCAATGCACATTGAGCATTAGGTAAGCATCTTTGTTTTCTTTTGGTCATTCCATTTTGACCATTTTGGTCTTAATTTGTCTATTCTCTCATGTCATTTCCCTAGTGCCGAAAACACCAAAACCTTGAAGGCCATTTTCTCTTTCTTTTCTTCCTCCATTCACCAATGCTCTCTAGCCTTAAATCTCTCTTTTGTTCATCTTCTATTCTTGAAATGAACCAAAATCAAACACTTAATTGTCTTATACTTTTATTTCATAGCCAATTTTTCACCACACTTATCTTCTTCTCAAATCATTTCATTCTTTTCTTCTCACACTTTGATCACTCGGTAAGTGGCAAGTATAATACTTTAGTATTTTTTTTTCCCCTTTTCCTTTGTGCCAAAATTTCATGTTGGTGTGGGATGGTCTTTTTGGATCGATATCATCATCATACCATGACTCACTCGAATCTTTTCTCTATCTTGGAAACTTAGTTGAAGGCTGAAATTTGGAGTGTCCGAAATCATCGTGAATCGCTAGGATTTGATCCAAAGTTTTAAGGTAAGGGTTTTTATCAAGGATTCCATATTACTCTTTATTTTGTTAATAATGGGGTTTACTAATCGATGTTACTTTAGGGACGCTATCGCTTGATTTTCATCCTTTGAACGTAAGGATTTCGTGGTAAGCCAATTTTGCTTCTTTAAACCAATCGTCTTAATTTTCGAAATAATAGTTGGACTAATATTCTTGTGTCATTGGATGAAAACAAGATAGGGTCAAAAAGAGTGGTGAATAGTGATTGGAAGAGGGGCGGATTCGCTATTCCCTCTAGATTCAAGCGAAGGACTGTGTCAGTAATCTGAGATTTTCCACCGGGTTGTGGACCCTTATCCAGTGAAAATTAGTTATTCGAGGTTGTTCGTAGTTGTGAGGCACCGACGATCCAAGATTTTCCACCGGGTTGTGAATCGTAAACCGGGGAGAACTGATAAATAGTAGTTGTTCGAGATTTTGAGGGTAAAAATCTATACCACTTATCTTAGAATAGATTTATTTTAAGTGTGAAGTGTTCTAATCGAGCGTATAACATTTCTAGGTGTCGATGATCAGGAAAGTGTAGTGTTCACCCTAATCAGGTGTGTAATCTCACATTGTATCTCATGGGTTAGATGACTATACCGTAGTAAATGTTGGATTAAAAATCGCAAAGTTGGTAAAATCAGAAAATATGGTATTATTAACCCTTTAGTGTTAAGATCATGAAATCGGTATTAAGATCGTGAAAATTTTGAAATCGCCCTTAATGGGCTAAAACGATAATAAGTGATATTTCGGGCCATAAGTGATATTTTGGGCCATATGTGATATTTCGGGCCATAAATGATATTTTGGGCCATATGTGATATTTCGGGCCATAAGTGATATTTTGGGCCATATGTGTTATTTGATAAATTGGCCAAGTGGGATACGAGATGAAATAGGCCAAATTGTGAGATGGGCTAAAATGTGATATTGGCCAGATTGTAATAATTTTTATAATGGGCCTTATGTTGGAATGATTATATGAATGAATTATTATGCATGTTACATACATGATTTGCATGGGTTGGGATTGTGATGAAGAGAAGTTCTGGTAGCTTTGCTACAAAATTCTGGTGGCTTGTCCACGATTTGATATATGGCTTTATGCCAGTTTGATATATGGCTTTATGCCCAGTTTGATATATGGCTTAATGCCCAATTTGGTGTGTTGGCGGGGTGGGTGACTAAAGCTCCCCACAGGTGTGCTAGTTGGTACGGGTGGTGTGTAGCGGATGGAAATTTAGGTTTGGTTTTGGGAATTGCATATCACATGCATTCTATACATGTTAAATTGTTATATTTGTAATAGGCTCAGGCCCAAATAAATGCTTAAATGGTTTTGGCCCAGTGGACTATGGTATGTGAGTTGCACACTGAGTTATAAGTAACTCACCCCGTTTTCTTTACTCTTCTCAGGTAATGATCAATGACGGAGGCTTGGGCCGGGGACGACCCAATGGAGGCCATACTACGAATAATGGGTTATTTAAATTTCAAATTTCTTTAAAGTACTTTTAATATTTTCTATTTAAGTTATGTTGTAATAAGGCCTCTAGATAAATTTTATGGACGTTTACCTATAGATGGATTCTATGATATGCTTTAAAGTACTTAAGTGGGATTTTATTTTTCTAAAATAAAAATAAACGCTTTACAGTAAATAAACGTGAAAAAAAGGGTTTTCATTCTTAAATATTTTAACTCGAAAGTTTCTTTGTAACAATTCTTTTAAAATCTTTATTTTGAAATTTCTTCAACTCTTAAATTCTTGGAACATTAAATAAATTTTTCTTAGGTTTTTAAATTATAAATTTTAAGTCTTAAATTATTAGATTTAAAATAAACCTCGGTTTCAATAAACACCTTTTCAAAATCTTTTTTTTTTGAAAATCCAGCTTCTTTGAATCTTTAAAAGACTGTACGTATGTTCAATTAGTGTGACATGTCAAATCAGGTCTTAACGCATAGACCGGGTTTGGGGTGTTACAATTAAGGTTGCAAGGGAGCATGGGTTCAAATCTTGGCGCTTGCAATTCATTTTGATTTCCGTTTAAATGATATTAGACTTTGGCCCATAGACTTATATTTAGCTGTGCTTTTTATTACACAAGGAGTCTACTGGTAAAGGTGGCAAGTGGCGTGTGGAGTGTCCTAATGGTCTGAGGTTCGAAACCCCTTGCATGCGAAAGGTGACTATTTTGCTAATTTGGTACTGTTTTCGAAGATTGATGGAGGGATCCCACATCGGGAAGCTAGCGTGAGAGTAGGCGAGAAGCTGGCTTTAAATAGAGCGATCTATGATGAGAGTAAGCATACCTTGGTTGGCGTTTGGGCATAGGAGTGCTCGTAGCACGGATTAACTCCATATTCATATGAAGTGTGTATTTCGCACTACTCTAGCTGTAGAGCGGCAAATGCTGAAATGTCACTCACACGGCACGATGGTAGCCACACGAGCATACGAGCGCACGTGTGGGGGGATAGTTGAGACCATCATGAGTGTTCTTGTAGGTTTAGACTGTTTGGGCCACGATGGGCCGAGTGGGGCTATGTAGGGCCAATGGGCCCGTGGGCCCAATCGGATAAGTTGTATGATTGTGTAGTAAATATTGGACTGGACTATGTAAATCTTATATCTGTGGCTAGATTTCGGCTGAATGGGTCACACAAGCGTGTGGGCTCATTTAGGCCGAGAGAAGGCCCTAGGCCCATTCGTATCGTTATCTCATTTCTTCCTGTTAGGGTGATCGATTACTTTGTGGTTGTGATTTAAGCAATCGTCTTGACTCTGGTTCTGTAAGATCGTGTTTTTGATGAGCAAAGGGGATATTAGCCATAGAGTGGCAATAAAGGTACCAGCCAAGGCTGTGCCAGCCGAGACTGTGCACATAATAACATGTCCGTCGTTTGGGACTTTCTGCCTGGATGCGGAAGGGTGACGGTATCAAACTTTGGTTTAACTAGGCAAATCGCAGTAGGTCATTCTAGTGAAGGCAAGTGATAGTAAATCTCATGATTAGGTGGTTGGAGTAGAGATCTCCCAATTCTTTTGCTAATTGGGTTAACTGTGTGTTATGTTTTTTATAGGTGAAGGCGCTTGTGATTATTTAGTACTCTACGTGATGAGGTGTGTATCTGTATACACTATTCTGATTGTTAATCGATTGAAAAGCTGAAGGTGTGTATATTGTATTATCTTGACTGTTGAACGGCATTATGTCGAAAAGCCAAAATACCGGTGAACGATGCCATACGAGCGTGCGATCGCGCGTGTGGTGAACTGAGCTCACAGAACGTGAGCGTGTGATGAGAAAGGACACCATGAGCTAATTCATAGGCTTGGGTCGTAGTGGGTCACTTGGGTTGGAGTGGGCCTAGATGGGCCCAATGGGCCGTAGGGCTCGCGAATGCAAGTTAGACTGTCACATGGGAGATAGGGAGGATTGTCATGGCACACACATGGCATGGGTTGTCCTGGGTCTTGATGGGCTGAGAGGGCTCAATGGGCCCATGGGCCCGTTGGGTTGAATCTCACTGTTAAATGTGAAATAGACAAGCTTATCAAGTCGCGTACATGACTTAGGTGTTTTGGGCCGTGTAAGACCAAAAATGGGCTGAGTGGGTTCAATGGGCTTGTGGGCCCACACAGATGAAATGTCTATGATGTGATAAGTTATTGATTTGGGCTGTGCCGTCGCATAGCCGTGGTTGTTTCTAGGCTAAATAGGCCACACGAGTGTGTGGGCCCACATGGGTAGGGTAATGGGCCTCAGGCCATTTTCATCGTTAAGTCAAATTAGGTTTCTTAAGCCGCTCAAGGTGACTATAAACCTTCTAGGTAGTCGTAAAATTACCAAAAAACCCTTGATTTGTGAAATTACCGAAATACCCCTAATTTGTGAAATTACTGAAATACTCCCGATTTGTGAATTTATCGAAATACCCCTGTAGGGTAGAATTACTGAAATACCATTGAAGGGTAGGATTACTGAAATACCCTTATAGTGTAAAATGACTATTTTGCCCTTGCGGGTAACTGGCTGATTAGGACTATGACTGATCTAATTGTGATTGTATGATTGTGTTTTAACTGATTTGATTGTGGTCGTGTGAGTTATATGTTTTTAACATGTGTTTAAATGACTGTTACCGAGCATGGCCATATTGCATACACGTGTAATGATTGAGCTTGACATACACGACATATTTCATGGGGTTGGGACTTGTGTTGGAGAAAGTACTGTACTAGTTGCTCTCCCACGTTTTACTGCTCTAGTGACTTTGCCACGTATACTGGTTTTAGTGGCATGGCCACGTTCATTGTTAGCAGCTTTGCTGCGTTTGTACTATGTACTAGTGGCTTTTCCACGTAATCTGATTTTAGAAGCTCAGCCACGTATACTGTTATTAGTAGCTAGGCTGCGTTATTGGTGTGCTGGCTAGGTGGGTCGACTTGGTCCCCACATGGTTTATTGGTTGGTACTGGAGGTGTGTTGGCTGGACTGGGTTGGGATGCATCCTCATACTGTTGCATATTTGTTTATGAGATCTGTCACTGTACTGGGCTTAGGCCACTTGTTCTGATATTGGTTTGGGCTAGGCCCAATTGATTCTATTATGGGCTATGACCCAAATGATATTGTAGTGGGCTTTGACTCACGTATGCTTTGAACTGACTGTACTGTTACTCTTAAAAGGCTTTGGCCTAAACTGTTTCTATATATTGATTGTTACTCTAGTAAAGGGATTACACATTGAGTTTTCATGAACTCACCCCATTTTTAACTGTGCAGGTAATCCTCAGCCTTAGACGGATCGGAGCTACGTGGGACTTGAAGAAGACTATACACTGTTTATGCTTGTTGTTTTGATTATTTACTTTTAAATATTTTTATTTTGGGTTGTTATAAGGCCTCTATAATTTTAACTTATTATTTCTGTTATTTATATATGATGTTTTCTAACTACTAAAAGTGGGATACGATTTCCAAAACAATAATTGTCTTCAAAACACTACGTTTTCACAATGTTTTCAAAATGCTTCTTCTATTCAATTTTTAAATATCACATTTTTGTAAAGTTTTTATTTTAAATATGCTTCCATATGTATAAAGTTTTAAAAGTAATTATGTTTGCAAGTGGATAACAATTGCTTAAGTGTTTTGAGTTTTAACAAAGAGCCTTTAACTCTCAAACAAATTTTAACAACAAGAAACATGGTTTTGAAAAACACTTACCTGTGACACGCCAGATTCGGACCTAACTTCTAAGTGGGTTTGGGGTGTTATAGATAAGTTACTATAAGGCAAGGATATCATGTAAGTCCATGTCAAGACATGGCATTGATAAGTTACTATAAGGTAAGGATATCATGTAAGTAAGGCAAGGATATCATGTAAGTCCATATCAAGACATGGCATTTATAAGTTACTACAAGGCAAGGATCCCATGTAAGTCCAGGCCAAGCCATGGCATTGGTGAGTTCATATGGCAAGGATACCACGTAAGACCATGTCAAGACATGGCAATAATGAGTTTCAAAAGGAAACACCTAAGGAAGATCCCATGTAAGACCGTATTGGAATTTGGCATTGGCATTAAGATACATGTTTGATGAGATTGAGTATCCTCTGATATTCTGAGTAACTCAGCGAGTAAAAGAGTCAAGCATGAAAGAAGTAACAAGGAAGCTAAGTAAGTAAAATAGTATCAAGGTAAGATATTTAAGAATGATAAAGAGTTCTACCTAAGTTAAAGAAGGTAAGGATTTGATGTTCATATTATATTAGAAAAAATGCTAATATATGTAATGAGTGATACAAGTACCATGAGTAAATACCAGTTAAGGTAACCCTAATGTGATGGGTAAGTATGAGTAAGTAAGTTTAAGCACTTGAGATTTATGTATTCTTATTTCATGATGAATGAGTTTAATTTGAGTAATTATGTTGCTACATAAGATTTCACGCATACTTACTAATCTAAATGCTTATTTCTCTCTTTTTCTTCTTCCTTGTAGTATCGCCAAGCTAGCTCAAGGTTCGCAGAATGTTTGAGCTTGGAACACACTATCAATCATTATTTTAGTATAGCCAAGTTGTTTTATTTTGAGTATGGCATGTATAGGACTTTGATCATTTTGGTCATGTCATATTGTGAGCAAAAGGCTTGGTTACTAAAATTTTGCATTCTTGTGTATATGGCCATTAGAAATTGGTTAATATTTATTAAGTTATGTATCCTTTCATGACGATAAGTTTCTACATTTAAGTTTAGGAAATGGATGGAATAATTGAGTTGTTTGAGATGGTATAAGTGTGTTGATGTTTTAGGGTGGCAATTGGCTTGGAAAATAGCCTCAAATTGTCCACACGGGTAGGCACACGGGCGTGTGTCTAAGAGGTGTGTTACACACGCTCAACCCCATGGGTGTGTTAAGAGGACGTGTGTCCCCTGCACCAATTTATGAGAATGTGATTCGTCACACTAGCCAGCACACGGGCGTGTGCCCTGGCTGTGTGCTATTAAGGATTTAATGACATCACAAACAGAGAGCTCCACTAGTGGGAGACACGGGCATGTTTTGCCCGTGTGAAGGACACGAGTTATAGAATAGGTATGTGCTCAACCGTGTGAAATAAGTCAGTGTCGACCATGGGTGTCAAACACGGGTGTGTAGCCCTGTTTAGGCAAAAAGTTTTTAAGAGCTTTTAAATTCCCAAATGAATTTCTGAATCCCTCCGAACATAAAATTAGGGCTCCATAAGCCCATTATAACCACATTATGATTGAAAAGAAAAGTTTTTAAGATGTAACAAAATTTTGTGGTACGAAATTATAAGATTAAGTAAGATTAAGTATAGTAATACCTCATATCCGATCTCGATGTCGGACTTGGGTAAGGGGTGTTACAATCATGTTTCCATTTCCTTTCATTTCTTAGCCATTTATCCAATTCATTTATTCTTAACCATAGTAACCAAACACGAACTTGGTATGGATACACAAATCCATCATCCTTGGTTGTCAGGCAACGATGATGCTATATTAATACATAGTACCACTTTGGATTGCACAACAATAATGGGTTTCTCAACACAATCTATTTTCCACCCTGATTTGCCCGAAAAATATGATTTAATGTATAATATCTAGCACCACGAATTGCTTAGCGATGATGGTTTTACTCGGTAATCTTACCTTATGGCATGCCAATAATATCTAACACAATCTGAACATCTAATAGGGTAACCAAATATCCTATTTCATTAATTAATTCAATTTATACTTTAACATGCCAAATTCACCATCAATTTGTCAATTCAACAAATATAATAAAATGTTCCAACTCAATTTCATACCAATTGCATAAATCAAGCAAGTCATAAAATTTTTTATTCTATTCAATTTAATCCCTACTTCAGCATCTAATCCAATTCACATCAATTCAGCTTAAGAGGTCATCAATACTCACTTTTAACTCTGTATAATGAAAAATGATGTAAACATAAAAAAAATTAGTTCCAGAATCATAGAATTACAAAATGGAAATTCCAAGCTACTTATCAACAATTTTGGATTTTCCTTTCCCTCTTGACAAATCCGGGTCAATGTTAGCTACATATTAATATAAACACATGGAACTATCAACAAATAATCAATTTACAATAAAATTATCAATTTATAAAAAAATTTGCAATTAATTCAACTTAGTGCTTAAAACTTGAACTAACCAAACTTTCAATTCTCAACAATTGCATGTAACACCCAACTTTGGTGGGTCTTGAGTTTGGTGAGTAAAACGAAAGAAATTTGAGTGGCTGGAATGACAGAAATGTGCAAGTGTACACAATCGTAACAAGAAATAAAATGACAAGTAAATGTCGAGTTATAATTCCCACAGGACTGTAAAAAGAATTATTTATGAATCAATTAAAAACAATTTGGTGAAGAAAAATATTTTAATTTGAGGAGGTGATTAAAAACTAAGATTTTAACTAAGTAAAATAAATAAAAATAAAATAAAAGTTCCAATGCACGATTTCAAAAGATTATTTTAATCAAGATGACATAATTGTGTTAGATTAATTACATTTCTTAACTTAGAATTATTAAACTCATGTTTATGTTGTTATGAATAAATTCACGACAACTCGGTAATTTGCTAACTTATGAAAATACATACCTACCAAAATTCGTTTATCTCTTGACTATATCTCTATGTCAATTCAACCAATTAAACAAATTTTAATAAGCAAATGTGTTAATACACATACATACCTATGAAATTAAAATAATCTCATGTACATAACTCTATGTCAATTAAAACAATTAATTCAATCTCATAAGCACATAAAAGATTATGTGAGGTAACAATGTATTTCTACCTTGAAACAATTTAATCACAATAATCTTGCAAGTTATGCAAGGCTAATGTATCATTAGATACCATTGCTAATTTAACCCTCAGCTACCTTAGATGATTAAACATGCACTAATTAAGTATCGTGTCAATTAATTACAATTTCAACCCGTTTAAATAATTATTTCACTAGTTACCTTAAAATTGTAATGCAAGAATAACTTAGTCATGGTTTTGCTTAATCAAACATCTTACCGAGGCATATAACAACACAAACACAATTTTAAATAACTCAAGCAGATGAAATGCAATCAACCTAACATGAATTAAATTTAATCCATATTAATTAAGTTAAGCATATCAACAACACAAATATTCATAGACATGTTCATCACAACAACAACAACAAAATTAAAAGGATAGGGAACAAGGATCAAATCTAGTGTTCTTCTGAAGCTTGACTAGTTTGCTCCTCTCCTCCTTCTCTTCTTGTTCTTATTGAATCGAGGCTTTGAAGAACATTTGAACGCCACTCCAAATGGTGGTTAAATGAATATTTTTCAAGAGGTGAAATAGGTAAAGATAATGGGGAAGGAAATGAAGAACAATGAAGAGAGAGAAGTGAGAGAGAAGTGAAGAATGAATGGTTTTTGAGATGTGTTTGAAGTAAGCAGCCAAGGGGGTGTTTATAGGTTGAGAAGGCTGCTAAAAATAGCCAAAATCAGCAGCCAAAGACTTCCCCCTTGGCCAGCCACACATGTGGCATGTTTGAAGATTTCAAACATGCTATTTTTAGGTAGGGACGAATCGTGAAAGGCATGAATAGTAAAGGGGTTTGAATGAAAATTGAAGGAGTATTCAAGGGACATTTTGCAAGAAAAATAATCAGCCAAGAAATCTTATTGGGTCATCATGTGGGATGGTTTTGGGCTGCCCAATGCTCAGTTGGATTGGTTTTCTCGGTTTAGCTCAATTGGGCCCCTTTTCATAATTAATTAAAAATAATTTATTTAACCCCAATTAAATTGGATTAAAATTAAAATTAATTATATTATGAATTAATACACATAATTTGGACCATCTTAGGTTGAAAAACCATTTTGCCTTGATGCTAATAAATTGCTTCTCAGTTTTGTGCTTCTAGCAATGTCTGCCAAGCCGTTTTTCGCCCTTTGTGTAAATCTGTCGAAAATAATCAAAATTAATCAAAATTTGATATAAAATTAATTAAAATTCAAAATTTTCATAATTCAAGTGCAATTTAATTATTTTATAATTATTATATATTTTTCGACAAGAATTTTACCAAAACCACATGAATTTGAGTTAAAAGGGGAATGAAAAAGTGTGTATATTTTCATGTTTCCAGACCCCCAAACTTAATTCATTTCTCATATAGAGTAATGCAAAAATTTGAAAAGAATTTCTCGGAAACACCTTTGAAAAAATTTCCTTTAGAACAACATTCTTCCCAAAATTATGATTTTAGTATACTTATGCTCAAGAACAAGAAATTTGATATTTATGCTAACTAAGTATACATATCATTCAAATTAATCTCAATTATTATTATGATAGAAAAAAATAAACTAAATGCTTCCTAATAGAGGCATGTTAAATCCATACCAATTTGATTTTATTCCCTTATTCAAGATTAAGCTGCAATCATTAAGTTTAACTTATGCGTTCATATGTTAAACATAACAAATTCTCTCCAACAATGTAGGTAGCATAGAAATTTTAATCAATAGGTCTTTAAAAAGGTTGTAATGTGGCTAGGCTAGGGGTAGGTAACTAATATATAAATTTAGGCAAAAAACCCTAGACTTAGCTTGTAACAACCCGTTTTAAATGAAATTGAAACAGTGGCTTTAGGACAACAAATCTGAAGTTAAAAATTTTATTTTATTATTATTTTATGGTCTACAACATGATAGTATTACTGGATAAAAATTTTGTTAAGAAATTTTACCGTTTACATGCTCAATTTGATAAAAAGGACTAAATAGCGTAAAGTGCAAAAGTTGGGTTCTAACAGCTAAAGGTGTCTAATAGCTATAGAACTTTAAATTGGAGTTCCTTATATGGTAATTAGACCATTAAAGGTGATATTTCATGTATATGGCTTGGCATTAGTGTAAATTTTAATGTTTATAAAGGTTAATTTTGTAATTTAGTTAATAATGATTTAATAAGTTAAAAAAATTAAAAAGCATTCATATTTCTTATGTTATTCAACCGAATATGGAAGAAATGAAAGCCATGGAAGCTAGGTTATTCGGCCATCTTTAATCCTTCAATTAGGTATGATTTTTGGTCCCGTATTTAATTATTTATATGTTTTCAGGACCGTTGTAGCTTAATGTAGCTAGCCTGGGGACTAATTTGTAAAATTGTTAATGTATTAGGGTTTTCCCATTGATGATCATGCTTGAGTTTTGAAGTGTGATGAAAGAAAATGAATGGTTCTTGTTAGATAAATAACTTTTGCAAAGGAATTTTTAGTAAAATTGTCAAATAGGATTAAATTGAAAAATGTGATAAATTGTATGGTAAAATTGTGAATTAGTGAAATATGTGAGCTGCCATAAGCATGTATATAGTTCGAATAGGCTTGGGTAGGGATAAAATTGAATGAATTTCATTTTCTGAGCCTAGGGACTAAATTGCAAAGAATTAAAAGTATATGGGCAAAATAGTAATTTTACCAAAAATGTGTGTTGGACTAAATTAAATATGAATTATATTAAATTGAGTTAAATCCATTCATATATATCTAGTTAGACCTTGTATGGAGTTAGATCGAGGCAAAAGAAAAATATCAGATTAGCGCCTCAAATCTACGTAAACTCATCGAGGTAAGTTCGTGTAATTAAACTGTGTAATTATATGCTTTGGTTGAATTAAATGTATGTTATTTTCATTATCATCATATTTGAGTACCGATCGCGTATCTGACGATGTACGACATTTACCGAGCCCCGTTTGAACCTTAAGAATTTGTAGGATACAATTGACATGTCATTAGGGTTACCAATTTCTGCTCTTATGAGCTTACCATTACTCAGCTCGTATGAGCCTACCGTTATTCAGATCAGAGGAGCTTACTATTTACATCTAGTATGAGGATACATGTACAGGAATTGATGGATTACAGTTCAAGACCTCATGTGTACTACCCACGTATCAATGAGATTCTAAGTGGTTCAATGGGTACAATTCTGTTACAAGTTTATATGAGTTCGATATGAACTAGTACATGTATTTACATGAATTACGTGGAAATGGTTTATATATGATATATGGATACATGGTATAGATGTTACATGTATATGGAATTTGAATAGTTGCGAACTCATACATGATTCTCAGTTTTTATATGAATTACATGGCTAACTTGGTTGATGAATATATGTTAGGCTTTTGGCCAAATTGAATTGAGATATGCTTTGGTTTACTTACCTAAATTGTGGTTAAATGGTAGGTTATGTTTGGTGTTATACGAACTTACTAAGCTTAAATGCTTACTTTGTGTTATTTTCGTGTTTTATAGTAGTTCGAAAGCTCGTTCGGGTTGGAATCTTGTCGAAGCTATATCACAATATCCATCGGATCTTTTGGTACTTTTGGTTATCTAATTTTCGTTATATTGGCATGTATAGGTTATTTTGGCTAATGATAGCCTACATGTTTTGTTATGTTTTTAGCCATTTGAATTGGCTTATGTTTTGGTATATTTTGCAATGTATATATAAATGGCTTTATCATGTTTGATGTGTGGTTTGGTATGGTTAACATGTAAATTGATTTATGTTTGATTGATGAAAATTAAATGGTAGTTGAATATACATATGAATATGTATTATAATTTGGAGCAATTTAGTGCTTGTTGTGGAAAGCACATATGTACAATGATGTTAGTTTTTGAATGGTTTGTATTGGTGTTTTAGTGCACAAGTTACAAGTAACTTATATGACCATTTGATGCTAGAAATCAAGTACATAAATGGTACTAAATGGTATGTTTTGATTAATGATCTACATGGTAATTTTTTTGTGTAAATATGCATATAAGTTAGTTAAACAATTGGATATATTGAATGTTTAGATTTACATGTTATAAGTTGTCATTTGAGGTGCCTAATGGCATATTGGTTGTATGTGATGATTTTACATGTTTAAGGCTAGACTTTGGCTTGTTTTGGATGCCTATTTATGACTTGTGTATATGCAAAATGTTGAGTATAGGTGGATGCCAAATTGGGTGAGAAATGTAGCTTGTAAAATGGCCTATTTTCATTCACACGGGCAGAGAGACAGGCGTGTGTGACACATGGTCAAGGGACACGATCGTGTGTCCCCTATATCTTTTAAGAGCACAAGTCAGTATGCTCACACGGCCTAGCACACGGGCGTGTGGCTTGGCCGTGTGGCACAAGTCAATGAGTTACATGGGCATGGACATGGGCTGGAACACGGTTGTGTGTTCCTTTTTCGAATGCCCACATGGTCTAAGACACGGCGTGTCTCTTGGCTGTGTGAGTCACATGGCCTAGCCACACTGCTGTGTGACTCCTGCAGTTTTAAAAATTTATAAGTTTCTAAAAATTCTCTAAATTTTCTATTTAGTCCCAATTTGTTTCTAAGTGTATTTTGGCCCTCGAGGGCTCGTATTAGAGACAAAATGCATGATTATGATTAGTTTCTGGCACGAATGCTTTATGTTATGAAATGTTTCAATTTTTGTCCGTTTGAATTGTAAGCTTCGGTAATACTCTGTAACCCTATTCTGGCGATGGATTCAGATTAGGGGTGTTACACAACTTGAATTGGACCTTCGGAATAATTACCTTCAATACATCAACTTACTTTATTTCCACATGCTCTTTTGCACATCTATTTTCTTTCAAGTACATATGCTCCTCTCTCTCTTTTTTCACAAGCATTTTGCTACATGTACTACAATTTTTTGAGCATTTGATACTTCTTTTCAATTCCCCCAAACTTATTTTCAAAGAACATTTTGAATAGTACTGAGTCTAGTGTTTGGGACAATTTCAAGATAATTAAGAGAAAAGTGATTGTTAAATATTACAATGGTTCAAATAAAATTAGGCCATATAGTCTGGAAGTTGGGTTTCAAAGGATAACAATTCATCAAGGTTGGCTTGAAATGCTCAAACAATCCAAACAAAAGTTGCCTAAATCATTTTCAACATTCCATGCTTCATAGGATCTTGCCTTAAGAAACTACTAAGTCAATACTAGAGACTTAAACTTTCATGAATGCCAAACTTTCCTAAGGAGCTAAAAATTTTATGGTATGATTTCTGTAACAGCCCGATTTAGACCTTAGTCGAAATGGTGGTTTTGAGACTACAAATCGATGTCGGTATGAAATTTTAATATTATTTTTTGTGTGAATGGTATGTGACATTGTCCGTGTGAAAATTTTGTGTGATAATTTGATCATTTGTGTGCCGAATTAAGAGAAAGGACTTAATCGCATAAAATGCAAAAGCTATGTGCTGATTATTAAAGTGCTTAATTTTCATGGCTTTTTAAATGAAGGGTCCTTATGTTGTAAGTGGACCATTAAAAGTATAGATGGACGAAAATGGGTATATATTAAGTGAATTTATAATGTTTTAGTGAAGGGTAAAATAGTAAACTTTGTTTTAATGTTAATATAATAAATAAAAGAAAAAATTTTCCCATTATGTTCATCCATGTAACTAAAATATTGAGGAAAGAAAGGGTTAAGAGCTTTGTAGGTTTCGACACATTGAATTCTTGATTGAAGTATGTTCTAAGTTCAGTTTTTGATAATTTCTATGTTTTTGTAATCGTTGCTTTGTGCTCTAGCTAACCCATGTTGTAATTTTGTGAATTGATGATGTTTTTGTGATGAGCCATTGATGAACACTTTAGCTTTGTGATGTTATTTGGTGAAATATGAAAGCTTGGTGTTGGGTTAACATAGTTTGTATTTGAGTTTTTAGTGAAATTGAGTATTTTAGGCTAAATTGTGAAAAGTGTAAATTGAGGGACTAAAATGTGAAATAAATGAAATATGTGGGTTGGTATGGACATAAGAAAAGTTTTGCTAAGCTTGTGTTAGGAGAAATTATGTGTATTTGATGATTTTATGAATTAAGGACTAAAGTGTCGAAATGTGAAAATGTGAGGACTATTTTGTAAAATGCCTTAAATATGTGTGTTTGGACTAAATTGAATGAAATAGTGATTGAATGGATTGAATTTGAATGTGTATAGACCAAGAAAGGAGAGGTTCGGATCGAGATCGAGGCAAATATAAAGTGCTCGATTAATCGACCATTTCAATAGTTCGACGTCTGAGGTATGTTTGGATATAATACGTATATTTAGCCATGTTTAATATTATGAAATAAATGATATGATATTGTTAAAATGTAAATGCTATGTGCGAAATTGAATTATAGGCACTAAGTGTGTGATATTAGAATGGGGATAGAGATGATTGGCACTGTGTGTGCGAGACGATAAAAGCTTTGGATTATTAAATTGGAAATGTGTGTGCGATACCGATATAAGCTCAGTTTAACGGTTTGGCACTAAGTGTACGACAACATTTGCGTTTTTTTATGAATTGGCACTAAGTGTGCGAACAAAACAAGAGATTAGCAAAGGTGCATCAAAATGTAAAATCGAGTGGTTGAATAGCATGGTTGGTGAGTAACTAAATGCTAGCAAAGGTATGTATAATACCTATGTGGTTGATGAGATTAAAAGTAGATGAATGGATTGCTATGTGAGTGATCGATATGTTGAATATGTGTATCAAATGTAAATTATCTATGTGATAGTTTAATATATACATTGGTTTGATTTGATAAGATAATTGTATTTTATTTCAAACTTACTAAGCTTTAGAAAGCTTATTGTGTGAATTGTTTCTCTGCTTTGTAGTGTCAGTAAAGCTAGCTTAGATCCGGGGATCGTCAGCATCTCAATCACACTATCGGCTATCTATTTTGGGTACTTTTGGAAAAATGTACATAGTTGAAATATGGCATGTATAGGCTAGTTATTTGAATCATGTTTGAGATATGTAAATAGCATGTGATGTGGCTAAATATATGTTGGCTATAAGCATGAGTGAATTTGGTATATGATGTATATTATGGTTTGGCTTGTTGGTGATGAAAATGTCTTATGAATGATAAGTTTAGTGATGGATTGATGCTAATATGATTTAGTGATATAATAGATGAATCATGCTTGGTAATGCATGAGTTTTAGTTGTGAAATTTGGTTTATAAGTTGGCAAGATTAGAAATGGGATTGGATAGGATTGTATGTGATCATTTGACATGTATTTGGTTGCCAAATTGTGTGAGAAAATATGCATATTTGTGCTTGTAGGGTTAACCCTTGTATGGGTGGCAAATTGGCCTTGCAAATGACCTATTTTGTCACACGGCTGTGGCACACGGGTGTGCCTAGTGATCGTGGGGTAAGGTCAGCAGCTAGCTTAAGAGCACACGGCCATGGTACTCATGCGTGCCTATAAGCCATGTGAGAAAGTCAATATATGGCCTAATAGTACACGGCATTGGCACACGGGGTGCATGTTAGCCGTGTGGTTTTGGCACACGGGCGTGCCTGGTGGCTGTGGTACACAAGTTAGTTTTGACCACGGGGAGGACACACGGGTGTGTCTATTAGCTGTGAAAGGTACACGGCCTACCCCCACGGGCATGTATCCCCTGTTTTTAGAAAAGTTTTTAAGTTTTCGAGAAATTTTGTATGTGTTTCGATTTAGTCTTGACCCGGGTTATAAGCATGTTTAAGGTCTTGTTGACTTATTTAAGGGACATTGTGTGTATGATTGATGAATGAAATGTATGAAATATTATGAAAGTTCTCAATCTGTCTCGGAATGCTCCTAACCCTAATCCAACGATAGACTTGGGATAGGGGTATTACATTTGGTTGGTATCAGAGCTACGATTTAGTCGATTCTAAGACTAATGTAGTGCGTGTAAGTCTAGCTATACATGCCATATATGAAATTACGATAGTGTGATGAATTCTGATAATTGAAAATCTATTCTCATATAGTAATGGACCCCGATCGAGTAGTTGCTAATGACGTAGAGAGTAACGTGCCTACTCCTACTCAAGGGATAGTGTCGGCCACATCTAGGCCAAATGATAGCAGTGAGGGAGGAGAGGCTAAGCAATCATTCTTCCGAATGATGAGCGAGTGGTTTAAGGAGTTAACTTGAATGAATCCGGCTGCTCCACAACCTCTACCCCCACAAGTACCTGTTGTACCACAAGTTGTAGATCCGAATAGATTGAATAAACCTCCTGTCGACAAGATTTAAAAGTACGGGGCCAAAGGGTTTATGGCCACATCTAATGACGATGTTGAGTGAGCCGAGTTTTGGCTTGAGAATACATTATGAGTATTCGATGAGATGTCATTGACACCTGATGAATGTATAAAATGTGCTATTTCGTTGTTGAGGGATTCTCGTATAACTGGTGGAAAACATTGATATCTATGGTTTCGAGAGAGAGAATCACTCGGGACTTCTTTCAAGCTGAGTTTAGAAAGAAGTATATTAGTCAACACTTCATTGATCAGAAACGTAAAGAGTTTCTAGGATTGAAACAAGGTCATTTGTCTATTATTGAGCACGAACGGGAATTTGTAAGATTGAGTCAATACGTGAGGGAATGTGTTTCGACCGAAGCTACTATGTGCAAACACTTCATAGAGGGATTGAATGAAGACATTAAGTTGTTGGTTGGGATACTCGATATAAACAAATTTGTTGGGCTAGTTGAAAGAGCATACAAAGCTGAGGAGCTTAGTAAAGAAAACAAGAAAGTTGATTCTGAAGCTCATGATGAAGGAAAAAGATCGATGATAAGTTTTCTCAACCTTCTACAAAGAGATTTAGGCATACAAGTAATCAATCAAATGCTTCGTTTGGACATTCAATTAGAGATCATTCGAGACAAAGTGTTGGTCCACGAACTCAAGCTGATCGAATCAAGTTTTGGCAATGTTTAGAGTAACAAGCCTGAGTGTAGGCAATGTGGGAGACGACATGGGGGAGAGTGCTGGGTCAAGTATAATAATAGAACATGTTATAAATGTGGATCTCGAGATCATTTTATTCGAGATTGCCCAAAGATGGTTGAAGAGGAAAATGTTCTGAATGAAAGACCGAGTAATGTGATGGCTAGGGGCAGATCACCCAGAAACACCAGAAATGTAAGTGAAAGCCAGAGGGGGCAGCTGGTACAGCTATGAGATCGAAGGCAAAAGCTCTTACTAGAGCCTATACTATTCGAGCACGGGAAGAAGCATCATCTTCAGATGTCATTATCGGTATTTTCACATTACTTGATACTGATGTCATTGCATTGATAGATGGATCAACTCATTCCTATATGTGTATGAATCTAGTATTGAATAAACTTTACCTGTTGAGTCTACTGAATTCGTGGTTAAAGTATCAAACCCCTTAGGCAAGTGTGTCTTGGTGGATAAAGTGTGCAAGAATTGTCTATTAATGATTCGGAATGCTTATTTTTCGGTCAATTTGATGTTACTACCATTTGATGAGTTCGATATAATTTTGGGTATGGATTGGCTTACTTTGCATAATGCAGCGTGAATTGTAAAAGAAAGAGTATTAAATTGAAAAGTAAATATGGTGAAATAGTTCTAATTGAGTCCAGTGATATGATAGGATTAACAGCTATTGTATCTGTATTGAAAGCTATGGACTATGTGAGAAAAGGTTGTAAAGCTTATTTGGCGTATGTAATTGATACAAAAGTGTCGAAAAGAAAGTTGAATATGTGCCTATGGTTTGTGAGTTCCCAGATGTGTTTCTTGAAGATTTATCAAGATTACCTCCGATCAGAGAAGTTGAATTTGGTATTGAATTAGTGCCAAAAACTACTACTATCTCAATAGCTCTGTATAGAATGGCACCAATAGAATTGAAAGAGTTAAAGTCTCAGTTGCAGGAATTGACTGACAGAGGATTTGCACGACTGAGTTTCTCACCCTGAGGAGCTCCTGTGTTATTTGTGAAAAAGAAAGATGGAATTATGAGAATTTGTATTGATTATCGATAATTGAACAAGGTGACAGTAAAGAACAAATATCCATTACCTTTTATCGATGATTTGTTTGACCAGTTGAGAGGAGCTACAGTGTTTTCTAAGATAGATTTGAATCAGGGTATTATCAGTTGAGAGTTAAAGAATCTGATGTGTCGAAGACTGCTTTTAGAACGAGGTATGGACATTATGAATTCTTAGTGATGTCCTTCGAACTAACAAATGCTCCTTCAGTGTTTATGGATTTGATGAATTGGATATTTAGACCTTATCTGGATCGTTTTATTATAGTGTTCATTGATGACATTTTGATCTATTCGTGTGATGAGATGCAACATGCCGAACATTTGAGAACCGTGCTACAAACTTTGCGTGAGAAACAGTTGTATGTAAAGTTTAGAAAATGTGAATTTTGGTTGCATGAGGTTGGTTTTTCGGGGCATATTGTATCGCTTCTTGGGATTCGAGTTGATCCGAGTAAAATCTCTGCTATTTTGGAATAGAAGCCTCTAATAAATGTGTCTGAAGTCCGTAGTTTTCTAGGACTAGCTGTATATTATAAACAGTTTTTGAAAAGTTTCTCTATGATTTCAACTACGTTGACGCAGTTATTACAAAAAGATGTTAAATTTGGGTGGTTTGAAAATTATCAGTAGAGTTTTGAGCAGTTGAAAGCGTTGTTAACGGAAGCACTAGTGTTGATTCAACCCGAATCAGGCAAAGAGTTCATAGTATACAGTGATGCATCGTTGAACGGTTTGGGCTGTGTGCTGATGCAATAAGGGAAAGTCATTGCATACGCTTCGAGATAGTTAAAACCGCATGAAAAGAATTACCCAACGCATGACCTTGAGTTAGCTACGATTGTGTTTGCGTTAAAGATTTGGCGTCATTACTTATTCAGTGAGAAATGTCACATCTATACTGATCATAAGAGTTTAAGGTACTTGATGACTCAAAAAGATTTAAATTTGCGACAAAGAAGATGGTTAGAATTGTTGAAAGACTATGAACTTGTGATAGATTATCACCGGGTAAAGCTAATGTTGTAGCAGATGCTTTGAGTCAGAAATCATTATATGCTTTGCGAGTTATGAGTACTCAAATAGATCTGTGTGATGATAGTACAATTATAATTGAATTGAAAGTTAAACTGATGTTTGTATAGAAGATTTGTGATGCTCTAAAAAATGATGTTGAACTGATGGCAAAACGAACTCAATGTGAATCAAATGCTAAATCAGAATTTCGAGTAGATAGTGATGATTGTTTGAGATTTAGAGATCGAATTTGTGCTCCGAGCAATTCAAAGTTAATTTTGAATGAAGCTCACAATAGTCATTTGACTGTACATCCGGGAAGTACAAAGATGTATAATGATTTGAAACACTTCTATTGGTGGTATGGTATGAAAATATACATTTCTGACTATGTGTCGAAGTGTTTAGTTTGTCAGCAAGTTAAGGCTGAACATCAAGTTTCTTCTAGTTTATTACAACCAATTATGATTCTTGAGTGAAATGGGAGAGGATCACAAAGGACTTTGTGTCGGGTTTGCCCTTATCTCCAAGCAAGAAAGATGCAATCTGGGTGATAGTTGATAGATTGACGAAATCAACTCATTTCATTCCAGTGAGAACAAATTATTCACTTGATAGATTGGCTGAATTGTATATTACCGAGATTGTGAGATTGCACGAGTGCCACTATCTATAGTGTCTGATAGTGATCCAAGGTTTACCTCTCGATTTTGGAAGAAATTGCAAGATGCTTTAGGCACCAAATTGCATTTCAGTACTGCATTTCATCTACAAACGGATGACCAGTCTGAGTGGATGATTCAGGTTCTAGAAGATATGTTAAGATGCTGCATAGTTGAATTTGAATGCACGTGGGAAAAACATTTATCATTGATTGAGTTTGCGTACAACAACAGCTTTCAATCTAGTATCAAAATGGCAACATATGGAGCTCTTTATGGTCGAAAGTGTCGAACTCCATTGTATTGGACTGAGCTGAGTGAGAATAAGAATCACGGGGTTGATCTTATAAAAGAGACTGAGCAGAAAGTGAAAGTAATTCGTGAAAGTTTGAAAGCGGCCTCAAATCGTCCGAAGACTTATGCAGATTTAAAGCAAAAAGATATTGAATTTGAAGTTGGTGATAAAGTGTTTTTGAAAGTGTCTCCGTGGAAGAAAATACTTCAATTTGGCAGAAAGGGCAAATTGAGTCCGAGGTTCATTGGACCGTATGAGATTATTGAACGAGTTGGGCTGGTTACTTATAGATTGGGTTTACCATCTGAATTAGAGAAGATTCATAACGTGTTTCATGTGCCAATGCTTCGACGATACAGATCAGACCCGTCTCATGTGATTGCACCCACCAAGGTTGAGATTCAGTCAGGTTTGTCTTATATTGAAGAACCGATCCGAATTTTTGCACGAGAGACTAAAGAATTGAGAAACAAAAGAATTTCCTAAGTGAAAGTAGAGTGGCACAAACATAAAATTGAAGAGGCTATGTGGGAGTCTGAGAAAATTATGAGAGAGCAATATCCACACTTGCTTACTGGTAAGATTTTTGGGGACGAAAATCCCTAAGGGGGAGAGTTGTAACAGCCTGGTTTAGACCCTAGTGGGAACAGTGGTTTTGAGACCACAAATTTGAGGTCGGTATAAAAATTTAATATTATTTTCTGTGTGAATGGTATGTAACATTGTCCATGTGAAAATTTTGTGTGATAATTTGATCGTTTGTGTGCCGAATTAAGAGAAAGGACTTAATCGCATAAAATGTAAAAGATGTGTGCTGATTGTTAAAGTGCTTAATTGTCATGGCTTTTTAAATGAACGGTCCTCATGTTGTAAATGGACCATTAAAAGTATAAATGGACATAAATGGGTATATATTAAGTGAATTTATAATGTTTTAATGAAGGGCAAAATAGTAAACTTTGTTTTAATGTTAATATAATAAATAAAACACAAAATTTTGCCCATTATGTTCATCCATGCACCAAAAATATTGAGGAAAGAAAGGGTTAAGAGCTTTGTAGGTTTCGACACATTGAATTCTTGATTGAGGTATGTTCTAAGTTTGATTTTTGATAATTTCTACATTTTCGTAATCGTTGCTTCGTGCTCTAGCTAACCATGTTGTAATTTTGTGAATTGATGATGTTTTCGTGATGAGCCATTGATGAACACTTGAGCTTTGTGATGTTAGTTGGTGAAATATGAAAGCTTGGTGTTGGGTTACCATAGTTTGTATTTGAGTTTTTAGTGAAATTGAGTATTTTGGGATAAATTATGAAAAGTGTAAATTTTGGGACTAAAATGTGAAATAAATGAAATATGTGGGTTGATATGGGCATAAGAAAAGTTCGGCTAAGCTTGTGTTAGGAGAAATTATGTGTATTTAATGATTTTATGAATTAAGGACTAAAGTGTCAAAATGTGAAAATGTGAGGGCTATTTTGTAAAATGCCCTAAATATGTGTGTTTGGAGTAAATTGAATGAAATAGTGATTGAATGGACTGAATTTGAATGTGTATAGACCAAGAGAGGAGAGGTTCGGATCGAGATCGAGACAAAGATAAAATGCTCGATTAATTGATCATTTCGATAGTTCGATGTCTGAGGTAAGTTCGGATATAATACATATATTTAGCCATGTTTAATGTTATGAAATGAATGATATGATATTGTTGAAATGTAAATGCTATGTGCGGAATTGAATTATAGGCACTAAGAGTACGATATTAGAACGGGGATAGAGATGATTGGCACTGTGTGTGCTAGACGATAAAAGCTTCGGCTTATTGAATTGGCACTGTGTGTGCGATACTGATATAATCTCGGTTTAACGATTTGGAACTAAGTGTGCGACGACATTTGTGTTTCGTTTATGAATTGGCACTAAGTCTGTGAACAAAACAAGAGATTAACAAAGATGCATCAAAATGTAAAATCGAGTGGTTGAATAGCATGGTTGGTGAGTAACTAAATGCTGGCAAAGGTATGTATAATACCTATGTGATTGATGAGATTAAAAGTAGATGAATGGATTGCTATGTGAATGATCGATATGTTTAATATGTGTATCAAATGTAAATTATCTATGTGATAGTTTAATATATACATTGGTTTGATTTGATAAGATAATTGTATTTTATTTTGAACTTACTAAGCTTTAGAAAGCTTACTATGTGAATTGTTTCTCTGATTTGTAGTGTCAGTAAAGCTAGCTCGGATCCGAGGATCGTCAGCATCTCAATCACACTATCGGATATCTATTTTGGGTACTTTTGGAAAAATGTACATAGTTGAAATATGGCATGTATAGGCTAGTTATTTGAATCATGTTTGAGATATGTAAATAGCATGTGATGTGGCTAAATATATGTTGGCTATAAGCATGAGTGAATTTGGTATATGATGCATATTATGGTTTGGCTTGTTGGTGATGAAAATGTCTTATGAATGATAAGTTTAGTGATAGATTGATGCTAATATGATTTAGTGATATATGGATGAATCATGCTTGGTAATGCATGAGTTTTAGTTGTGAAATTTGGTTTATAAGTTGGCAAGATTAGAAATGGGATTGGATAGGATGGTATGTTATCATTTGACATGTATTTGGTTGCCAAATTGTGTGAGAAAATATGCATATTTATGCTTGTAGGGTTGACCTTGTATGGGTGGCAAATTGGCCTTGTAAATGGCCTATTTTATCACACGGGTGTGCCTAGTGACCTTGGGGTAAAGTCAGTAGCTAGCTTAAGAGCACATAGCCATGGCACACAGGCGTGCCTATAAGCCGTGTGAGAAAGTCAGGATATGGCCTAATAGTAAATGGCCTTGGCACACGGGGGTGCATGTTAGCCGTGTGGTTTTGGCAGGATTGACCATGGCCAGGGTACACAGGCGTGCCTGGTGGCCGTGGTACACAAGTCAGTTTCGACCACGGGAAGAACACACGGGTGTGTCTAGTAGCCGTGGAAGGTACACGGCCTACCCCCATGTGCATGTATCCCCTGTATTTTAGAAAAGTTTTTAAGGTTCTGAGAAATTTGTATGTGTTTCGATTTAGTCCCGACCCAAGTTATAAGCACGTTTAAGGTTTCGTTGACCTATTTAAGAGACATTGTTTGTATGATTGATGAATGAAATGTATGAAATGTTATGAAAGTTTTTGATCTATTCGGTAATGCTCCTAACCCTAATTTGGTGACGGACTCGGGATAGGAGTGTTACAATTTGCATGCTTTATTAAAAATACATTTATTTCATAATCCAGCTAACATAAAAATTATTGAAATAATCAAACTTTATTTATACTGAAGTTTAGCATACTTAACAAATTTCAAATTTTTGAACAATATATATCCTAATCATAATTAAAAGAAAATTTTATTCTGAGAGGAAATAATTTCAATTTTTCTGTCCCCCTACTTAAGATGAACAATGTCCTCATTGTTAAAAGTGAATAGATATTATGCACTAGGTAGGATTCTAGAAAAGAGGAGGTGAGTCAATTTGACTGCTTAAGTACCAAACTCTCTCTAGATCCAATCCTAAACATGTATATATCTGTTGCCACGCTTTGTACTTTGCAACTTGTTCATTTTTATTTATGATTTCCACCTCTTGTTTTATTATGTGAAAATAAAAAAATTCATAATAAAACTTAATCCTAAAATATTAAATAACCTAAGAACGAAATAATATAATGCCAAGATCCCCTCTTTTTATTTATTTGTAGATCCCTTCAAATTTGACTCATCTTTTGCTCCATCGTCTTTGTTTTTGCATGAATCGCTTCACTCCTTTTTTGATAGTGGACTCCATGGTTCAATATGAAATCTGGAAACTTAGGCATAGAAATAAATGGGTCATTGAATATTTTCGTAAGAATGCTTCTCATTGAGTCATCCCATATTTTTGAATATCTTCAGTAAGCTTGTTGTTGCCACTACATATGTTGCATTATATCCATCAACTTTGACAGCTCATCTCAAAGATCTGGGTTATGAGATTGAGTCCTGAACATTGAAGTTGCGACATCAGTTTTGGTTACTAGTTCCATTTGTTCTGCCTTATCAGGGATTTCATCTGACTGCATCGATTATATCTCTGTTGGATCTTCTTCTTCTTCTTCAGGATCCTCGCTTTCTTCAACTCGTTGGCGTAGAATAGAGTCTCCGGCTATTTGGTAGCGGTCCTAATATGTGATTATGCACTGGCTATAACCTGTCTTCTATATCTTTGCAAGAATTTTAGCTTTCGAGCACAAAATTGTTATCATAAAGGGAAAGTAAGTGGGGCAGAACGTCTAGCGACACAATTCTGCATTTCTTTCAAGATGATTTTTCCCACATCAAAACTCTTTCCAGTTAAAATTGAGTATAATAAGACCATTCGATCTAATGAAATTGTAGTCCCATGTGAAAAAGGAATAAGGCTAAATAGAATGAAATATAACCATACCTTAGCTAGTGGTGTCAAATATTTTTTGCGACAAGTGTGAATTCCAACTTGCAATACCTTGGCCGTAGTATGTGTACCTCTGAAGTGTCCCCCACCCAGAGCTGAGTGAAAATGATATAGAATCTTATGCACTTCATTTTCTTCCATGCATCTCCTAATCATTTGATCTACACACTTTTTAAACAATATGGTTCTTTCCAGAAATAGTACTCCACATCGTGAAGAAACTTTTTCTTTTGATGATATGTATTATCAATCGGCATCAAACCACAAGCTAAATAGTTAGCAATATTAGCAAACCAAGGGGTACTGTGGACATGATTTACCTCCAGTATGAGTTCATCTAGAAATGTCTCCTGAATGGGTATAAGTGGAGAATTCCCTTCTTGCGCTCCAATCTAGAAAAGTGGTCTGTTACTTTGTTTTCTACTCCTTTTCGATCTTGAATTTCTAGATCGAAATCTTGAAGTAAAGTACCCATTGGATCAATCTCGGCTTAGCGTCTTTCTTGGCAAGTAAATACTTAATTACTGAATGGTCCGTATAGACAATCACTTTGGTACCTACAAGATAAGATCAGAACTTGCAAACACAATAGCAAGTAACTTTTTCTTTGTTACCGTATAATTCAGTTGAGCTCCTGTCAGAGTCTGACTTGGGTAGTAGATGGGCTGAAAAACTTTTTTCCTTCGTTGGCCCATGACAGCTCCTACTGTCAAGTACCTTGCATCACACATCAATTCAAATGGAAAATCCTAGTCTGGCGTGATGATTATGGGTGTCAAAACTAACCGACTCTTCAAATCTTTGAAAACTCTTAAGCACTCCTCATCAAATTTGAACATCGTGTCCTCCAATAATTTGCATAAAGATTTAGCAATTTTGGAGAAGTCCTTGATAAATCTTCAATAGAAACCGACATAGCCTAAAAAGCTCTTAACACCCTTTACAGATGTCGGAGGTGAAAGTTTCTCAATAACATCTACATTTGCTTTATCTACCTCGATTTCATGTCTCGTTATCCGATGCCTTAGAATAATACCTTCTCGTATTATTAAATGACGGTTTTTCTAGTTAAGTACGAGGTTTGTTTCTTCGCATCACCTTAGTACCTTGGCTAGATTGGCTAGGAAATCATCATAAATGTAACACCCAAACCCAGCCTATACGTTACGGTCGAATCTGGTATGCCACAGGGTGAAGTAAAATCAAGACTTAGTTATATTTATGAAAAATCGGCGATTTGAAAGATAACTTTTTCTCGATTAGTATGTAGTCTTTTGAAAACATGATGAATAATTTAATGAAACACCAATTTAACTTTAATATTTAAACCACCGAGGTGTCATGTTTGATATAAACCACAAAATAATAACATAAACCAAAGTACAACCTTGAAAGGCCTTATTACATAGCAAAAATCCCAAATTAAAATAAATTTATAGAAATGCCGAAACTATAAGGAAAAGAAATCGAATGTATGGCCTCCACGAGTCCGCCTCGGCTCCTGCATCCACGAGCTACTGCTCACCTGAAAAGTTAAGGAAAGGGGTGAGTCACCAAGACTCAGTGTGTAAAACCTACCACATTATACATACTGCATGAAGCCCACAGTCACACATTGGCCTTAGCCCACATATCATCATACAACGCATGAGATGCAATAAGCCCAACCCAAACCTAGTTTTTCCATCCGCTACATACCAACCCGTACCAACCAATCACACCGTGGGGATTTCTACAATCGACCCTCCATCCGCTACACTCCATCACAACAGTCATGCTGCCAAGTATACACGATCACTAGGTGACCAAATAATATTTTGTGGCATAGCCACCGATCACTATGTGACCAAATAAAATATATATACATCGTGGCAGAGCCACCGATCACTATGTGACCAAAAATAATGGATGAACATATGTATATATATCGTGGCAAAGCGACCGATCACTACGTGAAAAATTAAGCACTTCCCCTTCATATCAAACCCATACCCATGATCTACATACAATCCTAACAATGCAACATGCTAATCATAACACATCAGTCTAACATACATACATTTGGCTACACAAAGTAACGATCATACCACGCACTGCAATCCTAGCCTTACCCTTAAGGTATCACGACCGCCTCTACACCCTTTTTCCGCTTTTCACCCACTCAAGCGTTAGTACAGTTATAGTTTAGTGTGTGAAAGTTTACACACCTGATAACACGTAAGACGACACTCTTTATGTCGATGCTATCACTAGCCAAAAATACCGCTATTTGCCTACTATTCTGCTCAGAAGCTGGCCCACAACCCAGTAGCCAATCACGAACAGCAGACACCACGCGTTTCGTGAATTTTGGGAGTAGAACTACAAATCCAACCCCTTCCTTCGATTTGTTGACAGTCGAGTCCATGAATGACCTTGGTTAAAAGGTAATATAATGATTACTTAATGAAGCATTAGATTAATACTCGAATAATGAAAGGAAAATGATTGAACTACTCAGCGAGAATCAAAACCCTTACCTTGAAATCCCAAAATAGTAGTCCGGTTCGAAGGCTAACGATTTCTGGCTTAGAAATCTAGGCGACTGGATCTCCTTCAAATCCCAGAATGGTGCCCAAAAAGAACACGAGATCAGTGAAAACGTCAAACTAAAGATGGCCCTAACCACCCACTTGCCGTTCAGCTTTGGCCTCAAAAGCTGAAAAAGATTAGAAAAATAATAGCACAAGTCGACACTTACCTTTACCGTGGATTTCGGCTACCACTTGCAAGAAGATTTGGCAATTAAAGAAGAAAATTGAAACGATGAAAGAAATAAAACCAAGCCACAAACAAGATCTAAGAGTTTTCGGCTTTTAAGAAAGATCCAAAAAAGAGATGAATAAGAAGAGAGGCTAGGTGTTTTCGGCTTTAGAAGAATAGAGTTAGGAGTTTTTTGGCTTTTGGTAGAAAAAGAAGAAGAAGAAGAAGAAATCCTTAGTTGCCAAAATTTAGGAGGAGAAAAGAAGAAGAGAAAGAAAATAAAAAAGCTATACCGCAGGAAAATAATGAAAATTCGACACCCCTTAGCCTCATCTAGTCGTTCCCTCTTGCACACAGTCCCACATTCAGCCACCTCTTCCCCCTCTATCCTATCCCTCATTTTTCTCTTACCCCCATCTTCCTATCTTCTAACTCAATCCACTCCCACTCCCTTAGAGTCCCAGCCGAAACCACCTCTTACTCCTCATGCACATATCATAAAAAAAACACTCCTTTTGCTTAACATGGGATTCGAACCTGCTCCCTCCAACCTTGCATGTAGGCGTCACCTAGCTGCTCCCTAGTGGTGCCTCCTTGCCACTTTACCACTTGAATTTTTTGGTGTTAACTTTTCCATTCAAGTACCCTTAAAGCCCACTTCACCTGGTTCTCCCTTTCAATGACTAAAAAAATGAAATTTCTACCAAGGCTCTGACCTAACCTCAAGCCTTCCCAAAAGCTCTAAACACAACGACACACACACACAGAGCATGGCAGACATACACAACACATCACAAATGTAGAGCCCCCAATCTAGGATGTTACAGTTCTACCCCCTTAAAAGAATTTCGTCCTCGATATTACCTGGTCAAATGAGGTGAGGGTATTGCTGTCATATAACATCCTCTAGCTCCCATGTAGCTTCCTCTGATCCATGATTATGCCATAGAACCTTAACCAAAGAAACCGATTTTCTTCGCAAAACTTTAACATCACGCTCCAAGATCTAGACAGGTTCCTCCTCAAAAGATAAATCAGGCTTTACTCTAAGTTCCTCCAACCGGTATCACATGAGATGGGTCTGAATGGTAATGTCGCTACATTGAAATATGTAATACATCATGAATCTTACTTAGCTCTGAAGGTAGCTCAAGCTGATAAGAAACTTGTCCTACATGCTTTAACACCCGATAAGGCCCGATAAACCTAGGGCTTAGCTTACCCTTTCATCAAAACCTTAGAATTTTCTTCCACGGTGATACCTTCAAGAAAACCCGATCACCCACTGCAAACTCTATGTCCCTTTGTTTCAAGTTAGCGTAAGACTTCTGCCTGTCCGATGCTTCCTTTAACCTAGCTCGAATCAACCCATCCTTATTCTCCATTTCCAATACTAATTTCAAACCCAAAATCTATCGTTTACCCAACTCTGTCCAACATGTAGGAGTACGACACTTCCACCCGTACAATGCTTCATTCGGTGCCATTCGAATATTGAACTGGTAGCTGTTATTATACGCAAATTCCGTCAATGGTAGAAAGTCCTCCCAGCTACCTTTGAAATCGATAATACAACCTCTCAACATGTCTTCCAAAATCTGAATCACCTTTTCTGACTGTCTATCCGTCTGTGGATGAAACGTAGTACTAAAATCCAACTTTGTCCCCAACGCTTGATGCAATGCCCTCCAAAATCTCGACATAAACCTAGGATCTTTTTCGAGATAATGGACACAGGTACTCCATACAACCTCACTATCTCTGCTATATACAACTTAGCCAACTTTTGTAGAGAGTAGTCAACCCAAACTGGTATAAAATGAGTGGACTTCGTCAACCGATCAACGACTACCCATACCAAATCCTTCTTAGTAGGTGTAAGGGGTAGCCCACTAATAAAATCCATAGTGATTCTCTCCCATTTCCATTGTGAAATCTTCACCGACTGCAACAACCCCGAAGGTAACTGATGCTCCGCCTTGACCTACTGACATATTAAACATTTACCCATAAATTCGGTTACTTGGCCACCAAAATTATTCTCGTAAATCTCGATACATTTTGCTTCCTCTCGGATGCATAGCATATGGGCTACTATGCGCTTCCTGAAGAATCATCCACCTCAATTCCACGTCCCTCGGCACACAAACCTTCTTTCAAAACACAAAACCCCATCATCATTCTGCTTATAGTCCCCCACTTCACCATGTTGCACTTGAGATAGTCGGGCACTCAAGTCATCACCCTGCAACTGCTTCTCCTTAATCTTATCTATCTATGTCATCTTTATCTAAAGCTTAGCTAATAAACTCCCATCTTCTTACAGGCTTAGATGAGCAAACATCACCCTTAGATCCGAGATCACCTTCCGAATTAGCGCATCCTCCACCATATTAGTTTTACCCAGATGGTATTCAATTGAACAATCGTAATCCTTCAATAGTTCAATCCACTCCTCTGCCTCAAATTCAACTCCTTCTGGGTAAGGAGATATTTCAAGCTCTTATGATCTGTATAGATGACGGACTTCTCTCCATACAGATAATGTCTCCAAATTTTCAAAGTAAAAACCACCGCCGCCAATTCCAAATCATGCGTGGGATAATTTAGCTCATGAGGTCTTAACTGTCGAGACGCTTAAGCAACCACTCTTCCGCCTTGCATCAACACACATCCTAACCCGGTGTGTGAAGCATCACAGTAAACCACAAAATCTTTTCTAGCCTCCAGTTGAATCAACACCAAAACTTTCGTCAACACCTTCTTTAGCTTTTCCAATCTTTCCCGCTGCTTGTCACCCCACAAAAAAGTACTCCCTTCCTCAACAACTTGGTTAAAGGTGCCGTAATCAGGGAGAATCCCTCAACGAACCTCCTGTAATAACCAAGAAGACCTGAAACTCAATTTCATCACAGCACTGGGTGCTTTCCAATCCATGATAGCTTCAACCTTCCGAGGATCAACTCTGACCCCTTCAGCCAATACAACGTGTCCTAGAAAAGTAACCTCCCTTAACCAAAATTTGCACTTACTAAATTTTGTGTACAATTGTTTCTCCCTCAGGATTTGTAATACCACTCACAGATGAGAATCATGCTCCTCCCCTGACCTTGAATATACCAGGATATCATCTATAAATACTACCATAAATCGGTCCAAATAGGGTTGGAACACCCGGTTCATCATATTTATAAACACCGTTGGTGCGTTAGTCAACCCAAATGGCATTACCAAGAATTTGTAATGGCCATAACAGGTCCTAAAAGCTGTCTTATGAATATCACTTTGACCTTAAGCTGATGGTATCCTGATCTCAAATCTATCTTTGAGAATACTGACGCCCCTTTCAGTTGATCGAACCAGTCATCAATCCTTGGCAACGGATACTTATTCTTGATGGTCAACTTGTTCAGCTGACTATAGTCAATGCACATACGCATTGATCAATCCTTCTTCTTGACAAATAGCACTGGCGCTCCCCAAGGCGATACACTTGGTCGAATGAACCCCCGATCCAACAATTCTTGAATCTGGGCTTTCAGTTCCACCAACTCCTTCGACGCCATCCTATATGGTGCAATAGATACTGGTGCCGTTCTCAGAAAAAGATCGATTCCAAATTCCACCTCGTGATCCGGAAGTAGTCTGAGAAGTTCTTCTGGGAAAACGTAAGAAAACTCCCTCACCGTTCTAACATTCCCCACAATTGAATCCTGAACCTCCAAAGCACAAATAGAAGCTATAAATGCCCTACACCCTTTTCTCACCATTCTTTTAGCCTTTAGAGTGGATACTACATTAGACAAGTAGTTCCTCCTTTCACCTATTACCACCACCTTATCCTCCTAACTAGTCCTTAGTACCATACGCTTGGCTTCACAATCTAGGTTCACTTGATATTTCACTAGCCAATCCATACCTAAGATTAGATCGAACTCCCCAAAAGGCAGTTCCATTAAGTCTACTGGAAAGACTACCCTTTTCACTTCTAGAGGTACATCCCTATACAGTCTGTTCACCACTACCGACTAACCTAGGGGGCTAATTACAGTCATCTCCCTAGAGACGATCTCAAATGCTATACTTGAAGTTCCAGAGACTACACTAGCAATATAAGAGTGCGTCGATCCAATATCAATTAGTACAGAGAAAGGCAAACCAAAAATCAAGAACGTACTGGTAATGACACTCGGTGCATCCCCCTAATCTAGGCGTCTTGCAGCATAGACCAACCCCAGCTGTCTTGCATCAGTGTTCCCTGTATCTCCGCCTTGCGTTCCACAGCCCCGACCATAACCATTACCTCCTCTAGGCTGGACCGCGACCTCTCTTTGGTTGTGGACCTCCTCTACTAGGCTGAGCGTTAGTTTGTTCTATCGGCTCTGTACCACCCCAATCTTGTGGACAGTCCCTAACTAGATGATCCGAGGACCCACACCTAAAACATTTCCTGTCACTTACCCAACATTCACCCGAATGAAATTTATTACACCAACCACACCTCTGAGCTGACCATTACCCCTAGATCTCACACCCTGTCTTGGCCCATCCATCTTAGGTTTTTTCTGGAAATGCCCGTTGACCTCGACGATCCAACATTCCTCTTATTCCTATCCCTATCTCTATCATTATTTCGCTTTTCGGTTCGCTTAACTTTCTCGGCTATCTTAGCCTTTTCTACTAAAACTGCAAATTCTCACTCTCGTTGTGGAACTATCAACACCCGCAGATCATCCCTCAAACCATCCTCCAATTGAACACAACGCTCATGCTCGGTGGCCACTATCCCTCGAGTATAATGACTCAAGCGCAAAAATTTTGCTTCATAAGTAGCTACCGGTTTACTTTCTTGAATCAAATTCAGAAATGTCCTACGCTGCGCATCCACATAACTCGGTCCGATGTACTTACATTGGAATGCCGACTTGAAAAACTCCCAAGTAATGCGGTCAGCCATCGCACCATCCCTGACCGTAAGCCACCATTGGTATGCTTCATCCCGAAGAAGAGACACCACTCCTTTCAGCTTTTCCTCTTTCGTGAAGTCAAGATCATCCATTATATGCTCTACTGCTTCCATCCAATACTTAGCTGTTCTAGGAGCTACACAAAAATTCTCCTAAATAATTTCGCTCCATTAGCCCTAAGTTACTTTGGAACAGATTTTCGAGGTCTCGTACCCATGCCATCTCCCGCAACTCTCTCCAACACTCAGAACATCGCCTGAAACACCGCATTGTCTCTGCCCGTTTGGTCCTGATACTCAACCTCCATAGCTGGTGGCACTGGTATCTCATTTTCAGACTCAAGACTAGACCCTACTGGTTCCGACACAACAATCATGCCTCTACCTAGGCCACGCACACCACGTCCCCTAGTTCTCATATCTCGCTTTCACAATTTATCTGATTAAAAATTTTATGAATTAATACTTTCTTCCACTGATTAATAACGAACAGTCTTATGGAAAATAGTTTAAACAGTAGTTCTTTAGAATTCAAAATCAGCCTCAAGTCTGTATCTCCTAGTTCTAGAAATCACATACATTCCACATCCATATACATCACAAACAGATCATCACATAACAGCATCAAACACAAAAGTGACATCCATAAACTCATATTCGCCACATAGGGGTTTTTTTGTCATTTCACTACCTAAGGGTATTTTCGTAATTTTACCCTACATGGGTATTTTTGTAATTTCAAAAAATAATGTATCTGGGTAATTTTACAAAATAGGGGTATTTTGGTAATTTTATAAATTAGGGGTATTTCGGTAATTTTACAAATCAGAGGTATTTTGGGTCATTCACAGAACTAGGGGTATAAGTAATTTTACAAAAATAGGGTATTGGTCCCTTTTGGGTTTTAGTCATGAATTTTGGCCCATTAATAAGTCCTCTTGGCTAAAGTGAACAAACACTACACACCAGGTAGGATTCCAGCGAAAGGAGGTGGACCACTAGGACCACTTAAATACCAAGCTCTCCCTAGATCCAATCGTAGACATGCGTATTCCTGTTGCTACACTCCAACCCAACGACTTATCCATGGACATGTTTAATTAGAGAAATTAAGTTTTATGGATTTTAAGAGTTGTGTACCTAGGCCTAAGGTCCATAAACCCTAGCATACTCGCCTATGTCCCCATAAAGCCCATTAAATCCAATCATGCATACTACATCAAATGTTAGAATACTTACCTGGGTGGATCAGGTGCCACCAAACTCGACGGCCATATCTCAACCCAAAACATTTTTCTCAAACTTACTTCAAACTATAAAACACCACTAGGCCCAATTCACAGCCCGAGTTTAGAATCGGGCTCTGATACGAAAAATGTAACACTCTAAACCCGGCCTATACACTACGGCCGAATCTGGTATCCCATAGGGTGAAGTAAAATCAAGACTTAGTTATATTTATGAAAAATCAGCGATTTGAAAGATAACTTTTTCTCGATTAGTATGTGGTCTTTTGAAAACATGATGATTAGTTTAATGAAACTCCAATTTAACTTTAATATTTAAACCATCGAGGTGTCATGTTTGATATAAACCGCAAAATAATAACATAAACCGAAGTACAGCCTTGAAAGGCCTTATTACGTAGCAAAAATCCCAAAATAAAATAAACTTATACAAATGCCAAAACTATGAGGAAAAAAATCGAAAGTATGGCCTCCATGAGTCCACCTCGGCTCCTGCATCCACGAGTTATTGCTCACCTAAAAAGTTAAGGAAAGGGGTGAGTCACCAAGACTTAGTGTAAAAGCCTCCCACATTATACATACTCATGAAGCCCACAGTCACACATTGGCCTTAGCCCACATATCATCATACAATGCATGAGATGGAATGAGCCCAACGCAAACCTAGTTTTTCCATCAGCTACACACCAACCCGTACCAACCAATCACCCCGTGGAGATTTCTACAATTGACCCTCCATCCGCTACACTCCATCACGACAGTCATGCTGCCAAGTATACACGATCACTAGTTGACCAAATAATATTTCGTGGCACAGCCATCGATCACTATTGACCAAACAAAATATATATATACATCGTGGCAGAGCCACCAATCACTATGTGACTAAAAATAATGTATAAACATATGTATATATATCGTGGCAAAGCCACCGATCACTATGTGACCAATTAAGCACTTCCCCTTCATATAAAACCCATACCCATGATCTACATATAATCCTAACAATGCATCATGCTAATCATAACATATCAGTCTCACACACATACATTTGACTACACAAAGTAACGACACGATCACGTGCACTGCAATCCTAGCCTTACCCTAAGGATATCACATTTCTACACAACCTTTTTTGGCTTTTCATTGCTCAAGCGTTAATACGCTTATAGTATAGTATGTGAAAGTTTACACACCTGATAACACGTAAGATGACACTCTCTATGTCGACGCTATCACTAGCCGAAACTACCACTATCTGCCTACTATTCTGCTCAGAAGCTAGCCCACAACCCGGTGTCCAATCACGAACAGCAGATACCGCGTATTTCTTAAAATTTGGGACTGGAACTACAGATCCAACCCCTTCCTTCGATTTGCTGACATTCGAGTCCATGAGTGACCTTGGTCAGAAGGTACTATAATGATTGCTTAACGAAGCATTAGATTAATACTCGAATAATGAAAGGAAACCAATTGAACCACTCAGCGAGAATCGAAACCCTTACCTTGAAATCCCGAAATAGTAGTGCAGTTCGAAGGCTAACAATTTCTAGCTTAGAAATCTAGGCGACTGGATCTCCTTCAAATCCTGAAATGCCACCCAAAAAGAACACGAGATCAGTGAAAATGCCAAACTAAAGATGGCCCTAACCACCTTCGCCATTTGGCTTTGGCCTCAAAAGCCAAAAAGATTACAAAAATAATAGCACAAGTCGACACTTACCTTTCTGAGGATTTCGCTACCACTTGCAAGAAAATTCAAGAATTAAAGAAGAAAATTGAAACGATGAAAGAAATAAAACCAAGCCACAAACGAGATCTAGGAGTTTTTGGCTTTTAAGAAAGATACCAAAAAGTGATGAACAAGAAGAGAGGCTAGGCATTTTCGGCTTTAGAAGAATAGAGTTAGGAGTTTTTCGGCTTTTGGCAAAAAAAGAAAAGAAAAAGAAGAAATCCTTTGTTGCCAAAATTTAGGAGGAGAAAAGAAGATGACAAATAAAATTGAAAAGCTATACTCCAGGAAAATAATGAAAATTCGGCACCCCTTAGCCTCATCTAGCCATTTCCCCCTTGCACACAGTCCCACATTCGGCCACCTCTTCCCCCTCTATCCTATCCCTTATTTTTTCCTTATCCCCATCTTCCTATCTTCTGACTCAATCCACTCCCACTCCCTTAGAGTCCCAGCCAAAACCACCTCTTACTCCTCAGGCACATATCATAAAAAAAAAAAAAACACTCATTTTGCTTAACATGGATTCGAACCTGCTCCCTCCAACCCTGCATGTGGCGTCACCTAAATGCTCCATTAGTGGCACCTCCTTGCCACTTTACCACTTGAATTTTTTGTGTTAACTTTTCCATTCAAGTACCCTTAAGGCCCACTTCACCTAGTTCTCCCTTTGTGTTAACACATCAGACACACACAACATGGCATACATACACAACACATTACAAATGCAGAGCCCCAAATCTAGGATGTTATAATATATATCTCTGAATACTAAAAAATTATCCATAAAGACTTCAAGTATTTCTCAACCATGTTAGTAAAATAGACATCATACATATTTGAAATGTAGCAGGTGCATTACATAAACCAAATGGCATGTGTCTAAATGCAAATGTACTGTACAGTTAGGTGAATGTTGTTATGTGTTGATCTTCCGGTGCTACCATAATCTGATTATACCCCGAGTATCCATCGAGAAAACAGTAATAGTCTCGCCTCACAAGTCTATCCAGCATCTGGTCCATAAACAACAAAGAAAAGTAATCTTTCCTAGTTGCCTTGTTTAGCTTCCGTAATCGATGTAAACTCTCCATCTCATAACTATTCTAGTTGGAATCAACTCGTTATTTTTATTCTCCATCCCGTAATACCTCTTTTCTTTGGCACACACTAGACCAGACTTACCCACGAACTATCTGAGATGGGGTAAATTATACCCGTATCTAACCACTTGATGAGTTTTTTCTTTACCATGTCCTTCATGATGGGGTTCAGTCTTCATTGTCCATCAATCGTCCCTTTCTTGCCATCTTCTAGGATGATCTTGTGTATGCATACAGATGGACTAATTCTGTGAATATCAGCTATGGTCCATCTGATAGCCTTTTTGAATTGTTTCAATACTAGGATGAGTGTCTCTTCTTGTTCAATGATTAATTTTGCTGAAACAATCATAGGCAAAGTATAATCGTTACCTAAATAAACATATTTTAAATTCGATTGAAGTACCTCGAGTTCTAATTTAGGTGGCACCTCGATTGACTCTTTTGGTTGGGCATAATCCCTATTCTCTAAATCTAAAGATTCAAAGCGGGATTGTGGATTAAATCCCTTTTAATTAGCTTCTAGCAAAGCTAAGTATTAATCCTCCTCTTCATCACTTGGAGGGTCTGATGCAAAAATTTGTTCCAATGTGTAACGCCCAGAAAAATCTTTATAATTTATTTTCGTATGTTTGTGACACAATGTCTATCTGCTTCAGTGGTTATGTGTTTTGGGTGTGTGTGAGAGGTCTCAAGTTCAAGCCTTGGCTTGGTTGAATTTTTGTTTTTAAACGAATAAACCCCCATCTCTAATTAGTAGGCTTATAATTATATGTTGGTAAAACATGTCAGAAAAGGTCTGCTAGTCTAGTGGACAAGTAGAGTGTGAGAGTGTTGGAGGTCCTGTGTTCGAGTACTAGTGTGGGCATTATTTTTGCTATTACGGACTGCTAGAGATTGTATTTCATTAAAAGTCTGAGTAGTGGGAAGGTTGGAGAGTTTTTAGGAGAAGATTTGGGGATTTTGAAGTTATCTCATATTTGATTGGCTAAACATTTCGGCACTCTTCCTCTCGTTTTCACAATTCTTTCGGTTTTGGTAATTTTCTCTCTTTTCATCTTGTTTGCTTTTATTCTAATTTTCACCTTTTTTTCTTGGCTGCTGAATTTATCTTTTGGTTTTTTTCATCCTTCCTTGTAGCCGAAACCTACCTCTTCTCAGCATTCTCTTTTTGTTCTTTGTCCAATCAGTTTTTGGTACGCAACGGTTGTTTCCTTACTCTCTCTGCCAAAATGGTTGCTTCACCAAACATCTCCCTTTTTTTACTATCAATTTCGCTACCTACAATCCCTATTTTCAATTTCTTTCTTCTTATTTATTTATGTTGGTTAAGTTTTCAATTATTTCTAGGGGTGTAGTTGTTCTATCTTTTGTCTTTGTCGAACAGTTGTGCTTTTGGCCTTCTTTTTGGTTGTAGGCAGATAATTTCTTCCCTCTATTCACGGATTTGTGTTTTTGGTAAGTTGATTTTCATTTTGTTTCAAGCTAGTCATGCGAATACATATTAATAGGAGTTCGACTGGAATGCATGTATTAACCTTGGAGCTAGTGATCACTATTTATGTAACAGACTGAATTTGACCCTAATCGGAACGGTGGTTTTGGGACCACGAATCCGAGTTCGAGAAATATTTTAGTATTATATTTTGTGTTTATTATATATGAATTAATGTATGTGAAAGTCTCGTAGAGAAATTTTATCGTTTATGTGTTTAATTTAGAAAAAAGGACTTAATCGCGTAAAAGGTAAAAGTGGCATACTAAAGTGAAATGTGCTAATTTGAGCATGGCTTTATATTATGAAGTATTGAAAGGGTAAATAACCCATTTTATGAGTTAGTGGCCGGCCATGGACAAGTTTGTCCTTAATATATATTATTTGGTTATTTTATTTTAAAGGTTAGTTAAGTAATTAAATAATAACTTAAAATATATTAAAGTAAAACAAAACAAAATGCCATTATCATTCATCTTTGTTCTTGGCCGAACCTTTGCATGAGAAGAGGGGTTTAAATTCTTTGAATTTTCAGCACTTTGAAGCCAAAATTGAAGGTGAGTTCTTAGTCGGTTTTAGGTAATTTTTACGTTTTTGAGATCGTTGCTTTGAGTATTAGCTGACCCATGTTGAAATTTTAGAATCTAAGCATGTGTGATATTCGGCCATTGGCATGTTCTTGTGGTTTTTGATGTTTGATGTTTTTAAATTAAAGATATGTTTAAGATTAATATATTTGGTATTGGAAATTTTGGTGAATTTGAGTAATTAGGGCTAATTTGTAAAAGTAAATTTTTAGAGGGGCTTATTTGCAAAATAAATGAAAGAAATGGACTTATAATGTCCTTGTGAACATTCGGCCCTTGTATAGTATTGGCAAATTGTTTGTATTTTGTGTTTTGTACAATTAGGACTAAATAGTAAAAATGTGAAACCTTAGGGGCAAAATGGTAATTTGTATGTTTATGTGTTTTCGGACTAAATTGAATTGAAATGTACTTGAATGAGTTGAATTTAATGTGTTTTAGATCAAGAGCATAGAAAATGGAATTGGATCGGGGAAAGACGAAAGTTCTCGAATAGCCGGTTTAAGTTGTTCGTCGACAGTCGAGGTAAGTCCTTAAGCTAAAATAGGTCATAGAATTATTTACTTAATCATTAAATGATATTGTTCGATAAATTTGAAGGTATATTATTGTAATAGCCAAATGTATATGGGTGAAATTGGCTTGAATGCATAAATTGACAATACGAGATTACTATGTATCTTTGATATATTATTTGGGAAAATGCTAAGTATGTGATTGGTTTATGAATAGTTTCGTGCTTATTGCCCAGCGTGCCTTGTGCTTGATTTGATTCGAGCTTTGTGCTCAGCGTGCTTAGTGCTTGGTGATATATTCGCTTAGTGCTCAGCGTGCTTAGTGCCGATGACATATTCTAAGCTTCGTGCCAAGCGTGCCTTGTGCTTGATTTAATTTGGGCTTTGTGCCTAGCAGGCTTAGTGCTGGTGATTTGATTCAGGCTTCATGCCTAGCAGGCTTAATGCCGGTGATACTTTAAAACGAAGAAGTTATAAATTGTTCGAGTGTATTATAGTGAACCTATTAAGCTAAAAACTCAGGTAAGCCTAAATCTCATTGAATTTATCAGAAGTAAGGTAAGTTGTGATTAATGTTACTTGAAATGAAATATCATATTAAGAATGGTGATATGTATGAATGGTAAAGATAGAATCTGAGCTTAAACGTGCTATTTTGTCGATGTTCGGTTACTAGTAGAAATGCTAATAGTAAAAAGGCTATGAATATGATAATAGAGTTGATATGAATATTGCACCTATGTGATAAGGAGCATGAGATTCATGTAAAATATGTTTATACTATAGTTCGATGAATTGTAGGATTATGATAATGTAGAGTAAATGCTATGGTTAATAAATGTTTAAGTGTTCAAATGTTATGCTAAAGTTGCTTAAGACTTACTAAGCTAGCGAGCTTATCCTGTTTGTGTTTGTATTTCGCTTTATAGATTGTTGATTCAATTACGGCTCGGGGATCATCAAGAAAGTCGACCACACTATCACTCTTTTGGTATATATATGTTTTGCATACTTTTTGAGTCAAAGGCATGTATAGGCTAGCTAAGTTTTCTAATGATGCTATAATAATGTATTAAGGCCATACGAAAGTGGCTAATTTTAATGTTAATGTTTGATGGTATGAATCTATCCTTGGTGTGATATGCGTGGATAATATGCTTGAAAGATGTATATGAATTGATGCATGTTTTCTCGTCATGATAATAGGGTTCAGTTTTGAATAAGGAAAATGTTATAATTATCTTGGGTTGATTATTAAAGATACAAATTGAAAACTGAACGTAAGAAAGTGAATGAGTAGTACTATGTATTTCAAACTAGTTATATAGTATATGTTAGGTATGCTATTTAACGAACCTTGTGTCTATGAACCTTAATTGTGAAAATGGTGAAATAAGCATGAATTTAGAAACCATTCAAGTTGTTCACGGTTATAAATATTATATATACATATGGAACGCTTTGAAAACTTATTGGTACATTTTGGTTCAATTATGTACTTATAAACGAAACTGTGTGAATCTTGATTTACTTGGGCATTGGACCTATTTGAATATAGTATTAGTTATGTTCGTGTTATTTCATATGTGTACTCTTGTATATTAATCAAATAATTATATGCATAGAATTGTTTATCGAGCATTTAAATTAGGACACATGATGTTATGTAATGAGATGGTTTATTTGATCACAATAAAAGAATTATTACCATGTATATTCTACCTTACAGTGAAATATAGCAAGGTGAAATAGGATCGTGTCTCTTTATTTAAATAGTTATAATTGGCTTGTTTCTTTAAATTTTATAATAATAAAGATAAGATAAATGAAACTAATGATGTTTGAATTGTAGTATGGTGGTAGTAAAATGTATATTACATGTTTGATTTGAGTAGTTTATGCTTATGTCATATAACTTAATTAAGTAAATTAAGCATGATTTCTGTATGTGATTGGTTGCTTATATTGTAACATTATATAAGTATGTTAAATTATGATTTGATTTATTGAATAAAATTGGGTTATCGGTAATGCCTGTAACCCTAATCCGGCGATAGATACGGGTTAATGGGTGTTACATTTTATTGGTATCAGAGCTACGATTTAGTCGATTCTAGGACTACCGTAGTACGTAAGAGTCTAGCTATACATGCCTTTGAATTGTATATATGATAGTGTGGTGACTTTTGATAATTTCAATTGTATTTTATATAGTAAATGGATTCTGATCCCGATAGAGCCGTAGCTGATGATGTGGAGAGCGTTGCGCCTGGTCTCGCACATGGATCAACGCCATTAGACTCTCACCAGTTACGGGCAACCATGAGGGGGAGGCTAAACAAGCCTTCTACCAAATGATGAATGAATGGTTTACCTAGTTTGTTCAGAATAATCCGGCTGTACGACAACCTCCACCCCCGAATAATCTAACTCCGGTACCTTCAAAGACTTCGATAATAGATCCGATGAGATCTAACAGGCCTCCCATTGATAAAATCAGAAATATAGGCCGAGGAATTCAAGGCCAATGATGATGATGATGCAAAGCGAAATGAGATGTGGCTTGATAATACTATTCGTACTCAATGAGTTATCTTGTACCCGGATGAATGCCTAAAGTGTGCTATATCTTTACTTCGACACCGCCTATCATTGGTGGAATACACTAGTATCGTGGTTCCAAAAGAAAAGTGACGGGATTTCTTCCAAATTGAATTTCGTAAGAAATATATCAGTCAGAGATTCGTCGATCAAAAACGAAAAGAATTTCTAGATTAAAATAAGGTTGCATGACGGTGACGAGTATGAGCGAAAGTTTGTCAGATTGAGCCGTTATGCTCAAGAGTGTATAAGCCATTATGTGTAAAAGATTTGAAGAAGGCCTGAATGAAGACATAAAGTTACTTGTTGGCATTCTTGAAATCAAAGAGTTTGTGACATTAGTAGAGCGAGCTTGTAAAGCCGAAGAGCTCGGAAAGGAGAAAAGAAAAGCTGAAGTAGAAGCTAGAGACACTCGAAAAAGATCATCGAGTAAAATTTTCCATTCTCTGCATAAAAAGTTCAGAGATGATCCCAGTCGACATAAAGCCACTTCAGACTTGCCTAGACGTGATCAACCTCCAGTGAGATCCCGAGCCACATCGATAGCTAGTGTTGGTAATGTTCCACAGAACCGGCCGAGTGTAAACATTGTGGGAAATGGCATCCTGGGAGTTGTAGAGTTCGTGATCGGTCTTGCTTTAAATGTGGATCGTCGGATCATTTTATTCGAGAATGCCCGATGTTAGCCGAGCAAAATACAACTCAGAACACTAGACCAAGCAGTGCGCCAGCACGGAGTAGACCACTCAGACATTCAGGCAATGTAGGTGGTAGTCAGAGAAGGACGAAGGACACCGTGATACGATTAGAGGCTAGAGCTCCAGCTAGAGCTTATGCTACACGAGCCAGAGAGGATGCTTCCTCCCTTGATGTCATTACCGATACTTTCACCCTTTATGATACTACTGTGATTGCATTGATTGATCCTGGTTCGACTCATTCATATGTGTGTGAAACTTTAGTACTCGATAGAACTCGCCATTGAGTCTCATCGAGTTTGTGATTCGTGTGTCCAACCCTCCGGTAGATGTGTACTTGTTAATAAAGTGTGTAGAGGTTGCCCGTTGATGATTCGGATTCTTGTTTCCCAAATGATTTAATGTTGTTGCCTTTCAATGAGTTCGATATAATTTTGGGAATGGACCGTTAACTTCACATGATGCAAGGGTGAATTGCAAAAGAAAGCTTATTGATTTGAGATGCCGAACAATGAGATCATCGAATTGAATCCAATGATTTAAGTGGGTTTCTACAATAATATCCTCGATGTTGGCCCAAAAGTATGTGAGAAAAGGGTGCGGCTTATTTGGCCTATGTAATCGGATAATAAAGTGTCCGAAAAGCATATTGAATCTGCATCTGATTGTATGTGAATACTCGATGTGTTTCAAGAACTACCGGGTTTACCACCAAGAAGAGAGATTGAATTTGGCATTGAATTAGCACCGAACGACTCTAATCTCGATAGCTCAGTGTCGGATGGCACCCATCGAGTTAAAAGAGTTGAAAGCACAGTTGTAAGAGTTAACAGATAGAGGTTTTGCACGACCGAAGTTTCTCTCCTTGGGTGCACCAGTTCTTTTTGTGAAAAGAAAGATGGAACGATGCGAATGTGCATTGATTATCAAGAATCGAATAAGGTAACTATAAAGAATAAGTACTGCTACTCTCGATTGATGATTTGTTTGATCGATTGAAAGGGCTTCAGATTTTGAAGATAGATTTGAGATCGAGTTATTATCGGCCAGAGTCGAGATGTAGATGTGCCAAAGACTACATTTCGGACGAGGTATGGACATTTTGAGTTTCTGGTTATGCCTTTTAGACTCACTAATGCACTCATTATTTTTATGGACCTAATGAATCGGTCTTCGACAATTTTAGATCGGTTTGTAGTAGTGTTTATTGATGATATACTAATCTACTCTAAAGATGAAACCGATCATACCGAGCATTTGAGATTAGTGCTACAAACTTTGCGAGATCAACAGTTGTATGCAAAGTTTAGTAAGTGTGAGTTCTGGATGAATGAAGTCAGTTTCTTGGGTCATGTCGTTTCAGCATCGGGTATTCGTGTTGACCCGAGCAAAATATCGGCTATTATTGATTGGAAACCACCAAAGAATGTTTCTGAAATCCGAAGCTTTCTGGGACTTGCGGGTTACTATCGATGATTTGTGAAAGGTTTTTCTATTATAGCTACCCCGTAGACAAAGTTATTGCAGAAAGATGTTAGGTTCGAGTGGTCGAAAAAGTGTCAGAAAAGCTTTGATCAGCTGAAAGCCCTTTTGACCGAAGCTCCAGTGTTAGTTCAGCCTGAATCGGGTAAAGAATTTGTTGTTTATTCTGATGCTTCTTTGAATGGTTTGGGCTACGTTTTGATGCAAGAAGGCAAAGTTGTAGCCTACGCTTCAAAACAATTGAAGCCGCATGGAAGAAATTACCTAACGCATGATTTAAAACTTGCAGCTATTGTGTTCGCATTGAAAATTTGGCGTCATTATTTATACGGTGAGAAATGCCATGTTTACTCGGATCACAAGAGTCTTAAGTATTTGATGACTCAGAAAGATCTGAACTTGAGACAACGCCGATGGTTAGAATTGTTGAAAGACTATGAGTTGGTGATTGACTACCATCCGGGGAAAGCTAACGTTGTCGCAGATGCGTTAAGTCGAAAATCATTGCTTACTCTTCGTGCATTGAACACACAGATGGTTATGTCAAGTGATAGTTTGATTATAGCCGAGTTAAAAGCAAGATCGATGTTTATTCAGCAAATTTGTGATGCACAAAAAGCTGACAAAGATATGATTGTCAAACAAGTTCAGTGTGAAAATAATGTAGAGTCAGAATTTTGAATTGATGAAAATGACTACTTGAAATACAAAGGCCGAATGTGTGTACCGAGGAACGTGGACTTGATTCAGTTGTTATTGAATGAGGCTCATAATAGTCAGATGTCGATACATCCGGGTAGCACGAAAATGTATAATGACTTGAAGCAGTTCTACTAGTGGCCTGGTATGAAACGAGATATATCTGAATTTGTTTCAAGGTGTTTAATATGTCAGCAAGTCAAAGCCGAACATCAGGTGCCTTCTGGATTACTTCAACCGATCATGATACCTGAATGGAAATGGGATAGAATCACTATGGATTTTGTATCTGGGTTACCTATGACACCGAGCAAGAAAGATACAGTTTGGGTTATAGTAGATAGACTGACCAAATCAGCTCATTTCGTACTGGTTCATATGGATTTTTCACTTGATAAACTTGCTGAGTTGTATATATCTCAAATCGTGAGATTACATGGTGTGCCGAGTTCTATTATCTCAGACAGAGACCCGAGATTCACATCACGATTGTGGAAGAAGTTACAGGATGCTCTAGGTACTAAACTTTATTTTAGCACCGCCTTTCACCCGCAGACAGATGGTCAATCTGAGCGAACCATTCAAACACTTGAGGACATGTTGAGATGCTGCGTTCTCGAGTTTGAAGGTACGTGGGAAAAATACTTACCTTTGATTGAATTTGCTTATAATAACAGTTTTCAATCGAGTATCAAAATGGCACCCTATGAAGCTCTATATGGCCGCAAGTGTCGTACGCCATTATACTGGACCGAGCTCAGTGAGAACAAGATACAAGGGGTTGATTTGATTAAAGAGACTGAATAGAAAGTGGCCATAATCAAAGATAGTTTGAAAGTTGCATCAGATCGTCAAAAGTCCTATGCTGATTTGAAACGTAAAAATATAGAATTTCAAGTCGAGATCGGGTATTCTTGAAAGTATCTCCGTGGAAGAAGGTAATTCATTTTGGTCGGAAGGGCAAACTAAGTCCGAGATTCATCGGACCGTATGAAATCATCGAACGTGTTGGGCCTGTTGCTTATAAATTGAAGTTGCCCTCTGAATTAGAAAAGATACACGATGTATTTCACGTTTCGATGCTTCGTAGATACAGATCAGATCCATCACATGTGATTCCTCCATCTGAGATTGAAATTCAACCCGATACGACGTATGAGGAAGAACCGATCCGTATTTTAGCTCGGGAAATGAAAGAGTTAAGAAACAAAAGGATTCTATTAGTGAAGGTACTGTGGAATCGCACGGAGTTGAAGAGGCTACGTGGAGCCTCGAGGACTCAATGAGGCAACAATATCCGACGTTGTTTAACGGTAAGAATTTTGGGACGAAAATCCTTAAGGGGAGAGTTGTAACAGATCAATTTGACCCTAATCGAACGGTGGTTTTGGGACCACGAATCCGAGTCCTAGAAATATTTTAGTATTATATTTTGTTTTTATTATATATGAATTAATGTATGTGAAAGTCTCAGAGAGAAATTTTATCGCTTATGTGTTTAATTTAGAAAAAGGATTTAATCGCGTAAAAGGTAAAAGTGGCATACTAAAGTGAAATGTGCTAATTTGAGCATGGCTTTATATTATGAAGTATTGAAAGGGTAAATAACCCATTTTATGAGTTAGTGGCCGGCCATGGACAAGTTTGTCCTTAATATATATTATTTGGTTATTTTATTTTAAAGGTTAGTTAAGTAATTAAATAATAACTTAAAATATATTAAAGTAAAACAAAACAAAATGCCATTATCATTCATCTTTGTTCTTGGCCGAACCTCTGCATGAGAAGAGGGTTTAAATTCTTTGAATTTTCGGCACTTTGAAGCTAAAATTGAAGGTGAGTTCTTAGTCGATTTTAGATAATTTTTACGTTTTTGAGATCGTTGCTTAGAGTATTAGCTGACCCATGTTGAAATTTTAGAATCTAAGCATGTGTGATATTCGGCCATTGGCATGTTCTTGTGGTTTTTGATGTTTGATGTTTTTAAATTAAAGATATGTTTAAGATTAATATATTTGGTATTGGAAATTTTGGTGAATTTGAGTAATTAGGGCTAATTTGTAAAAGTAAATTTTTAGAGGGGCTTATTTGCAAAATAAATGAAAGAAATGGACTTATAATGTCCTTGTGAACATTCGCCCTTGTATAGTATTGGCAAATTGTGTGTATTTTGTGTTTTGTACAATTAGGACTAAATAGTAAAATGTGAAACCTTAGGGCAAAATGGTAATTTGTATGTTTATGTGTTTTGGGACTAAATTGAATTGAAATGTACTTGAATGAGTTGAATTTAATGTGTTTTAGATCAAGAGCAAAGAAAACAAATTGGATCTGGGAAAGACGAAAGTTCTCGAATATAGCCTTTTAAGTTGTTCGTCGACAGTCGAGGTAAGTCCTTAAGCTAAAATAGGTCATAGAATTATTTACAAATCTATTAAATGATATTGTTCGATAAATTTGAAGGTATATTATTGTAATAGCCGAATGTATATGGGTGAAATTGGCTTGAATGCATAAATTGACAATACGAGATTACTATGTATCTTTGATATATTATTTGGGAAAAATGCGAAGTATGTGATTGGTTTATGAATAGTTTCGGGCTTATTGCCCAGCAGGCCTTGTGCCGGTGATTTGATTCGGGCTTTGTGCCTAGCAGGCTTAGTGCCGTGATATATTCGGCTTAGTGCCTCGCGTGCTTAGTGCTTGGTGACATATTCTAAGCCGTGCTCAGCGTGCCTTGTGCCGTTGATTTAATTCAAGCTTCGTGCTCGTGCCTTGCCGATGATTTGATTTGGGCTTGTGTTTCAGTGCTTAGTGCCATGATTTGATTCAAGCTTCATGCCTAGCGTGCTTAATGCCGGTGATACTTTAAAGCGAAGAAGTTATAAATTGTTCGAGTGTATTATAGTGAACCTATTAAGTTAAAAACTTAGTTAAGCCTAAATCTCATTGAATTTATCAGAAGTAAGGTAAGTTGTGATTAACGTTACTTGAAATGAAATATCATATTAAGAATGGTGATATGTATGAATGGTAAAGATAGAATCTGAGCTTAAACGTGCTATTTTGTCGATGTTCGGTTACTAGCAGAAATGCTAATAGTAAAAAGGTTGTGAATATGATAATAGAGTTGATATGAATATTGCACCTATGTGATAAGGAGCATGAGATTCATGTAAAATATGTTTATACTATAGTTCGATGAATTGGAGGATTATGATAATGTAGAGTAAATGCTATGGTTAATAAATGTTTAAGTGTTCAAATGTTATGCTAAAGTTGCTTAAGACTTACTAAGCTAGCGAGCTTACCTGCTTGTGTTTGTATTTCGCTTTATAGATTGTTGATTCAATTACGCTTGGGGATCATTAAGAAAGTCAACCACACTATCACTCTCTTTGGTATATATATGTTTTGCATACTTTTTGAGTCAAAGGCATGTATAGGCTAGCTAAGTTTTCTAATGATGCTATAATAATGTATTAAGGCCATACGAAAGTGGCTAATTTTAATGTTAATGTTTGATGGTATGAATCTATCCTTGGTGTGATATGCGTGGATAATATGCTTGAAAGATGTATATGAATTGATGCATGTTTTCTCATCATGATAATACGGTTCAGTTTTGAATAAGGAAAATGTTATAATTATCTTGGGTTGATTATTAAAGATACAAATTGAAAACTGAACGTAAGAAAGTGAATGAGTAGTACTATGTATTTCAAACTAGTTATATAGTATATGTTAGGTATGCTATTTAACGAACCTTGTGTCTATGAACCTTAATTGTGAAAATGGTGAAATAAGCATGAATTTAGAAACCATTCAAGTTGTTCACGGTTATAAATATTATATATACATATGGAACGCTTTGAAAACTTATTGGTACACTTTGGTTCAATTATGTACTTATAAACAAAACTATGTGAATCTTGATTTACTTGGGCATTGGACCTATTTGAATATAGTATTAGTTATGTTCGTGTTATTTCATATGTGTACTCTTGTATATTAATCAAATAATTATATGCATAGAATTGTTTATAGAGAATTTAAATTAGGACACATGATATTACGTAATGAGATGGTTTATTTGATCACAATAAAAGAATTATTACCATGTATATTCTACCTACAGTGTAATATAGCAAGGTGAAATAGGATCATGTCTCTTTATTTAAATAGTTATAATTGGCTTGTTTCTTTAAATTTTATAATAATAAAGATAAGATAAATGAAACTAATGATGTTTGAATTGTAGTATGGTGGTAGTAAAATGTATATTACATGTTTGATTTGAGTAGTTTATGCTTGTGTCATATAACTTAATTAAGTAGATTAAGCATGATTTCTGTATGTGATTGGTTGCTTATATTGTAACATTATATAAGTATGTTAAATTATGATTTGATTTATTGAATAAAAATTGGGTTATCGGTAACGCCTGTAACCCTAATCTAGCGATAGATACGGGTTAATGGGTGTTACACTTTATCAATGGTTTAAGGGTATAAGGCCTCAATTGTTATGTGATTAATTGTATGTTATGGTTGAACATAGGTTTGGAGTGCTCAATAATGGTGTGCGCATTTTTTGTAACCAAGTGTGTAAACACAACTCTGAAATTGGAATTCGACAAAAAGCCAAAATAGGTGAATGTAGACGCCACACGGACGTGCAGCCGCCAGTGTGGTAGCCCGTGTGACCGAACATGGGCGTGTTATCGATGAGGCTGGCCATGTGCGATTCATCAGCCAGGCCAAATTAGGCTGTGTGGGCCCACTAGTATGTGGGATTGTTGGGCTAGGACGTGTGGTCCGCACAGTTAAGGCAATTTTAGGCCGTGTGGGCCCAATGGGCTTGCAACATGGGCCTGTGGGCCTATTTTCACTGTTTGACTGCCAAGGTTACACGGGTTGCCCGAGTCGACTGTGATCCTACTATAGGGTCGATAAGCTTACCTAAACCCCTAATTGACTATAATGACTGTATGATTTATATGAATAAGAATGATAATATTCCACTAATTTAATACTGTGTGCTTGATTACAATGCATGATATTATGTTATAGCATGTCATATTTGTATACTGCATTGCATTGGGTTGGTGGTTTATTTGATCGGAGGAAGTGTACTGAAAGGCCTTGAGCCTAATTTACTAGTAGCTCAGCTACAAAATATTGTCTAGTGTCACATTCGGTACTTTTTGGAGTGTAGGGATGGGTGGGTTGATTATATCCCCATGAGTGTAGGGTTGGATAGAGATAGAGTGTAGAGGCTGGCTAGGTAGGACTTGTATATTGTTTAATCTATTAATGTACTAATTATTATTTCTGTAATGGGCCAAGGCCCAAACACACGATTGCTTCTGTATTGAGTTGGGCCAAAGCCCAAACTTATATCCTCATTGATACTGAAAAGGGCCTAGGCCAAGACTGTGATTACTTTCTGTCTGTATGCTTTATATAGGATTACACACTAAGTTTTTGTAAACTCACCCTTCTGGTTTGACTGTACAGGTAATCCCCAGACTTAGGCGGATCGGTGTGGCGGAGGACTCAGTGGTAGCCACACAACCTATTTAAATTGACTTAGTACTTAATTATAATTTTGATTTTATTTTTGGGTATTTTACTGTAATAATGGCCTCTTTGGTTATATTTTTAATTTGGGGACTTTTACTGTTTTGATTTGTAACTGCTAGTAGTGGGGATAATCACGTTTTCAAAAAGATCAAACGTTTTGAAAAAATTCACACAAATATGCAAACTGTTTTTAAAAGCTTCCGCAATAAGTGGCATTTTGAAAAAAAAATTCACAACATTTTGAAAGAGAATAATTTTGTGATAATGTACTACGTTTTGAAAATGAACGACGCATCCTGGAATTTACTTAAGATTTTGTAAAGAGGTTTTTATGACAACATATTTGTTTCGAAAAACACAACCATGTGACATCCCCAGATTCGACCATGATGTCTAGGCCGGGTTTGGGGTGTTACACAATGGGTCCTCAACATAGTTGAGTTCCTTTTCCATGGTTAACTCCTCTAAATCAAACACTACAGAAAATCATCCATTGTGTCAAGAAATCGCATAGACTTAAAAAAAATTAAATGTTCCCTGGTCATTCTGAACACGAATAGTAAGCTTGCCCTTTTGTACATCAATAAGGGTTCTTTCAGTTGCTAGGAAAGACCTTCCTTGAAGGATTGGCACCTCTTTATCTACTTCAAAGTTTAGAATAATAAAGTCAACAGGGAAAATAAATTTTTCTGCACATACCAATATGTCCTCAATTTTTCCTTCTAGATATGCTAAGGATTGATCTGCTAATTGAAGTGTAATTGTAGTAGGTCTAACTTGACCTATCCCCAACTTCCTAAATATTGACATTGGCATCAAGTTAATACTCACACCCAAATCACATAGTGCCTTACCACAATATGTTGCTCCAATGTTGCAGGGTATGGTAAAACATCCACGATCCTTCAACTTTGGGGGTAGTTTATCTTGAAGATATGCACTGCATTCTTTTGTCAGGGTTACCCATCAAATTCTGTAAGTCTTCTTTTTTGATAGGATATCCTTCATGAGTTTGACGTAGTTCTACATTTGTTCAAGTGCTTTTGTAACGCCCCGAATTTGGGCCTAGTATAATTGGGCCCATTGGGCCTTGGGCGTAAGAGCTTTTAAAATTCTTGAGAACAAGAGAACGGCACTAATGCAAGTTGGACCTAATAGGTATGTGATTTTGGAGTGTTTAGAGGGTATTATAAAGTCCCGTGTTCAAGTTAGGCCATAGGAAAAATTTTAATTTTTGGCCCTTTAGTGGATAGGGCTGTTGGCAGTGGGGTTTAAGAATAACTAGGTGCATTTAGGAGACACAAATTGTGCATGTGGAAAGGTGGCTGTGGCGTCAATGGGAGAGCAAGGAGGGAAGGAGTTTGAATCCCACAAATGGCAAGTTGGAGGCTTTTATTTTGCTCAGAGAAGACAATAGGTTGTGTTGGAATCAAATACTGATTGAGAAGTATTTGAATTGGTCAAGGATATTGGGTGAATTTGAATGAGAGATAGAGAGTGAATTAATGGAGGACTTTTGGGGGAAATCATGGGATTGAAGTGTGGGAAGAGGTGGCCGAATGTGGAGGTCTAGCAAAAGGAATTTCGGCTGAGTGGAAGTTTTTGGGTAGCATTTTCGGTAGGAAAAAGGGAGAGGCAGTTGAATGTTCTCTAGTTTTCTTCTGGTAAAAGTTTTGCATTTTGGTTTTCTTTTGACTTTAGCATTTCGAGTCCATTTATCCTTAATCTTCTTTGCAGAATTCTCAACTTCTCTCTTTCTCTTTGCCCATTGTTTTTCATGCATTATTTTCTTTGCTTGTTACCTAAACATCAGTTGGCCAAAACTCTTCTTTCCACCTCTCTACATCCGTTCTTCTCTACTTTCCTCTCATCTCTTTCTCTTGTTGTTTTCCATAGCCGAAACCTTCTTCCCCAATCGGGTCATCCTTGATCAAGGGCCAAATCTATTCACTCTTCTCTAGTCGGTTCTTTTCTAGTCAAAGGTAACATTTTCTTTTCCCTTTATTTTCTTTACTTTTCTCTCTATTCTCTACTAAAGCCAAAACATTCAACCTTAACTTTTTATTATCTAGGCCGAATCTATTTACTTTTCTCCATCTCGAATCGTGTTTGTTATCTTTTGTGATAGTCGAAACCCCTTGTTAGCCAACAATCGATTTTGTGGTACTTTGCTAATCGAGAGTTCTTCATGGAGGCAAGTAATAGCCAGTCTAAGGGGGGATCACAAAGAGTGCCTTATGGAAATAGACTCATAGCATCGGCTCTCAAGTTTTAGCGGCGTAGGGTGTTAGCGGTTCGAGAGTTTTCGCCTGGATACGGATGAGCGCCGGCATCTGGTTCAACTAGGCAAATCGTAGTTGCTCGATCTAGTGAAGGCAAGTGTTAGTAATCTCATAATTATGTGTTTATATTAAAGATCTCCCAAATTTTTTGTTAATAGAGTTAATTGTGCGTTATGTTTGGTATAGGTGACGATGTTCGTGATTGTATAGTGCTCTACGTGATCAAGTGTGTAATCTCACACTACCACTTATACTATGAATGTTGTTCTATGAATCGGCTAGAAGCCGAAGTGCCAAAAAGCCAAAAATGACAACCGTGATCACTCGAGCGTGCGAGCATTCGTAGTGATAAATTGAGCCACTAGGGATGGCGGTAGATCATTGGGAGTGTCATGAACACTCTCGTGAACATGAGGCTGTAATGGGCGTTATCGAGCCGAAACAGGCTAAGTTGGCCCAATGGGCTAACAGGCCCACATGAGCAAACCAATAGAAAATTACCGGATGACTGATGCGACTATGAGGTCTACAAAACTGGGACCGAAAACTTGCCAAATGGGTCACACGAGCGTGTGGGCCTATTTGGGTTGAAAATGGATTTTAGGCCCAATTACACAGTAGAGACCCGAATGGGGTCTCGAGTCACTCAAGGCGACAGTATGCCTCCAAAAAGGCCGTTGGATGACTGAACTTATCGAAATACCCTTGGTGGGTAAATTACTGAAATACCCTTGGTGGGTAAATTACATAAATACCCTTAGTAGGTAAATTATCGATATACCCTTGGTGGGTAAATTACCGAAATAACCTTGGTGGGTAAATTATCGAAATACCCTTGGTGGGTAAATCATCAAAATGTCCTCGATGGGTAAATTATCGAAATACCCCCAAAAGGATAAGAATGATCGTTATAGCCTCGATTGTGGTTAAATATCGTGTATATGACTTTATTTATACTATTTACACTTGTGATACATTGTATTCATATTATGTTGCATGGGTTGGGTTTTGATGATTGGAGGAAGTGTAGTTCTGGTGGCTCTACCACATACCGTTTTAGTGGCTCAGCCACATATGCCGTGATTAGCAGCTTGACTAAAATATTGGTGCGTTTGGCGGGGTGGGTTGACTTGATCCCTACATGGTGCGATTGCTTGGTACGGGTGGTGTGATGGTTGGACTGGGTTGGGCTGTTTTTTTTGCATTATCATGATTTTGGGGCTTAAGCCCAGACCGATACCGTAAGGGTTCAAGCCCAAATAGTGACCGTTATAGGGGATTACACACTGAGTTATTGTAACTCAACCCTTTCTTTTAACTATGCAGGTAATCCCCAGAGTTGAGGATCTGGAGCTGTGGAGGACTCGGAGGTGGCCATATGTCGGATTTGCTTCTTAGCGACACTTAGTAAATTTGGATTTAACTTATTTTAAATTATTGTGTTAATAATTTTTTTAATAAGATTGTGTTAATAATTTTTTTAATAAGGCCATTGGGTTTTTTCTTTTTAACTTTTATTTGGTATTTCTCTTTATTACAAACTGCTGGTCTGTTAAACACGAGTTCTTAAAACTATAACCACTGTTTTCAAAATATCACGTATTCGCAAATGTTTGAATCAAACTTCCACAACAAAAAAGATTTTTAAAGTAATAATATTTTTGCAAGAGAATGACTTTTAATAAACTACGTTTTGAAGATAAGCAAACGAAATCTGAGGTTTTACATGGCAGAAAGTTTTAAATTCTTTACGAAGGGTTTCTAATGAAAGCATGGTTTTCAAAAAACTCTTCAGTGTGACACGCCAAATTAGAGCCTAACTTCTAGGACGAGTTTAGGGTGTTACATTTAATGGTATAAGAGCCCAGGTTGCAAAACTCGGTTGTAGAATGGGTATGAAAAATTTTCATATTTGTTTAAACTTTGGTTTAGAAAAACTAAATGGTAGTGTTACTAGAAGTATAGCACACCGAGTTCCAGCACCAAATTCTTAAGTCCCCTTTTACACTATACTTTGTTATATGCTGAAATGAATGTATTTCTAGTATTTATTCTATGTGTTTTGGTTGCATGTGATGTTTGGATATAGAAATTGGTTGTGTATGAGATATTTGTCTGCTTAAATCATTAGGTGTTGTGAGTATGTGTAAGGAGTTCCAAATTCTAGTTAAAATATGATAGGGGTATTAGAATCAGAGTACGCAGCGGTAGCATAGTGGGGTAGTTGCGACACGACTACCCTGTTAGTTGAAAATTTCAAGGACAAAATTTATTTAGGGGTATATTTATAACGCCCCGAATTTGGGCCTAGTAGAATTAGGCCTATTGGGCCTTAGGCGTAGAAGCATTTAAAATTCTTGAGAACAAGAGAATGGCACTAATGCAAGTTGAACCTATTAGGTATGTGATTTTGGAGTGTTTAGAGGGTACTATGAAGTCTCGGGTTCAATTTAGGCCATAAGAAAAATTTTAATTTTTGGCCTTTTAGTGGATAGGGCTGTTGGCAATAGGGCTTAAGAATAACTAGGTTCATTTAGGAGACAAAAGTTGGGCATGTGGCAAGGTGGCTGTGTCATCAATGGGAGAGCAAGGAGGGAAGGAGTTCGAATCCCACAAATGGAAAGTTGAAGGCTTTTATTTTGCTCAGGAGAAGACAAGAGGTTGTGTTGGAATCAAATACTGATGCAGAAGTATTTGAATTGGTCAAGGTTGTTGGGCGAATTTGAATGAGAGATGGAGAGTGAATTAAGGAAGGATTTGTGGAGGATATAATCAGATTCAAGTGTGGGAAGAGGTGGCCAAATGTGGGGGTCTAGCAAAAGGGAATTTCGGTTGAGTGGGAGTGTTTTGGGTAGCATTTTCGGTAGGAAAAAGGGAGAGAGAGCCAAATGTTCTCTAGTTTTCTTCTAGTAGAAGTTTTGTATTTTGGTTTTCTTTTGACTTTAGCGTTTTGGGTCCTTTTCTCCTCAATCTTCTTTGCCAAATTCTCAGCTTCTCTCTTCCTCTTTTGCACATTATTTTTCATGCATTGTTTTCTTTGCTTGTTACCTAAACATCAGTTGGTCGAAACTCTTCTTTCCACCTATCTACATTCGTTCTTCTTTAATTTCCTTTCATCTCTTTCTCTTCTTGTTTTCCATGGATGAAACCTTCTTCCCCATTTGGCTCATCCCTGATCAAAGGCTGAATATATTCACTCTTCTCTAGTCGGTTCTTTTCTAGTTGAAGGTAATGTTTTCTTTTCCCTTTATTTTCTTTTCTTTTCTCTCTTTTACCTACTAAATTCGAAACACTCAGCCTTAACTTTTTATTATCTAGGCCAAATTTATTTACTTTTCCCTATCTTGAATCACGTTTTTTCTCTTTTGTGATAGCCGAAACCCCTTGTTAGCCAACTACCGATTTTATGGTACTTTGCTAATAGTATATGTAGGGATTTTGACAAAGACCAAGGACAAGTGATAATTCGGGATTTAGATCCACAAGGTAAGTGCTTAAGATATTTGGCCAAGGCCCTATTTAGTGACTTAGATCTATTTACTATTTATTTAAAAGCCGAAAACTAACCAAATCAAGGGATCTAGTGTTAGCCGATTCCAAAGGAGAAAGACTACGGAATTTTAAAATTTGATTAGTAGTGAAATCGGAACCAAGGTAAGATTTAAGTTGTGATAAATCCTTCGGGATTTGATTAACTATCCAAATGGCTTTTTCCTAAAGTACTTAAGGTTGGCCGAATGTAGGAATTAAGGATCTAAAGCATTAGATCGGGTTTTCAGAATTTCAGTGAAAGCGTTAAGTGAACCAGGTGTGTACCCCACACTAACTCTTAATAGATTTATGGCATCAATTAATATATGTGTTTATAATAATGTGAAATATGGCTAACCATGCAATGGTACAAAGTACCAGTGCGCTTACCTACTCCTACTATGAGTATAATATGATCTGTTATAGCATATATGTGAAACTATAAGAATGTGAATAAGGAATATGACATGGCTAATGCATATTTGTATGACATGGGGCATATGGGTGATATGTAAAGGGGAAGTGATTTGGTGGTTTTATACCACAATATCTGAATGTGGTGACTTATGTCACGAAATCTGAATGTGGTGACTTATGTCACAAAATATTATCTGGTGTCTATGCCACGAAATTATAAGGGCGATGTGCAAGTCGTCTGCAACGACTGCCTTTGATGATGTGTAGCGGATGGAGGGTTGACTTAGTAGTCCCCACGGTGTGCAGGTTGGTACGAGTGATGTGTAGCGGATGGCATATAGGCTTGGGTTCGGGATTACATCATTACTTATAAATTGCTACATGTATATGTATGATATGTTATATGCCTAAATCATTTGGGACTTAGTGTTGGTTATACACACTGAGTCTATTTGACTCACCCCGTTGTGGGAATATTTTTCAGGTGACGATCAGTGATGGACCGGCCTCAGGAGCTTAGGGTGGCCATGCTCGATTCGGATTCAATTTCAATTTGGACTTTTTATATTTTGAGTATTTTTTAAATTTATTTCGGGTTTTGTTTTGATGTAATAAGGCCATAGTTATGAACTGTTTATGCATGCATTTTAACTATTTTCTTACGATACGAAACTTCTATCAAACTAATGATTGAGTAGATTTTATTTAAGAACGAACTCTAAAACAAAATTCGCACATCTTTTAACTTAAAGTTTTGGAAACTTAAAAATGTAATTTTTTTTATAAAACTTATATTTCAAAAAAATAAACCAGTTTCCAACTTGAGCCCGACCCAAATCGAGTTTTCTCCCAAAATTACTCAAAGATTTTCAAAAGAAACAAACCAGTTTTGAACCGTTTTACTCAAGGAACATACCGATCCGGTCAAGGCTCGTGGGCCGGGTTTGGGGTGTTTTAGGAAAGAATATTGAGGATTTTTTGGTATATTGGGTTGTCGCCAAAGGTATTGTACGCCAAGCTTGTTTAGTTGGATGCTAGTTACGTTCTAACGAGGTGGCTATAAATGAAATGAAAGGATGAACTAAAAGTATATAAAATGTTGGATTCTTGTGTATGTTTCTCCATAGTTGTAAACCATTTATAAGGCAGTTTTGAAATATTGTAACACGTGTCAAGTTCCATTATGAGAACAAGGGTTTAAATACAGTTATATTGATTTGGGTTAGAAGAGAAGAGGGTTTTTCTTATTTCTTCAATTCAAAACGTTATAGTTTATTTGCCTTGGAGCTAAGAATAAATCTATATTTTTAAGCTAAAACTATGGATATGGGTTCGTGAAGAAGGTTGCTTCATTTCTGGTAAGAATCATATTCTTGCATGTTGACTTCTAAAAGAGTAAGTCTGTTTTATATGTGAATAGTAAGATGAAGTAACGCTTTGCATGGAGGTTATCTGGAATTCAAGTGATGGTAAAATTTACTCGAATGAGTTTTAATTGTGTTTTGTGTTCTATAAGAAGTGGTTGCTATGGTTTCTTATTGGATGTTTGAATCTAGAGATCAAGCTGTTGTCTGTGGTTGTCAGCTGAGTCTCTATATTGATTCTTGCATGTGCACTATCCATACAAAGAGATATGTATGATACTAACTGAAAT